>VZTF01000258.1:142249-608828 GCA_013397755.1 Cnemophilus loriae
CTTTTTTTTTTTTTCCTTTTAAGTCATCTTTGGAGATTTGGATAGACTGATAGAGAAGCCTTTAAAAGTGCCTCAAATTAGGCTGCCACATAGTCCCATATCTCCTCTCTTTTCCTTTCTAGTCCTCATCTCATCACCACCCCAACCTAAATTTGAAAGGGAAATGTAAAAGACAAAGAAAGGTTAAAAAATGAACCCCATGGATAATACCAACAGTCTTATCTGGCAAACTGATATTTACCAAATACTGTTTCCGTAAGTTTCAGCTCCCAGAACTTCTGCCTGGAAAGGGTATAGGTCGGTGTGAAGTGGGTGGCTCAGCTCCCGGGTTATTCTGAGGACCAGACTGTTAGGAATGCAGGCATTTCTGAGGAGGCTGCTGATGAACTTGAAAATTGAAATATCAAAGAATTTTTTTAGGGGATGACCTTAGGAGCCTGTTACATGGGCGTTAAAGATAGTCATAATGTAAGTTACTGTCTGGAAAAAATATTTTGGCTAATGGGGAAGGAGAATCTTCCCATCAGTGCCCTAAGGAGTGAAATTTACCCTTTTGCTAGTATGAGATGTAGCTATAACTTGAGTCCCACTTAAGACCTATTTTGAAGTACTAAGTTATATTCTGGGAGGTAAAAATGTGAGTTCAGGAAATGGATAAAATAAAATATTGCTCCTTACTATTATTGAGATAATAAGCCAGAGTTTTGTGCGAATGAATTTTGAAATTATTAAAGCTGTGCCATGGATACATTTGGCTTGTTTCCTTTCCAGGACTACAGTAAATGTCAAAATCATGCTGTATCTGCGACTGTGCCACTGCATAAATACTCTGTAGGAAGACATGCAGTTTTGTTAACAATTGAATGCTGAAGGGTTTAGGGCAAATAATTCCAGTTAAGATTAGTTGTTTTAAAATGCACTGATTTTTGACTGTGGTGTTTGAAACCTACTGTGTGTCTGTAAAGTGAAACCAAAGTTACTGCTTAGGTTTCTGTGTTCTTTGTTTTGTTTTTTTTTTTGTTCATTTTAAAGAAGAATGGGATCGGTAAATAAAGAGCATTAATATACAGAATAACTTCTGTTTTTCTAAGTGATGGGCAGTGGTTGTGGTGTATGAGCTCTTGGCAGTATTTGGTTGAACGTCATACTGTGGACAGCAGATAATACAAATTTGAGGCCTTACTTGATAATGCTTTAGGTCACTTGTGATATAATTGCTGAAAGTTATCAAGAGACATTTGTGCCAGCTAAGATCTATGATACGAAAGTGTTGTTTCACGCATGATGCTTTTGGCTGTGTAAGTCTTGGCTCTTTTTGCTGTGTTTGCCTCGGTTGGGAAGCAAAGGTCCAGCCTAGTGCATAGTTTGGGGACAGAGTCTGACCCATGCAAAGAGCTCTCAGTGCACATAGCTTATATGTTAGAGGGGCAGTGACAATTTATGACCTTTAATGCTTGCAGTTAACATGGGAGAATAGGAGAGGTTAAGGCATCACTGGTTCTTGCCTAACTCACAAGCTCCAAAACCTGATTTTGTTTTTGCTTATTTAGATTCCTGTTTGTGATTTAAACCACGGCACTATAACACATGCTGTGGTAGGTTATTGGTCATTTTTTGGAGGCAGAGTAAAAATTGGTTGTTGCCTATTCAGGCATGTTTTAAAAAAAGAAAAGGGAAAAAAAAGACCTTGGGCCCTTCATTTTCTTTTTCCTCAGTGCGCTTATAAATTTGGCAGTGAGAGGCCTAAAGTGAACAGCTTTCTGCCATCCAGTGGAGAGGGATACAAGTTTTTAAACTAAATTAATAAAAAGAATAACAATGCAAAAGCTTCAGTAAGGAAATGAACTTTTTTAAAAAAATGAATTTTCCCCGTTTTGCCACAAGCTTATGGTAGTCCAAGGGTTTAAAATAAAAAAAATAAATTAAAAATTGAATTACTAGGCTGTGGATGAGGTGAAAGCAAGTCATATTTCAATTCAAAAACCAAAGTTGTCCTCCTCCACCTCCACTGACTGTTCTAAATATTTTTTTCTAATGAAAATCTCAAAATATGTTTGTTTCCAGTCTAAAAATGAATTCAAGTGGTTTATGGACATTGCTGGAGGTAGAGTGTTGAACTTGATTAGAGTTTTGTTTTGATCCTAACACAGCTGTACATGCATCCTAGGAGAAATTAAATCACTAAGACTTAATTCCCTAACCTTAACACAAAAGCAGGTGTGATGATAGTGTCAGTAGCCTGGCTCTAATGCACAATTTCTTTGGTATCCTATTGTCTCTGGACTTGCAAAAATACTGGGATTTGAAAGGAAATTGTTTAAAACTTGTTTGCCTTCTTACTGGTTCTGGTTTTGTGGCTGGGTACACCTGGTACTGTGACCTTTGCAGTGCAATTCTTGCCGTTCTAATGTTTGTCCTGCTGTGAAGTTGCATAGATGTGCTGTTTTTCCACGTTTTGAAAGTTGTGTAAGGCGAGGCAATTCACATGCAAAATAGTATTTAAATTTCAACTTGAACCAACACTGTCCTGTAGTTTTTGGGTTCTTCTGGTTATAACAAGCTGTTTTATATGAGAGTCTAAAATCCTTCCTGGTTGTCAGAATTGTACCATTTGTATTTTGTTCAGATTGTGTTTTACAAGAAAACTCTCACCTAATGATGGGTCAAATGTATGTTCTTGCTGCACTTTTTTAGTTTCTTGTTGTAACTCTGGTGCTTCATTGACGTTTCTTTGGATTTACAGCAATTTGACACAGCAGAGCAGTACAATATCCTATTATGGACCTTGTTGTTTTCCATGTGTCACTTATAGGAGTCACCATCCTGAAGTCAGCAAATGGGTGCTACTGGAAAGCTGTTTCAAGTGACGATATTTTGTAGTTGCTCTCCTGAATTACATGTAAACAACTTCAGCAAAGACTAGGCCATAAGCAGTGAAAGGTATAGATATAAATATTAGTCAAATATGATTTGATTATAAGCTATACAAAGAAAAAAATCCCCCATGATCCTTTCTCTTGTCAGCTGTGAAGCTTATTTAAAATGACATATACTGCTGAAGAGAAGCGTTTAGTAATTGAAATGTAAATGGGTGACAAAGAAACAATACATATGCAGCAGCTTTTTTTTTTCCTCCAGTTTTGTGTTTCCATCTCAGTCATAGTAGCAACTATCGACAGTATTGGAAGTAACTTTTTCGGCTTCCTTATTTCTCTGTTGTTATATTAAACCTTTATTCTTTGGCATTCAGCAAGTCAGTGGTATAGGATCATCTTACTGCTCACCCTTTGATTTTTCACTCTTTCCCTGTGGCAACTTTCCCTGCTGGATGCATGTGGATTTAGCTTGATTCCCAGCCTTGCCAGCAGCATTGTAAAATCGAACTGTAGCATTTGAAAATACTGCTCTATTGAAAAACAAGCTGGAACAATCCAGACTTGGATTTCAAAGGGAATGGAAAGATCTTGATCCATGCTGCTTTGCAAGCTCAGCACCGCAGAGTGTGATTGACTGTAAGCTCACTCATATTATGAAACACTGAAGGGTATTTAGTGTAATAACAGGCTGGAAAAGTGGGATATGTGAGATCATGAAGAAGCCCAGAGTCTGTCTCTCTCCACAGGCAAATTGGTTCTTTGCTTATGCTGTTGTTAAAATGTCTTGATAGCTCTGAGGCTATTGAGTCTTACTTTAGATTTCCACTGCTTCACAGGAAACACAGTTTAACTCCAGGAACAGCCTGAGTTTGTATCCCATAATCTTAGTTGGAGTTGATTTATTTTATACAGTGTAACTGGAAGATCAGATTTGGTGACTATGGGTTAGATCCTTAACTGGTGCTATTTGGTTAAGAGCCTTGGATTCTATGCTGCTGGACTGACTCTAGTTGTGGATTTGACCTTCTATGTAAGGGCAGAGACTAACATTTTTAAATTTGGGAAAGAGTCTAGATGTTGGATTTTCTTGTTTCAGACATTGCTACTTGACAAAAGTACAAAACCACATGCGTTATGAAAGGTTTTGGCGTCTGAAGTTTTAGATATTGCACCCTTTCTGCCAAGAGGTGCATATTTGTTTCAGTCTTTGAAAAGGCCTTTCTGTAACCTTGACTGGTTCTTTTTAACTTCCTTTAGGTAAGTGATTGCTGAATTTATAGCAACTGTATTTCTATGTTGATACAATAGCCACAGCTTGGATATTGCCTCTGTTCTGAGCTATCCACAAGTGCCTACAATTCTCTTAGACAATTGACCTTTGGGCCTAGAATTCTTACCCTTAACCTCTAGTCCAGAAATGACTTCTTTTTGTCTCAAGAGATCTCAATAAAAATCTGTATGATGAGGTTTATTTTGTCTGACTGTTGGCAGCAGGAGGTGGTAAGGAAGGGGAAGTCAGTAGTTCTATTCCTTGCTGGAATTAAATCCTTGAGAAAATAAGGACCGTCCTTTATTTGAGGTTTACTTGGTACCTTTCCAGTACTTAGCTTGCTCCACATCAGACTTTACAATTTTTGTACTTCATTCTCATTAGAAGGCCTGTGTCAGTTGTTAATTTTGCATTAATACCCATTGATAAGGAGTCATTAAGACCCACACACAGTTAAAGAGAGGTGCTTCTGGCTACAGGAAATATTTTTCATCTGAGGCCTAACTGTTTTTGAATTTCAGGAGAGTGAGTATAGGAAAAGTGGTTTTTTGTTCCAGAGCTGTACATAACCACATACTTACTACTTCTCTGAGATGCAAAACTGTAAAAGGGCCTGTTTTCTAGATCTGTCTTAGAGATTGTCCAAAATCTCATGCCATCTTACACCATCAGCCTAGTTCTACTTGTGTATATCTATGTCGCGGTTTCTGACCGGGCAAGAAGAAAGCTCCAGACTGCTGTGGTGGGTCAGGATGATACCTGGATTTACTAATTTAAAAGGGTCTTGGTTATCTCTGTTCTGCACTGCTGTCAGTTGTACACAGTCTAGTTCTTGATGGGCACAACAGGAATGTTGTGATAAAACAAGGATTTTTGTGTCAGACCCGTGTTCTCTCTTGTTACAGTATGGTGTAGTAGATTTGTTCAGTGGTCAGTTTTAGAAATGCTGCAGAAGCTGACTTCAGAATCACCAGTAGTAGGATTTTTTTTTTTTTTTTGCCCCTGGTATCTTTGTTAGTAATTGCCTTCTATCTGAATGTGTCAAAGATTACCGGTAGATTTTTATTCTAATATAGGGATATGATTCTATTCCCAATATCCGTCTGTACTTGAGATGGATGTGATTTTATGTTGCTCCAAATAAATGAAAAGAAGCATCAAAATCCTTCTCTGTTTAAAACTTCTTTTGCTTTTATTTAGTAGAGGTAACACACATTCTGGTATTAAGGGGGCATTCTTAATGTAACGTCTCTATCTTTCATCATCCTGTGTTTGTCTAACATTATCTAGTATGTCTCTTTTTAGTCTGATCATCAATACTGGCAATCTGGATACTGTCATTTTATCCTGGTATGATCCTCATGCACTCAGTGTTTTTGCTGCTGGTCTCTTAATGTTACCTGTTTCTGCTACGCATTTTTGAGGTCAGTATTCCAGTTGGGGATGTATCATTGATTTATACATTGGTATTATCTCATTCTGTTTTCTTGATTTAGATTTGATTGTTCAACATTTTGTTGTCAGTTTTGATTATCTCTGCACATGGAGTTGATATTTTTATTATGCTGTCTGAAGTAATGGTGTTTTCTTGAATGACTCCAGTTAACTTGAGAGTCAGAAATGTATATTACTGCTTCACATTAGTCTTTCTATTATGCGTTTATTGACACTGAATTTCATCTACAGTTATGCTCTCTTTCCACCGAGCTTTGATATTTCATTGTTTTAAGTGCTTAAGTGAGACTTAAGTATTGGTCTAGTGCTATCCTACTGTGCAAGGGTAAATTTCACCCTTTATGAACTGATGCATCCTGTCACATTAATCAGGGATGTACTGTGGATTTCCTAGGGCAATATAAAGGATCAAATTTCTCAATTAACCCCTTCGGAACTGAATTAAATGTTGATGCCAGATCTAGAATGTGTACCGCAAACTTGATGTATCATGATCTGTAGTTCTGGTGATCTATTTTAGTGTGACCATAGAGGAAGCTTCAGCAGTAGCAATCTGCTGGGTACTTGAAATAGTCCAAGGTTGAAAAGGTTTTATTAAAAGGAAAATCCGTTTCTTCTTTGCTATTTCATGGAAGAGTTTCTAAGTAGGTGAGAAAATGGCTGGACAGGAGCAGGTTTGATTTCTTTAGTTCTCTCTGATTTTGAAAGTCATTTCTTGACACTTCTGTTTTCTCCCCTGTGGATAATGTGCCTTACACAAACTACTTTGAAAGTTGAAGACTCGGTGTACTATAGAAGCTAAGGGGTTTTTTTTTAAGTATAGTGTTTCATAATGTATAAAAGGGTCTGCTGATGTCTGATTTGGTTTTCTGTTGTTCACTGAAAATATCAGGAAACTGACAGACCAAATAAAGTGTTTCTCCTCCATGACCCCCAAATGAGGGAGGAAATGCTCTGAAGGTGATTCTTCTTCCTGCTTCCCCAAAGAACACAAACGAAATAAAACTTCAGTATAAAGGGTATAAAAATGTGAATAGATGGAAGAATTTTTTTCATCCCTTCAAGCTTATTATTATTAGTATTTTGGTGCTTCTGGTTTGGGAAGAGAACTTGTTGTGTTCAGTGATCACTGATTGCTGTAAAATTGGCAAACTGTCCAGCTGTTCAGTGGATGCTTGTCTGATCATGGAAATCCTGCTTATGAAGTAGAGCAGGGGGAAAAAGAGCGAAACATGCTGGTATCTTAGTGGATTTAGTTTTACACAGTAGCATCTGCTAAACATGCAGTGACTCTTTTACTTGGCAATTTAGACTAAACTCCATAATTATTTAGTGAGCAACCTCCCTCTTTCTCTCCCATTTGTTTTGATCCCTAACCCCCAGAAGTGCTGGCTTCAGGGTCTATGTAAGGCATGGTTTAGTCTGTGTACCTGCTGCCCACCCTGGGTATTGTGTGTGTTGTTTTGATTTATTTATTAGCCTTTATTTTTTAATCTGTGAAGTTTTTGTAGGGAAGGAGGAAAGAAACAGGATCTTTAAATGACAACCCACAGCTCCTCTTAACTAGTGACAGATGCCTTCTGACGTGACATTTTAGGGACTTTGAGACTCCTGATAATAATATTTGTGGTTCAGGAATGACCTTGCATATCAGAAGGTCTTTGTCTATCCTGCATGTCATAATGAGTTAAACATCGTGGTGAAACAGCACAAAACCAAAGTGCTGTGTCTGAGGCTCCTGCAGCCTCTTTATCCCCTTGTTATCTTTAGGAAGAAAATGAAAATGGATGCATCTTTCTAGAGAATAAGGAAAAAATGCTGCTGAAAGGAAATAGCTGTTTGTGTGTGCTGCTTAGAACAGTCCACAGGCTATGCTGGAACTTGGCTCAGTTTTGGGCAGTATATGGAAACAGAACTGCAAGAAAGCTGATAGGAAGCCTGTTCAAAACCTTGCAAAAAAACCTTCTAGATACAGTAATTCACTTGCGTCTTAAGCTATTCTAATTAAAATTAATTTCTCTTACTTATAGTTACCTTTTTACATGAACTTTTATTTATGGTACTAGATGGGAAGCAAAGTGAAATCTGTGCTGACTCCTTGTCTAGTATGGAAAGTTGGCTGAATCATTCATTTCATTCAAGAATTGTTTTCTCTTGAAAGAGAATGCAAAATGGGAAATACTTTTTTTGCTAGAACCTTCTCTTCTGTTCTCTTCTGTACTGAGTCATGCACTGGGAAATTATTCTCCTCCCTCCTCCTGAAGTCAGAAGGCAAGTGAGGATTTAGTTTCACAAAAAGGTCTAACTAGTAGGGAAACCATAAGCCATAGATTTATCTGATGTAAATTCAGTGTATCTCTGTTGAAGTTAGGATTGATGTAAACTGGCTGGTGCTCTGATCAGCTGTAGCACATGTTCTTACTTACCATTCTGCAATGTGCATTGCTATTGTTTAGCATTACAATCTGAAGATGAATGTGGCTATGACACCTATTCTTTTACAATGATGAAAAATACATGGAGTCAAGTTAACGAATGCTAGGTATTGCTCTTTAAATCTCTAACTCTTGGTGTGAGAAATTCTGTCAGAGAAATTACGGTTTTGCTTCTCTCTAGATTTTATCTTAGAACTAGACCAGAAGCCATACTGACAAAGTAGAATGCCTCCCGTTGCTTGGCTTCTTTGGGTTTGGAGTTGACAGCAACATAAGAGAGAGGGTAGGTTTCAGAATAAGTCACCAATTACCACGTACAAATGCTGATAGGTGAGAATCTACTTCACTGTTTTAAACTAACCTGGTTTGACTTATATCAGTACAGGATTCACTTCGTGCTGGAGCGGATGCTCCTTTCACAGAGGAGAGTTAATACTTTCTGAGAAAGATAGTTCTGCTCTCCAGTTTCCTTACCCCAGTTTTTAAAGTCTATAGCTGCTAAATAACTTGGAGTCTTCAGTTGCATCTAAATATTTTTTCTTGACGTTTTATAATACAATAGGAACTTTGTTTGCTCTTTCTAGTAAATTCTCTTTTTATTACATAAATACTACTCAGATTCCTATAGTCTTCCTTCTTGCTTTATGGAATTGTGAGTCTGAAGGAGCCATCAGAATGCCCCTTCCAATCTGACGCTTAAGTCTCTGTGGGGGATCATTGGTATGCCTTCTTTCTTTAGAAATACTGTAGGACAAAACACAGGCTTGCTCCTCATGTTGGCTGCATTTCTGAACTGCATTGGAGCAACTGCAAAACTTGTAATTACACCTAGTTCCGGAATTAAGACCCTTGTCCCTTCCCTCAGTGGTAGCTTTTATTTGTTATTATGGCTTGACTGTTGCGGTTGAGTTTCTTTTTTGTTTCAGTTTAAGTAATGAAGGAAATATATGAAGATTCCTAAAAATCAAGTCATGCCGCCATCCAGTTTTGGATAGTCAGGGGAGAGATGCTGCTTTTTTCTATACGTCATGGATCAGGAGCAACAGCTGCCTTGAAAACAAAGCAAATAGGTGGAGAAAAGTGATGAGAGGCCAGGAAGTCCTACTTCCTGTGGTAGGTGTGAAGTTGCTTACATTTTTGCCATTCTGGGCAACTTTATCTTTGCACCTCTGTAGACAGGAGCAAGTCATGCTGAAATGATAAGAGTGAAGTGTATTACAGCCCTGGGGCCCATTCTGTTCACTGAATACATACAAACCTTTCTGAAGTGGGAGTTATTTGGTATTCTGGAAATATCAGAAATGAAACAATTGGACATCTGTTTTAACATGGCTAGGGTACAGCTCTGTGAGGTGATTATAATAAAATTCCTATCAACTTTAGGCAACCTCTAGAAAGGTCATAGCAAATCATATTGTAACATGGATACCTGGTTTTTGTTGTAAAGAATGGTCTCTGCCACAGGCTGATAGTGTAAGTCATTACTTCTTCATTCATCATTCTTGAACACCTCCTATTTTCTCAACTATTCAAGCAGCAGAGATCTAGAATCAATTCATTAAGCTGAGATAAACGTCTGATGATTATTGTTACTGTTTTCATATTATATAAATACCTTGGAAACCATCCTCTTAGGGAGCTTCATGCTGGCCGAGCAGTTGCTACCCAGAGAAACCCACATTCTGAATATTAAACTTCATGGATATTAAGTACTGCCAGGAGCGAAAAAAAAAAAAAAAGTAATTTAAAAAGAAATGTATTTTTTATTCTTGCAAAACATATATTTATTAAAAAACTAACACCTTTGCATATCGATGCCCTCCTCTACTAAATATTTCCATAATACAAATAACTGATGAGTTTAAACTAACTTTCTTCACTCACCTCACATATTTTGAAACAGGGGTGTCAGTACTCTGAGAAATGTGTTTAAGTTCCATGTGTATGCTAAGTCCTTTTTGGTGCCTTTGTCAATCTACAGATATCATCATATGACTTTTATTGTAAGGCATTATTCAGTAGTAATTGTTTTTGAATGTGGCAACAGCTATTCTGAGTGCTCAGCAGAATACAAACGTTTTTCACCATTTGTCTCACGTGATGTATCCTTCTCTTTGTTGGTCCGTGTTGAATACCTGGAGAGCTTTAATACCAGTTGTATACTCCTGTTTATTTAAAACTGATCTAAGGGTACACTGTACAATTGTATATATGGGTGACACTATGCATAAAATTTATGGATTCTTAACATGGTGATAGGTTGCACTGCGTGTTTGCACTCCCAGTTCTCCGGTGATGTTCTTGATCTTGCGGAATTTACCCATCTATGTCATTTTTTGCTGCAAGAAACCTGTGTCACAGAGGCAAATCATTGTTTCTGGCAAACAGAAGGAACTGTCCAGCATTTTCCAAGCTGAATGTATTAAAACATTGATAAACTTGAAGTGACTGTGAATGTTGTCTTTCCGTGCTTCAGAAGCCTTTCATCTATGCAATATTTTCTTTTGTACATACGATACATATGCATCTGTATATCTCTCTGACTTGAGAGGACTGTGGCTAATCACAAAGACAAGTACTGTTTGTAGCCCGATTGTAGCACTTGCTCTTCAAAAGTGGTGCAAGCTTTAACTACTAAATTTTTTTATGAAACCTCCACAAACTTCTGAATTCATGAAATAAACATTGAATAAAATTGGTTTTAACACCAGTAGTAAACTATGATACATTTAGATATTCAGACCGAATGATAAAGAACCGTGTCTAAATTATCACATCTGAGAAAATCAGTAGAGATGAAAACAAAGGAGAAGCAGGGCATAGTACTCAGATTATTGATTTGCTTGGTATTAAAAACGTCTTAAAAATTTCAAAATTAATGAGACATAAAATCTCCCTCCTTTGCAGCTGATTCTCATCTGTTAGTTATACAAGAGCTATCACGGGAGAATGGAGCATACCATTAGCTGTTAGCTCAGAATGACTCTGCAAAATAGTCCTTAAAGCTCTAATGACTTCTTTCTGACAGTCTCCTAAATGTCTCAGAGCTGCCCATTGCTGCAGTGTCGTCAAACCTGGATCTGAGTTGTATGGCAGAAACGTCCCCACCCTGCAATTTGCTTTAAAGCAACAGTGTCAGAATAATGTAACTTGGGCAAATAGGCCTCCACACGGGTCAGCTGAGCTCTGTGTTGGCTTGTGTAGCAGTGAGGGTGATAAGTTTGTCACCAACAAAGTCATGGTTTCTGCCAACAGCCTTTTTGATTTAATCTCTACATTTAATGTCCTTTTGTTTGCTAGAAATGGATACAGATGTCCTCACTGTGGAGCAGTACTTTCTGGCAAATCTGCTCTGTGCCTTTGGGTATGCAGGCAGGATGTAGTATACTGCTCCTGGAAAACTTGTTCTTACTTGAAAATATCTCTCAACAGTATCTAACTTTCAGTGTCCCAAACTGCCCCCCTGTCTTCCAGTAGGCAGATACTAATCATTGTGATACCTAATTTTTCATCACTGTCATTTTTTAATAGCTGTGGTAGAGAAAAAGGGATGAAAGAAAGGAGATTGAAAAGACTGGGAGCCATATTGCAGTGAAGTTAGGTATTGTAATTACTGTGTGCTACATGCAAATTATGTTCACTTGTAGTAAGTTACAGCTGGGTGAGAGAAAGGTCTTTTGAGTGTTCAACAGCATGTGATGAGTTGTCATCTTGAATGGTTTAAAACAGTTTTGGAAACTAATCTTCTCCCCCTTCCCACTTACCTTGTCTGAGCCAGGTGTCATGCAGCCAGCTGGAAAAGCAGTTTCCATTAGTACTTTGCCAAATGCACCACATTCTCTGAAGCAGGATGAGCCCATTTTTTGCTTCTCATATTTTTAGGACTCACAAGTAGCTTGGTTTACACTTTTGGATTCTTGGTGTGTTTTGAGAACAGCCTTCCAGTCATTCTGAATTGCATTTGTTGCTTTGATAATATATTTTCATTATAAGAGTTCCATTGGAAATGAATGTGTTTTCTACCCTCTGCAGTAAAACTATAGCACTATAGAATGGTTTGGGTTGGGGGGGACCTTAAAGATCGTGTAGTTCTAACCCCCTGCCATGGGCAGGGACAATTTTCACTAGACCAGGTTGCTCAAAGCCCCATCCAGCCTGGCCTTGAGCACTTTCAGGGATGGGGAATCCACAACTTTTCTGGGAAAACTGTTCCAATGCCTCATCACCTCACAGTACAGAATTACATATTTAATCTAAGCCTGCCCTGTTTCAGCTTAAAGCCATTCTCCCTTGTCCTTGTCAAAAGTCCTTCCCCAGCTTTCTTCTAGGCCCCTTTTAGGTACTGGAAGGCTCCAGCTGATCCACCCATGTTCTCCTTGTGCTGGGGGCCACCAAGCTGGATGCAGTAGTGGAGGTGGGGTCTCACCAGAGTGGAGTAGAGGGATAGAATCACTTCCCTCACCCTGCTGGCCACACCTCATGGTGCAGCCCAGAACACCTTTGGCTTTCAGGGCTGCAGGGACACGTTGATAGGTCATATTGAGCTTCTTGTCCGTCAACACCCCCAAAACTTTGTCCACAGCGCTGCTCTCAATTCGTTCCCTGCTCATCCTGTATTTGTGCCTGGGATTGCCCCAGCCCTTGTCCAGGACATTGTAGTTGGCCTTGTTGAACTTCAGGAGGTTCTTGTGGGCCTGTCTCTCCAGCCTTTCAAGGCCCCTCTGCATGGCATCTCAACCCTTCCAGCACATTTGGCTGCACCACACAGCTTGGTGTCATCACCAGACTTGCTGAGGGTGCCCTCGATCCCACCGTCCGTGTCACTGATGAAGGTGCTAAACAGCGCCGGGGCCAATACGGACCCCCAGGGAACACCAGTCATCGCTGGTCTCCTCGTGAACATCGAGCCAATTCTGTATCCACTGAATGCTCCATGTCTTCCAATTTAGAGATGAAGATGTTGTGTGGGGCAGTGTGAAATACTTTGCACAAGTCCAGGTAGATGACATGAGTCACTCTTCCCTTATCCACCACAATGTAACCCTGTCATAGAAGGCCACCAGATTTGTCAGGCATGATTTGCCCTTAGTTAAGCCATGTTGGCTATCTCAAATCACCTCCTTATTTTCCATGTGCCTTAGAATAGTATCCTGGAAGATCTGCTCCATGATCTCTTTGGGCCCAGAGGCAAGACTGACTGGCCTGTAGTTCCCCAAGTCTACCTTTTTCTCCTTTTTAGAAATGGGGTTTATAACAAGAAGTATTTATTTATACCAAAGCAGTCTGTGAGGCACATTGGCTGCTTATTTAAGGAAAAATAAGACTCCTCAGTGAACTTAATGAAGAGTTGAGAATCTAAATATCAAGAGTAGTGTAAGTAAAATCAGTGAGGAAAGCCAGCTGCTTTACTGTTGCCACCCACAAATGAGTCCAGTAGCCAGAATGACTGGTTTTTTTATTCTGCGTTGCCCTTTGGTATCGCTGATGAAGTGGGGAATCACGAAAGGCAGAGGTCAGTGCTACCCACGTGTATAATTTTGGGTCGCAACAGTTTTTGATAGTTCTCAGAGAATGTTTCATTAGTAAGTGACAAGAGGCAGAGGGAGGGGGAGAGAAAAAAGTGACTGGAATGATGGTGACATTTGAAAGGGGAAGAGCCTTGTCAGAGCCTTGACTTTGTACAAATAAGAAATATGTTTTCTGATTGTATGGAAGGTTGGGAGAAACTGCTGCACTGGGCAGATAAGAAGTGGGGTTACATGCTGGTTTATCTGTAAGGAGATGTAGTGTTCCTCTCAGACTTGTGGCGTATTTAATTTAGATCAAAAAATCCTAGGGGATTTACGGCTAATCATAAAGCAGCACAGATTAAGAAAAACCCTCTGAAAAATATTAGTGAGATCTAATGTGTTGTATATAAATGGATGTAAGCAAATATACATAAATATGTATTTTATGTGAATTAAAGGTCACTCTGCTATACAAGTGAAGGGCATTGTAGGTGTTCAGTGTAGGAAATCAAATGTAGGTGTGCTAGGGAATCTTGCTGAATATGGAGCAGGGCATGCCCTGTGGCTGTAGAGCTGGCCCCTGCGTGGGCAACATGTTTGATGGCAGGACTTCTTTTAGTGCCAGGCTGGTCTGTGGTGGGAACTCGCCAGAACTCTGGGTTGCTCTAAATCACACCAGACCTCAGGCAGCCCTGGGCAGTATTTGGATTTCAGAAGATAAATAGTTTTGCTCTACATGTTGTTTGTTGCACTTAGTGAAGGAAATTATAATGGTTGATAGGGTTTTTAAATTTTCATGTTTTAACTCGTAGTGGTTGTGATAGTTGTTCCGTGAATTCACCCGCGTTCTAAAACAGGTACCATATGGGCATATGGGCAGTAGCAGTATAATTGCTTTGTCTGCTGCCCTTCTTGTGTATTGGAGCAATCTGAAAAAAAATCCAAACAAAAACAACCCCCCTCAAAAAACCCCCAAAACAATTTTTAAGCTTGTTTGCCTACCTGAAGTCTCCATGGCCTTTCCATTCCTGCAAATCCTAGTCCTTTTTCTGCAATGTACAGTGCACCTACCATGCCACAGGAGCTATGGCTGCGATCTGTAGGCATCCTTAAACTGACTTTTGTCTGACTAGGTCAACAACCTATAGAATGAAGCAATGTCCTGACAAGCCCGGGCTGAATAAACTTGCCCAGAACTGTAAGTGCTTGGATCAAAAAACATCCAGCCAGTGCTGAGGCCTGTGCTGCTCTTGTAATTTGGCTCAGGTAGGCAGATACCTGCCACAATACAGATGCAAAATGCAAGTCTTATGGTGTAGCTTGTTAAAAGTTGAACTTTGACCACATTTTGAACCCTGAAAGCTGACAAAGGGCTACTTGTGATGATACCATTTGGTTGTGTAGTCATAGATATGACAGACAAAGGGCCCAAATGGTACTGCATCTTTGGAGGGAGACCTGTTATGCCATCCAGCTGCTGTTCTGGCAGAGCTTCATGCTGTTTTTCTGTCTCTGTGCTGCATGAGGGAAAATGGATTGGTGGTCTGTGAATATAATTTCAAATTATGTTTTGTTTTATTTCTCTATTTTCATATGTTTTGTGATATAATACTTTTTCACATACTCACAGATAAAGGTTTCACTATATAGCTGTTGCCAGACTAATGAACCTGGATGTGTGGAACTGTTGGAGCACAAGATGCACTCTTGATTGAATAAAACATCACAAGGTGAATAATTTTAGTAGTATCATGGGAGAATAGCAACTTTGTTTACGTAAAACCTGAATTTTGAAAAGTATCTGATTCAGAAACAGACTTTAGAAAGCTTTCATAACGTTGTTCCAGATGAGTTATCACGAAACAAACCAGTTTTTCAAGCTTACTACTAAGGCACTGATGTGAGTTTTTAAATGTGTATTTTAAGTTATGCCTTCTTCCCAGTCCAAACATAAAGATACATTTTGTGCTTCTTTGTTGCGGCACCCAGCTGCTGGGTTCTGGACCCTCTGAAGAATTATCATGGAAAGATTCAGACGCCTGTTGAGAGTTTCACTGGCTCCGTTTTGGCAGGAGAGGGTGTGCAGGCTGGTCGTTTCGCTGAGACTCTGGTGCAGTCATATTCCCTAATGCTGCTGAATGGTTCAGAGTCAGCTGCTTCCACTATGTTTCAAGCACACGGGGTGATGAACCAAATTTGGTTCTTTGTGCTTATAAAAAAAGCAGCATTTTAATTTTATCATTGGCATACTTCATAGACTTGTAATGCTGTTCTAGCCTAGAAATAATATTAACCACTTGCCTTTTTAAGAAATTTATAAGCTGTCACCAGAATTCTTATTTTTCTGTTCTTTTTTTTTTTTTAATCTCTTCCCCACCCGTTCTACCGATTAGTACAAACTTTGAGTTGTCTTCTAAAATACTCTATCTTTGTAAGATAAATTCTCCTGGATTGAGGGTTTAGATATTTGCCTTTGACTTTTATGGGAGCTTGATTTTTATTTTTGTTTTTAGAGAGGTAAAAGATTGAGGAGTAAGCAGGACAGGATGTTCTTGTGATGGTGATGAAAGCAGAAAATTCGTCTTGGAAGTTAAATCACTATGTAAATATATGAATTTGCTGAGTTGCAGAATAGCCTGGGGTGGCTGGAAGTATCCCCATCACATGAGCAAAGATAGAGGGGTTGTGCCTTCCTATTGCATTTCACAAACACCCTTTCACTTTCTAATTATGTGGGTTGCTTTTTGGTTTAAGGAAGAGAGAAAAGGGCATCCTGATTCCCTGCAATCTGCACTGTTGCTTGTTCCTTGGGACCCCACTAGTCAAAACAACGGGATTCATATGTTGACGACAGCTGAGAGACCAGAGTATGACCAGATGGCAAGGGGGAGCTGAGCTGTCTGTTTCTGCAAGCGATAGGCACATTATGGTTATTCTCTTCTGGGGACAAGGAGGTGGAAAAGAGGGGGAGGGGGAGAGAGAAAGAGGGAGATATTAGATAAACAGACTGTAGCCTGAATACATATGACATGTGGGAGGAAAGCTTTGTTAAGCAAGAACTGAAAGCCTCTCGCAGAGCATTAAGCAGCACCGCCTGTGCATTGGGCTGAGCCAAACCGGAGGAAACGCGACCACAAACCTGTAACTGCTGTAAGGCCAGTGAGGTTCACCAGGCTCCTGCAGAGGTGCTTGAAACAGCGAACTACTGAAAGGTTTTCTGTTTCTTTAGCTCAGCTTACTTTTTTTGGTGGGAAGGAAGCGTCATTTAGCAGCATATTTGCCAGAGGTGTGTTTTCCTTTCATTCTGCTAGACCTTTTCATCAGCTTCATGTATAAGGGATGGCTTTATTGTGTTCTGTTTGTCTGCTGTGTGCACCAAAGTCTCTGCAAGTTCAGTCTAGCCAGTGGTTTGCAGGGGTGCTCAGCGTGCTGTGTAGTTAGGGAACGCGTCCTTGATTACATCACCCTGAGCGATATCTGGAGCCTGCTGAATTCTGTAAAAAATGTCCCACTTAACTGTATCAGGGTGTGGATTTGTCTTAGCAATGAATCTGAAGTATGCTTCTATCAGTTATTGATAACAGAGCTATCAAATCTTTCCCTGCTGCCCTCTCTGGCTCAGCAGCATAAGTTGCAATGTTTGTCACATTTTCCTCTTCTATTTTTCTTACTGTTGTTCTTGTGGCACCTCAGAAAATTAGTAACTAGAACAGTTGATAGTTGCATTGCACAAGGAAGGAAGAGGGAATTTTCATTATTTTGCTCACGTGAGTTTTTTAAACGATGTCTGACCATCTAAAAAACTGATAAGAGACGTAGCAATTATTTGAGACGGGTTTGATACTCTTTCCCATATGCCAGTAACTTTATTTTCTTTTCTCTCCTCTCTATTTTAGTTTGGATTTTGCCTACGTGATTTGCTGGCCGTTGTTGAGTAGTTCTTTTTGAAGGTGATACAAAAGCAGCCTCATCCTGTTCTTTTTGTGGTGAACCACGCTGAAGCAGTCTGGCTTACATAGGCGGGGAACATAACAGATTTGCTGGACTGCAGCACCTAACACCACAGCTCAATAACCTATTGGAGTGTTTGAACACGGTCACCAGCTTGGCTTCCCTGCTGCTCCCTAGATAGCTGCTTGTGGCATTGATCTGTGGGGGGTGGAGGCAGAAAGCTGATTTATAGATGTAGCCTATTGCCTAGAGGAGTGGGTTAGCTGAGATTGCATTCTGCCTGGTTTTGGTCACAACAATACAAAGACTTTAGGGGGGTCTTTGCTACACAGAAAGTGCAGCTAGAAAATTTACAATATTGATACTCGTACATGTGTAATGAAAGCCTTAAAAGAATTTAAAAAGCTAAGCAACCCAAAACCCTCCACAAAAACAAACAGAAAACACAACCCCGTAAAAAACCCCAACAAATAATTAAAAAAACACCCCTCACCAAAAACTCCACCAAGCAAACAAAAGAAAAACTAAAGAACAATCAAAACAAAGGAAACTACCAAAAATGTTTAAACTCTTTCTGGAAAGATGCTAAGTGTGATAATGCCAGTTTTCTATTCACTACTTGGAAACCTTTTGCAGTTCCATATGGGACACCATCTTTTAGAACTGTTATTTTAATTAGTGAACCAAAAAAAGCATTTTACTAATTACTGTTGCTTCTCTAGCTTTGCAGAAGCCCCTTCTACTGTTTGATAGTAGTAGAACACCTCTAACTGCAATGCATTGAAGATTGACTTTTTGATTTTTATGCTGATTACAATGGCTGAAGCAGAAATGCAAGTAAGTTTTGTGGTCAGCCTCTCGGATCAGGTCATTTATGACCCTGTCTTTCTACAAAACTTCTGTCCTGTTGTCAGGGCTCATAAAAACTTAGGGAAAACTCCGTTTTGATTAGATGCAGCTTTTCAATACATGACTGTAAAAGTTACCTGCAAATAAAGGGAAAAAAGAAAATACTAAATTGTTTCAAGTTTTCTGCTAAAATTACAGCAGTGGCATTGGGAATTTTTCTTAATTGTAAATATGAAAGCTGTGTCAAAAACTGCTATTTCATTAATAATTTAAATGCTGTAGTTATTACGTAACAGATAGAAATGAGGTGTGAGGTTCAGTAGTAGCTACATAATAAATACCATTAGGATGGAGATGTACCGTGTTTACATAGTATAAAGGGACACAGATACCAGGGAGAAGGCTGGAGATTTCCTTGTATATGTAATAATAGTAGCTAGTTCTTCCACTTTGTGTAGCATCTTGGGCTCTCAAATCCATATTTAGCCATGAAAATTGAAACAGAAACCTATTTATCAAAAAATTCTAATTGTCAACGTGAACCTGTCACTTCTAGGATCTGGCATTGCTAGGTCATTTTGCAAGTCTGATGGGTTTGCTCTTTTTAAAACAAAGGATCTATGTCTAAGGGGCATTAAAATATACAGTTTTGGAACTGGGAGAAAAGAAACTGGTTTTAAGCCAGGAAAGGTTTGCCAAAACAATCTAAACCAATATGGTGAACATAAATTGTGTGATTATTTGGTAATTTTCTGTTCTTCTGGAATTAAGTGGCGTCTTTTGTTGCTGGCTTTGTTAAGAGCAGAACTGTGTTCATTCTAATTTTTCTCTTTTGGATAACCTATTACTAGCTTGGTGTGGGTAGTTTTTCATCGTGATCTGCTCTATTTGAGCTGGTAGGGAGGAACCATAATACAAAGCTGAATTTAACCACTTAAGTTTGTTGTCTGTTTAGCCGTTCCACTGTTCACAGTCTAGTTGGGACTTCAGCCTCCAAGTCAAGGAAGCAGTGAAGATAACAACTGGAATAAAGATTCAGGAAGTTAAACTCAGGGTTTTATTCTTCTCTCTGATCTAAAGTTACTTTAACATTCTAAAAGCTCCAGGCACAGAAGTTCGTATCATATCCCATTAATGTTCAGTTTGATTGTCTTTGAAGTACTTGTTCGTAGAATTAAATAAATGAAAATAATAGACCTTGAAAATTGTGCCTGATGTGTCTCAGCATCAATTTTCCATATGTATGAGAAAGTTGTACTCATCTATTTTACCCAAATGTTGGATTGCTAAAGTGGGAATTGGAAAATGCTCAGCAATCATCAGAACAGAGGTGCCCAGTACTTATAAAAATAACAGAATACACTTTGAATCTTGTCTGTGTTTTTCCTCTTTGCTTCTCTTGCTCTTTAAGTTCGCTGCCAAATACATTTGAATGTCACTGCATCCATGCTGTTATAATCTGAGACTTTTCATCCTGTGAATAAACTGGCAGCTATTAGTGGCAATGGAGATGTTTTTATTTTCAGCTCTTCAGCACAGCACAAGGAGTTCTGAGCACTGACAACTGCATTCTTGGGTTCATCCATGTACTGAAATGAGAGGAGTTTTACTGTTTTACAGTGGTTTACAGTGATCAGTTTTCTGTAGAGAAATGTCAACCATAATTGAAACTCAAAACGTTTCTTAATGATGGCCACTTTGATTACAAAGCAAAGGATTGAGATGTAGTAGGTTTCTGGCATGGCTTTTTTGAGCAAAAGACAGGTTACTAGAGCTTTAATGTTCTGCATGTAAGCTAAGTACAATAGTTTACTGGATTTAGTTTGCTGCTACAGACTCACAGTTTAATGTACCACTTTAATGTACCATATATGGATCACATATATCTTACATGAAGACAAGTGTATGTGATATTAATTTCTTTCTCTGTCGTTCCTGAGTTCAGATAAGGATTTCCTGCTTTGTGCATGAATATTTAGTCATTACATTTTCAGTTTCTTAAAATTAAGAATACAGCAGGTATCTTTCTGCAGCAGGAATCTCAAAGCGCTTTAGGAATGTTAGTTTCACAATACCACTCAGATAAAGTGCATATGATTATTCATATTTTGCAAGTGAGAAAAGTGAATTGGACAGATTGAGTTGCTGAAAGACATACAGAAATTGTTGATGGAATTAAGAGCATTATTTGGAGATATGATGTAAAACCTATTGGAAGTGTTTGGGTTGTGTCACTGATTACTGGTTCTTTTGCAGTGTTGCAGCCACTAAACTGAGCATCCTTCAATGATCAGGCGACCTTGAATAAAAATTCAGTTTTCCCATAAGGTTTCTGTTTTACCCAATCTTTCAACTACCTATGGGTTTTCTGAAACAGTCGTGTTCCATGGTTATAGCTTTTTGTGTTTCAAAAGTCACTTGATGTTGGAGAATATCCTCGTGGGAAGGGAAAGAGGACAGGTAATCATCTGAACATTTCATGTATTTGCTCCAGCTGTGCAGACAAACCAAGCCCGTTCTCAGAGAGCTTCTCAGAAAGCAGCTGCATTGCTTAAAGCTGGTGCCCTTTGTGCAGTCTCATCGATTGAGATCTCAGTTATGCTTGTACAAGAAGTGGTAGGAAATGGAGGCATCTTGTTGCTTTATTTTCTTCCCCTAATGCACTTATTTCTCTCTACCATTTTATTTGAACTTTATTTGCAATTAAAGCTATCTTCAGCATTGCACTTAAGAAAATTATAGTTCTGTCTGAACTGCAGTCTCTCAGCTTTGGAGAAGCAGAGATAGACTGGGACAGGAAGGAAGTCTCTGTTTTCAATCCCCATTCACAAAGGACTGAATTCTCCATTTTCTGAACTGATATGGATTTAGTTTTTGTTCTCCTCCTTACTTGTTCCCTGTGTCTCCCAAGAACTGCCTGATAAGCTAAAAGTAACCATATGAAACAAAATAAGTCTTTTAACTTTTTACCTGAGTGCAATACCAATGGCATCCAAAGAAATAACTTCTTTCTAATGTGCAGATTATATCTGTGGCCTATCTGACAAAAGTGTTTCTTGCTTTTTCGAAATTCTTTCTCCTGCCCACTGCAAAATGAGGTGGGAAAGACAGCGTTTCTTTTGATTCTCTCAGGAGATCTGCAGTCAGGTTTCTGTCTCTTCCACAAGCTGTGTTTGCCTGGGCTTGTCCATCATTCTGTGTGTCTTAGCTTCCACTCTGTAAAATGAAAGTAAGTGAAGCTTCCTTTCTCTTGCTTTTCTCTTTTCTTAGTGACTAGAGGAAAGAAAACTTGATCTTGACTGAAGCTTTTATAGTATAACACAAATAATAATGAAATGGATGGAGGAAAATGAATCCTTTCTGGCTTTTAGTTTGCACCTTGCACTGGTCATGATGCAAGTCACACCTTTGACTAAGCAGTGCACTGCTGCCTTTGTCTTCTGGAAGAAAGCAAGTTTTCTTCAATTTTGGGTGGTTCAGAAGATTTCTCTATGTGTAAAAAGCTTCTTTCCTCTGTTATTGAAGATGTAAGGTTGCTGAGAGCCAGAGAAATGGAGGGCAGAATTCTGCAATTAATTTTTATGGCAGTTAGTGCAGGTGTTAGTCCAGAGTTCCCAGAACAGCTTTGAGATTAGAGCACAACCATAGGAGTTTTTATTTCAGCTCCTGCCAGAGTGTATGGAGATCAGTAAAAACAACACGAAACACTAAACCCAACCCTCATCTATTTTTAAGTCTATAGGTATTTGGAGAAACAGAAGCCAATAGAATGATATTTGAATATTTGGCAGGGTGTGGAGAACTTGAGTTGGCCCGTAGCAGCTGCCTGTCCATTGAATGTCAAATGGTACCAGTCTGTGTTTTCCAGAGCCACTGCTTTCTTAGATATTTAAAAAATCAGGGCTGTTAGCCAGCTTCATGTTTTTACAGAGCAGGAGGATTACTTTGAATTGTCATTAACAAATGGAACAAGTTGGTATTGGAAAGGAACAGTCCAGGAATACTTTTAGTGTTAGTGCACTTGAGCTCTGCTTAATTACACAGCCCATTTAGTAGTGCTCCGTTGATAGCACAGCATTCAATTTATGTTGTTTACTCTATGCACTGGCATTTGAGAGACTCTATCTGTCAATGTAACATTTTGGCATGTCAGTGCTGAAGATTTGCACCTCGCTGTAAGGGCATGGGTGTTACTTGCTGTTGAATGGCATAGCTGCATATTATTGCTGTCACCTTAGCATGAGCTGTGTTACAGTGTGGGATCAAATTAATCTCTTGGGCTGCTGAAACAAGGTGATTGTGCC
Source organism: Cnemophilus loriae (assembly GCA_013397755.1). NCBI lineage: Eukaryota > Metazoa > Chordata > Aves > Passeriformes > Corvidae > Cnemophilus > Cnemophilus loriae. The sequence goes on from VZTF01000258.1 coordinate 164,900, forward strand.
TCTAATAAAAATTTATTTGTTGTCTCCTAGTGGCATGTAAGCAAAAACTTGTAATGATATTGACACCTGGGAAATATGTATTGCTACCTAGTATAACTTGCACTTCAGCTACTTTTTCCTAGTAAAATTTTGTGGGTTGCTAAATTTCTCTTCCTGTCATCTTGTTCCTGTCATTTGCAATCTATTTGTCACCTGGTGTAGTTGTAGCACTTGGTCCAGGATCAATACTTGGTCCAGAATGTCTGTGACATCTTTGAAATACTTTCCTGTGATTCAGTATAAAAAAATACAGGTTTCTGCTTGCCTCTAAGTTACAAGCATGTTGGCTACTTGCACAAAGGACAGAGAGGTAGTAGTGTCAAAAATACTGAGTTTCTAAAAGCTTGTCGAAAACAGACTCTTGGTCAGAGGAAAGAAACCAGGTTAGTGCTCCATTTTCCACATCTAAGGAAAATACTACAGTGGAAGCTCAGCTTTTTGTAGGTACCAGAGAATCAATACAAGAGAGATGCTTCACGTGACTGAGCTACAGAAAAGTCTGATGTGAGCTTGCCCCTTTCAGAAGCCAAAGAATCTGGTGTGAACAGAATACCTGTGGGAGAACAGGTTTATTTAGTTGTGCTGCCCATGTAACTACACCAACAGCAGGAAGACACTGGTGGTTTGATGTGATCCAGCATAACATCTGATCCATCTCAGCAAACATTCAGGCAGAGTTTTCCAAGGTAGTAACAGAATAGTTTCTCTGATTGCATCATGTTGAATATAAGAAGAATGTGGTCCTTAAAACAGATGTTGAGATTGTTTAGTAATGCCCTCTATCAGTAGCACAGCAAGAAATGGTGTATACAAGCTCCATTCTGCTTACTGAAGGTTGGGAGTTACGCCTGTTGGACAGCACCCAAATGTAATCCATGATTTTTGATGAAGGAAGGTCAGCAGTTGTTCTTGGCTGTGACACTTCCTGTGTTCAATCATGTAGTTAACCTCTGAACACTCCCAAGGAACTATAGGGATAGCTTGCCTACTTGGAGATGAGTGTGGTGAGTTTGCAAAAATTGTCTCCCCACTTAAGTATTTCTGACTTATCCTTTGAGGCTCAGTGGTTGCAATTTCTGTTCTTGGCTGGCTGCAGAAAAAAATTATTAAAAAAACCTCCCACTATAGTTCCCTACATTAATTAGGGAAAAGGAATTATCCATTAAGATCTTCTAGATATCAGTTTTTACAATTGTAACTGGGGGCTTGTAAGAGTGTCACACCGATGATGGATTTTGATGGACAGGTTTGCCAGTGTCTACAGGAACTGCAACAAGGAGCTTGGCTTCCTGTTGAGCTTTCATATGGGAAATAGCAATCCAACTTTCAAGGGCCAAAGAAAACAGATCTTTGCAGTTCCAAGTCAGCTGTGGAAGGCATAGTATGCAAATATACTTTGGCAGGAAATATATGGAATATGAAATCTATTTCCTGGCATCTTCACTGTAAATGCTCCCTGTGGTGATTTGGCTTGTTCATCTTTAAAAAAAAAACAACAAACCAAAGCAAAAGACAAAAAGGTGTAAAAAAGGAAAAATCTCTACCAAACCAGTTACCACTTCCCTTAGTATGGAATACTCATGATGCATTATGGCCGAGGGATGTTTGTGGTCACAAGGGTGGAAGTTTGCACTGAAATCAGGCAAAGCAGTCAACTTCTGTGACATTTGTGATGGTGGGGTGGGGAATTGCCTTCAAGCTGAAAGCTTGCTTTTCACCCAAGAAATGTCCTCATTTATTAGAGCCTTCTTGTCTTTCAGTCTCAGGAGTTTTTGCTGTGTCTGAGGAGAGCGAATTTTATTTAAATTCTTGCTGATGTAAAGCAATGTTGACTTTCCCCACCACAGAGGCTACAGAGATGTGTTCCAGTGCTTCACTGTGTTTACAAGATCTTTACCCTGCCCCAGTAATTAACAGGACAGATAGGACAGATCTCTGTTGCTCTGTTACAGGGTAAGGTTTACAGAGCAGCCTATATCTATTCTCTGGCAAATAGCAGTTGCCAAAACGCAGGATAAAATACTAAAGAAATTTTTTCAGCTGCATATGTGGCTGTGTACAGATTCATAGAAGAGACTATACAAATCCGATGTTACAATTCTTAGGAAGTTTTGCAAAAGCTCTCTACTTTGATAAAACTACTGTCACAATGTTCACAGTATCACTTAGCGCTCTGTCCTCTTCAATGAAATACAAATACACCACTTTCATCTGTTGCATCCTTGAAGTCTCCAAGAGATTTATGTTGCTAGCATGTACAGAAGAGATGGAATGTGTTCAAATGCAGAAATAGTGGGTGACAGGACAAAGTCAAATTGAGAACAGTACAGTGAATGCTTGTTTCTAGCTCCTTGTTCTGATTGGTATAGACTGACTGTTGTCCACTGGCTCAATTTAGTATGGCAATTATAATGTCTCCAAAGAAGTCACCTAGGTGCTACCTACATGCTTTCTGCAGCCATAAAGTTAATTTACTCTGTACTCCCTTTGGCTTCATCTTACAACAACTGCAGAAAAAAGTCAGCACTATGTGTATAAGTAGCCCACCAAACCTCTGTTCCTTTGCTCCTCGTTTCCAGAATAAACCTGTGAAATTTCTTGAATTTCCCCATGATTGCTCTGTGAAATTGTGCGTCACTCTCGTTAGTTTGTTGAAAGCCCAAGTTACAAGATCAGCCTCTGGAACTTTAAACTTTGCCTGGCATGGAGATTTTGTTAGGGATTGATTTGTTTAGATCTGTATATATGCAGAGGATGCAAAAGCTTTTCATACTGAAGCTTTTCTCTGAAGTAGGAAGCCAACCAACCTTTTGATGTAATTCTTGTATGTAAATGGTCTGAACACATACATGTTGATTTTTCCTGAGGGTGTACATGTTTAAAAAGTCATGGTCTTACTGGTAATGTTCACATTTGTTCCTACCGACCACTTAACCGTGACCAGAAGATAGAACAGTATTAAATGTAACCGTGCACATGCAGCCACAGGACTGATTAGTGCTTTTCCTTCAGTAATCTCAAGATACTCAGGCATAAATGAGGTATTACTTAGGACCATTTTGCAACTCTTAATAGGGTCTTAGAGGGTCTGAACCAGTGGCTAATCCTGCAGAGAGCTGCAAACCATTTATGTATTGGTGACAGTTGTTTTTGGGTGCTGACCAACCTACAGTGAAATAAAATGACTTAATTGTATAGTGTAGACATCAGGGGCTTGACATTAACTACTTCAGTCTGGTGATCTATTCCTGTTGCACCAGTTTACTTGCAAATGTAAGTCTAGCTCAATCTGACCCACATCACTCAGAGTAACTGTAGGAATAAAGCCTCCACTGCCTGAATCCATGTCCTGTTCTGATCTGTGCATTCTTTCAGCAAAACGTGAATACTTGGAGTCGTGGCTGTGCCTTCCTGTTCATATGCTAAGAAAGATTTCTCTCAGTCACACAGACTTCAGTGACTAAATTGAAAACTGATGCATTTATCCAGTACAACTGGTTTCATGTGAGTTTTTGGTAATTGCATTTCACACAAATAAAGCTGAGTTTTCTGTGACCAAATACTGCTGTGGAGGATTTGGCTGTAGTTTTCTCTTTTGTCCAGGTTTTTATTTTTCTTTAGTGAAGCCTTGCCAGCAAAACTAAATGTGCAGGAGTTAGATATTCTCAGTAACATACCTTCATTACTAGAATAATTCCCTGAAGGGTGGGATTAGGAAGTGTAGTATAATCTCCAGTGTCGTGTTTAGGAGATTGCAGGAGGATTGTTTTGATGTTCTATTTATATAGGGTTGTTGTTTTGTTTTTTTTTTAATTTAATGAAAATGAAGGAAACCCTTTGATTTTTCTAGAGAAGGATTTTGAAGTTGCAGCCCTAGGTGTAAAAGCTTACCTACAGCAGTTACAGGTGACTGTGGAAAGCCATTGAGACTCTGAGGTCTGTAATGTATGCCATAGGGATTTTGATGTCTAACCAGGAGACATGAGATGTACCGGTATGTATTAAATGATTCCCAGTAAATACTGAGTTCTTTAAAAGCAATCTCTGAAACAATGCTTCAGAATAACCACAGAAGTTGTATTTCACTCTCTTTAAAATATCTCTATTTTTAAATTCTAAATATTCAAAACAAATACAGACTATTAAAATCATTGTTTTGAAAAGTATCCCTAGAGCTGTTTATCCAAATAGCAGGGAAGTATTTATGGTATTTAGGCAACAATAATCTGCTGTGTTATTTCAGATAACTCTTGCTGTATGTTATTTTGAGAATATTTTAATCCTCCTGAAAGTTCTTTATCCCTTTGTGGTATATGTCACCACCGTAACTGTAATCTATTAAAGGTACATTATCTAATCTGTCTGTTAGATATCTCTTAGTATCTACATGAAGTATCCATTTATTTCGAATGTGGCTTCTTTCCTTTCTCCTTAAGAAAGGAATAGCACTGCAGTGTTACTGGCAAGCAGGTCAGCTGTTGTAACGTGCTGCTTTTCTCTGAAATGAGTTAAGGTAGCATATCAGATCTGAATATTTCCCAGTTTTCAAAGGTGTTATGTGATGGGTTGATTCTGGCTGGATGCCAGGTGCCCACCAAAGCTGCTCTCTCTGCCTTTCCTCAGCTGGTCAGTGGAGAGAAAATGTAATGAAAGGTTTATGGGTCGAGATAAGGATAGGGAGAGATCACTCACCCGTTACTGTCACAGGCAAAACAGACTTGACTTGGGGAAAATTAATTTATTGCAAATCAAATCAGAGTAGGGTAATTGGAAAATAAAAACAGATCTTAAAAACACCTTTCCTCCACCCCTTCCTTCTCCCTGGGTTTGACTTTTGAATTCTCTACCTCCTCCCCTCCAGTAGCTCAGCAGGACAGGAAATAGGGGCTGTGATCAGTTCATCACGGGTTATTTCTGTTGCTCCTTCCTCATCGGTGGGAGCACTCCTCACACTCTCCCCCTGCTCCTGCATGAGGTTCCTCTCATAGCCGACAGTCCTCCACAAACTTCTCTGACTTGAGTGCTTCCTGTGGACTGCAGTTCTTCATGAGCCGCTCCAGCGTAGGTCGGAGTTATCAGAGAGCAGCTCCCACCATCGCTGATGGGATCAGCCTTGGCCAGCGGTGGATCCATCCTGGAGCTGGCTGGCATTGGCTCTGTGGGACATGAGTGAAGCTTCTGGCAGTTTCTCACAGAAGCCACCCCTGTTGTCCCCTCTCTACCAAAGCCTGGCTGCACAAACCCAATGCAATACAGTTGAGTAAGAACACCAGCCCTCCCAAAAGGAGAGGGGCCAAAGGCATAACCTGTGGGTGATCTACAGAAATGCACACAAGGGCAGCTACAAACCAATAATTGTTCGGGAAATGCTTTAAAGATGAGACAGTTGTCTCAAAAATTTTTTTGAAGGGGTTTGTGGGTTGATGGTGGCTGATGTGGAAGCTGTAGGAAGTAAATATCATGTAATTAAGGATGATATGAGGTTCTATACCTTACTTGCCTCAAGATATTTTGAACTGAGGATTTTACTAGATAATGTGAGGAGGCGCACACTGCAGTGCGTTTTTTTGGAATTGTTCTAATGGTTTCTTTGCTGCATTCCTGGTTTTTGTAAGTAACATCTTGGAGTAGTTTGAGGGTTTTGTGCTTCAACCTCCTCCCCCTGCCCCCGAATACTTCATCCCTCATAAAACACTGACAGCTTTTATTTTTAATTTGGCCATGTATAGTAGCAGTATGTTTTTCCTATTTTAATTTTCTTTTCCTAAGTAAGTAAGTAAGGTAGTAAGTAATAAGTAAGGGGACATGCCTTGAATAAAAATACATCATACCTAATCTTTCAGTGCCTGGTGATGGGAAAACAAAGAAATTATTTATGCATGAAATTTTGGAATATGTAAAGAAACAAAGGCTTGGAAATCTGATGTTGTCTTGTTGTCTTGCTGTGTTAGTGAATCAATTTTAAATTTTCACACCTTTCACAGATGGCTTAACACCCTGCATTATTCAGTCTTTGAAGGCCAGGTAAATACTTTCTATTATGCAGTATAGAGGGCTTTCAGCGAAGTTTTCTTTGGTTTGCTTTTTACTGTATTTAAGAGGGAAACAAAGATTGAGAAAGGAAATATTAGAAATATTTGCGAAAAAGGCAGAATTAAAGTGAACACATCTTAAAACAAGAAGTTGGTACAGATAGTGGAATGTGATTAATTACAGGCCAGCTAGTGCAGAAGCAGAAATTTTGATCCTGGATTTGCTCTTTTTGGTAGCCTCGGAGGCTATGTCAAGTAGGAGTGATCTTGCTTCAGAAATGAGATCATCCTTTGTAGTGCTGTTGTGCAGCACTGCATGAAAGCTGTTTGACAAGGGAGCAGTTTCCTGATGGATGCAAATCTGTAGGACAAGATTTCTTTCTGTCATGACCAAAGTTGACTTGTTCATGGTTCTGGCATAGCATCAGAAATACTCAGTCTGTTTGTGGCATTTTTCCCTGTACCATTGATCAGGTGTTTCTTCTCTTTGCTTTCCTATTATTGGTACTAATAATTGATAATCAAGAATGATAATAATTGCAGAGAGACTATTTACAAGCGCATATAGTCCCAGGACAAGGGGGAATGGCTTCGAACTCAAAGGTGCGGGTTTAGATTAGATATTAGGAAGAAATTCTTTACTGTACGGATGGTGAGGCACTGGAACAGGTTGCATGGAGAAGCTGTGGATGCCCCATCCCTGGAAGTGTTCAAGGCCAGGTTGGGTAGGGCTCTGAGCAACCTGGTCTAATGGAAGGTGTCCCTGCCCATGACAGGGGTGTTGGAACTGGATGATCTTTAAGGTCCCTTCCAGTCCAGGCCATTCTGTGATTCTACTGGGATAATGCTGTGAATGGAGTTGTTTCACTTTACTTCGTAGTGGAGAGAAAGGATAGAGGTGTAGTCTTTGTGTGCAGGTAATCTCTGCTCTGTTCCTACAGATCCAGTCAATGCTATGGATGGTTGTATATCTGCTGAATTTGTGGATTTTTTCTGAGGAGGCCAACATGGTTATTTGTGCTGGAACTATTATAAAAAAATAGATGAGCTTGTGGTAGCCATCTTCAGGCTGAGTGGCATTCTCATTGGCTCTTTTGGGAAGCCTTCTGTTTATAAGTTTATATATTAACAGAACATTCAGGTTGGTTCTCAGGGCTCACAAACTGCGCAGACTTGTTCAGTGAACTGCATTCAAGTCAGGGCAAGCGATTCATTTGCCCCCCAGATCTCTGCTCCTTAGATAAGAGGTGCAAAAGATACATGTGTACATTGGGTAACTTGTTGCAGTCTCTTTATTTTCTGCAGTCCTGCTTGCTTCTGAAATCCTGGAGCGATAAGTTATTAAAACAATACTTGCTGTTGGTTGTATTAAGTGTTGGCAGGGGAGATGCTCAATCTGCATCTTTTTGCCTGCGATGTTTTTGTTTTTTAAGTGCTCTTTTCTGTCACAACAGGAAGATCTGAAGCTGTTTATACATTCTTCCGGCACAGACTGAGTTGCATTTTGGCTTTCAGGTTCTGCTGTTGGCAGTTGTGCTCTGTGTTGGAACTGTTGCTTCACCTCCCACCACCCGACTCAGTGCAGGGTCAGAATGACGTTTCCTCTCAGCTTGGAAATGCGGAGTCACTTAGGGAAGCCTGAAGGGCATCTCTCTGGTCTTGCTAATTGATCATTCTTGTTTCTACTAGTCCCATATTTTGATCACCTTGCTCTGAGAGGAAATACATGTAGCTTTGTTCAGCATTCTGGGAGGGTAAAAAGCAGAATTGTCTTCAGCTGTAAGTGGATGGAGCCGTGTGTGTGCAAGACTGTGACTTCCTCTAGGCTTAATATTTACAGGCCATTATCTCCAAGTACTCTGACTATGTAAAATAAAGCTCCAGGTCTGCTTTGGGATATACACAAATGTTTTTTGGATTGGTGACAAAACCACCTGAAAGCCAGAATCTTCTGTAAGGTGAAGGTTTTGAAAGGAGTCACTGTGTAGAGGGTCAAAATGCTTTTGAACATTGTGTCCATGGGCAATAGGTAAGTTGAGACCCAGATTCTAGGGATAAAGATTACAGTTAGGAAGAGTAAGTATCTGCATCTGTTTTTGAGTGTTTTGGTTACCATTGCTTGGAATTCTAATTGTACCTATATTTAAGATTTTATTTATTAATTTTTTTAGACAATGACAAATTATAATCCTTTGGAGTTCATCTAACCTACTTCTAACTGTTGATTTGTTGCCATCAGTAGGGATGTGGCTTTCCCAGAAGGAAGTCTTGCATGGATGCAAGAAAATGAAAAAGATCTTAACAATTGCTCTCTGTCTCTTTTGTTTAACTACTTCTGCTTAGGATTTCTGACCCTGAAAGTAAGACACTATGATATAGGGACACTCAAAATCATGGAACATGCATCTTTAAGGCAATTTCTTTGCTTTTAAAAGACTTCTTGTCATGAAATACAGCATTTCCTTATTCCAAAAGGATTATGTACCAGTGTATGTTATTATCATGGCATTTTTCAAGGCTTTTCGTTTGTTCTGTGTATACCTTCTTAACCTTGGCTTATAGAAGTATCTGTTTTTTTCATCTGTGCTTCCTTTCCGTGTGATTGTGTTAGTGTTTATAATGGAGAATAAGCTGGAATTATCTTCTGAGCGTTTTTGTTGGTTTTGAGTGTTATTCATGGCTGTGACTCTGTATGTGAATTCAGTCTAGCTACCGGAGGGTCCCCCATGCCACCACACCTCACACTAACAGTGGAGAAACCAATGGAAGACTTGATTTTATTTTGTAAGGGTTTTTTTTTGCTTTGTTTTGGGGGTTTTTGTTGGGGTTTTTTTTGTTTGTTTGGGTTTTTTTGGTGGTTTTTTTAATGAAGGAGCTATTTGTTCTGGATCATTTGCTTCACTATATGCTATAAATTTTGTTGTCCTTTTGAATTCTTCTCCTAACAGATTATTTTAAAGTGGCAGGGGGTTTGGAAGGTTCAGAATTTAGTGATGGATGTGTGTCTATTGTTGACAATGCCTATATTTTTAATTAGTCTTTTTTAATTATTGGGGTGTACTATGTTAATTCATTGCAATTGAAAACCTGAGCACGGAGAAGAGGGGAGACGTTGCTGACATAAGTAATTTCTTAAACTTGCCTGAATTGACAACATTTATAAACAGAACCATGGAGAGCGACTGCAGATTCAAGAGGCTTGTAAAGTAGGGCTGTTGTTATCAGCAGCAAAACTCCTCAGCGAACACAAGTTCTAAGAAGAAGATAATCCCATGTTTTGGACACTTGATGACATATTAGGGTCACGTGCTGTTTGGTATGTGTGTGAGAGTGCCTGTGAAGGTCATAAACCAGGTATTAAAAGTTGAGATGCTGGCAGTCAGTGTTTAAGAAATGTTCTTTTCTGTTAGTTGTGAAGCCCTGTTCAATTTAGTTGCTAAGCATTCTGCTGCATTTTGCCACTGCTTTGAAATTTTGCTGTGGAGTTCTGTGACCAGATGTTACTGAGAAAAGTGAAGTGAAAAGTGGGAACATCTGTGTGCTGTGCTGCCTGCTGGTGAAGTTGTTCTGGTCAAGTGAAATAGTTAAGACCTGTAGGGTGCAGTTCTTCACTTGTAGATTCCTTTCATCCCCATAAATTGTTTCAGTACTGAAGAGCTCTTTGAAATTTACAGACTGAAGTACTGGGAATTAGAGTGGAAATGACTATCTGGTGGGAGAGAGACCCAGTCCAGAATCCTGATTTGCCAGGAAAACATCCCTTGAGTAATAACTGATGCACAAAGGCAAGTTCAGTCTTTAAATTTTAGTGATTCTTGTCTTAGCTAAGCCTGTGAGATTAGGTTGAATTCCAGAAGCCTTTTCCAGATATTATTAAATTCAGTGGAGGGAATGGAGATCCAAAATGGTTTGGATTAAACCTCTCCCATGATAAGAAAAGCTGAATAGTATGTATTGTTCCAGAGAGGAGGTTTCTTTATTTATTCCTCAACAAGAGAACTTGAATTTGGAGTTGTGGATAGCTGACAATAAAGAGAACTAACAGGATAAAGAATTTTTTAGTGGTAAGGTATCTTTGCCTCTGTTTAAATATATCCTTTAAAAAATTCTCGCTTCTGTTCCCACTCGGTCCTGCACCTTTACAACGTTATGTAGTAGTGGCATCAACGACATCATTCTTACTGTTAGTAAAGCTTCAAAAGAGAGCCCAGAGTCTCAGTGAGGAGGAGTCTTTGAAAGTTATGGGTGTGGGGAATGTGAGTAAGGCTTTATCACATAGGCTTACTAAAGCAAGTGAATAACCTTGTTCCTCTGTGAGTCCCCCCTTCTTCCCCCCTCTCCAGATAACAATGCTTAAACTTTACATAAATAGCTGGAATACTGTGCAGGGCCTGATAAGCGGATTTCTTCATCCATGCTGAGTCTCCCTTGTATCATATATCCGTTCCATTATCTTGTGGAAATGCTTATTGCAATTTCTTCCATTTAGCCCCCTATATATGTTATCTATAATGCATAATGGAGTGTATGTATGAATGAAGAACAATATCCCATAAAGCAAGAAAATTACTTGTAAGTTGCAAGCAGTGGAGCCTTAATGGTATGATCTCATTATGTTAGAAAAAAAATTTCTTAGCATCACCCTTTGTACTACAGAGCTTGATTTATTTTTCTTTCTTTTTTAATCTCCCAGATATTTAATCAATCTATGCTATAAAAGAAATAATGATGTTGAACTAAGTTGTTGGGTATATACCATGAATTCTTTTTGTAAATTTACATTTAAAGGAACATTATAAATTTCCAGTGTGTTTGTGATGTGAGAAGCATCAAATTAGGAACTTTGAAGCAGTATGATAGTGGTAAGAATACATTTTTCCTCTTCAAGAGTTATGTTCTAAACTTTGAAATATGCAGCGTAAGTGTATTTGAATTTCCGAGTGCTCTAGTTTACTGTATGTAGATATTTTAAGTTCTGGGGTTATTCAACAGCATTATTTTAAGAGGGATTAACCTAAGGTTTTAGCAAATACTGGTGTTCAGTTGCATTTGTGTAGTCTGCAATGCGCTTATTTTCAATCAAATTGTAATCAGCAAATAGGTGTTAGACAAGCTGCCTTGGGTTATCCAGACAGCCCTCTGTCATTGGAGGGTTCTTATGTTTTGTACAGAATGGAGACATTTCTTCTCATCATTTAAATATTTAATTTGCCTACCCTTGCTTTGAAGAATTTTGAATATTGGAACTTCGTTCTTTTCCTCTGGAGACTGTTTTGCGATTTCTGTTTCTTTCCTAGATGTTATAGTTGTCTGCATTGCCACATTTTTCTTTTTTTTTCCGTAACTGTCATTCATACTTGCATTTACCACAGTAAATAATTCCTTTCAGCAATTATTGCATATATTTTCTTGTGTTTCTAATTTATTTATTCTTCAGTCTTCATTTATTCTTCTTTCTTTCTTCATTCTCTATTAGGCAAGGTGTGAATATCCAGTCTTCTTGGTTTTGTTTAATTTTAAATATCCACAGAACGGTCCTTCCAGGCAGATAATATTTTCCATAATTGAAAACCTTCAAGTTGTACCAATATCTCTTTTAGGAATGGAGTGAGTGGAATCAAAGGAAAGACCCAAGGCAGAATCACACACGGGCTCAACTGTGTCGCCAGTCCCCTTGTGGGACTGGCGGCCCCAGGACGTGGCTCCGTAGGTAGCAGTGGGACCACGGCTGTGCTTGCCCCCGTCACAGCCTGGCTCTGGCCTGAGGAAACAGCCGGGGGGAGCGACCAGGCAGAGACACCAGCTGGGACCAGCAGCTGCAGAGGCGGCACAGCACGGGCTGAGGCCTCGCCGAGAGCAGCCTGCGCTGCTGCCCTGGCCTCACCGCTGATGTGCTCGAAGCTTGGCTCAGTTCCTCCTCCTTGATCCAGGCTCCTCGCTGCCCTCAACTTCGCACTTAGGTGTCCTCTTTGAAGTAGACATACCGCACGCCCCCCTGCCCCACATTCCTCAAAGTGTCCAGATGATTGTAAACCCTTGCCGTGCTTATTGTACGCATCTTCGGCCTTTTCCCTGTCATGCTTACTGTCTTCTGTTAGACTCGGGGAGTGATCCCAGCTGTGTTTCAGTACTTGCAGAGTGTCTAGCACTACAGGCAAATGCCATAACCATTTTTTAGTTAACCTTTAGGAACTCCGAGCATAAATACAGTAGTTACTACTCCTATTAGTGACATTGGTGACCTGTGTCTGGCTTACGTTTGGCTCCTATAGATTTAGCAGTGTGGTGCATAAATATCTCCCTTAGGTGAGTATTGGAGTTTCCGATATCTCCTCAATACCCATCTGCTTTTCCTTTCTCTGTTCCTTTTTCTAAATTATTTCTTATTTGGCAGTTTTTGATGTATTGTTTCTCTTTGACAGCCTTGCTTATGGATGTCAGTGGACAAAAGCCTTCAATGGATTTTTTTACTCAAAACCCTTAGTTCTGGTTTTGTAGTGATGACCAAATATCTGTCAAATCTGTCCTTAAACAAACAAAGCAAAACACATTGTTGTACCATGTCAAATGTTATTAAATAGCTGTCAGGTACTGCTTCATATGCAACAACATTTCTGTCCTGGGTGACAATCGAATACTTATTGCATATGCAGCATTGAATTTTTAAAGAGCTTTTAGACACTTGGTGAAGTGCTAGCTATTTTTTATTTCTACTGGAATATAAGTGTCTTCTGCTGTGTCAAGTAGCATTGAAGCGGTATTAGATTTTGAGTCATTGCAAAGTTCTGTTCTGTAGTCTTTCTTTCTAAGGTTTCTTTACTTCTTAAAATAGCTGTAGTAAATTTAATGTTTCCAAGGAGTATTATTAGCTTATTGAACCTGGAACATAAGCTTCTGGAGAGATGGGAGTTATAAAATCTTTTTGTAAATCATTAATGGCACTGTAGGTAAAATGCCCTTGTGTAAAGGAAAGCTAAGTTTTGTGGTGTGTATTTTCAGTCATCTCCCCCACACCTCCTACTTTGATCTATGCAACTTCTCCTAAAATTAGTCCGAATTACGTGGTCGCATTTGGTTGTAGGAGGATTCTGTTATGTCCAGAGCCCCATTCAGGTTACTGGATTTCTGTGTTCTTATAAGACCACAGCAAGAAATGCACTGCGGGGCTTGCCTTCAGTGAAACTGTTATGCCTACATTGCTTTAAATGCTATGTTTGCTGGCTAAAATATTCAGAAATAATTCTGGAGATCTGCAGTAACGGCTGATTGGGATTGCATATTTTTACCTCTCTGTATACTTCCTTTGCATGCAAAAAGATCTCTTTCCATCCTGTGGTTGCTTCTTTTGAAACACCTGAGACTGTAATTAGGTGCGAAAAAAGGAAGTTGCTATCTTTGTGTATCCTCCTGTGCCTGATTCTGAGTTCCTTGGTGTATATGGTGCCTAAGCATGAGTTCTTCAAGATTTTGCATGTAATGAATTTTGAGCATGGATAAAATTTGTAGGCGTTCATTCTCACAGGTGTTCTGGGAACTCTAAAATAAAATATAAAAATTAGAGGGACCTGTAATATTGTGCAGCAATGACTCTCCTGTTTTTCTGCATCAGTGTAATTGCAATACTGTGTACATTGACACTGCCTGACATCTTAGTGCCTGCAGAAATGTTTGAGTGACTGCATGAGTTAAAATGAGTGTATTTGTAAGCATTGAAACAGAGAGATTCTGGGAAGTGGATGTGGCATAATTTGGAAGGAGGTTAGGAGTTTTGAGGTTAAGCCAGCCAGCATCTATAAAATGGAATTAGTGCTGCATGCTTGGAGTGAGAAATACAACTCTTTTTCCTCAGTTCACCTTATTAGCCACTGTTTTTCCTGCTGTTTGTGTCCCCTTGCATTTGTGGTATCATGATGCAGACCACTAGAAGGACAAGCCAACAGTACTCCATTTACTTTTCTGGACATATTCCTTTATGCATCATCCCTCCTTCTTTTTCGTGCAAAAATAGGAGGAGCAGGGTGGCGGCAGGGGAGCTAAAACAGTTCCTGGAAGTGAAATCTTTCCTGCCAACTAGAGTTTGCCATAAGATTTGTTCAAATACTTAAGTTGCTAACAATAATAAAAAGATTATAATATGGCTGCCCATTTTGCTGAATAATTGCTTGGTTAAGACAAAGGGGGAAGAAATGGATGTTCTTGTTCTTTCCTGTACCTGTGTCACTTCTGGGCAGGAATGTCCTCTGAATTTCTTTCGCTGCCTGCATGAGCTGTCAAACTCTTGGCTCCATTATATTATCTTCCATTATCCCCACTTCCATTGCAGTTACCTTACCCTGTTTGGGTGTGGACTTTACGAACAAAGAGAAAGAAGAAAGCCATAGCCAGTGACTGGTGTCAGTGTAAGCCTCTGTGGGAGGAAGAAAGTCTCCTTTTACTCCACAGTAATCAATTGCCTCTGCACCCGAACTTAGAAAACAACCTCGGGGTTTTAGGGAGGCACTTGACAAACCAATGTGACAACTCTTGTGTGCAGAGGGAATCGAGGGTTTTCCTGTGCGTATAAACCCACTTCAAGGGACTTAATCTACTGAGAGCCAAGTGAAGTGTGAAGCTTTCCAGAAGGTAGTAATTACTTTTGTGTAAAACAAGGTATGAAAATAAACATCATTACAAAAACTCAGAGCAGATAAATTATAAAATGTCGTCTCTCTGGCTGCTTACAGACCGTGAGAAGTTTTTGAAGTGGGAAGCAGAGACTGGTAGTGATACACCTTCTTATGGAAACATGAAGGTTAGGAAGTAGTCGTGGTTGTGCTCAGCTATGGAAGTGTAACAATGTACCCTCATATTTGACTAGAAGGGGGCTTTTATGCTTTGCTGTGTTTGAATCAGAGCAGTATAGTCTCTATTACCATTAAAATGGATCATTAGTTGAAAATGGATTTGAAGATGTGTTTTAAGGCACATTGCAGACAGCGTCAGACTTTTGGCTGCCAGAGGTCATCCAAGTATGTAGATTCTCTCATGCTGTTTTGGTACTGTGTTGTGACGGGATTAAAAACCACCACGACGTGACTCCAGCTGAGCCACTGAATGAGGAGAACCAGGAAAGGTTCCTTTGGTTCCTATTCCAAAGCAGAATCCTTTAGTCAGACTGACCGACCATGGACAACACCTTTCAAATAAAATGAAGGGTAAGAATCCCCCAGAGTTTACTGGGGGTTTTTGTATCACCTCTAACAAGAAGCAAAAGCTTTTTTTTGGGTTGGGAACTTGTGAGAAAATGGCTTCCTTCTGGTCACAGTTCTTTTCTGCATCTGCTCAGTTATTCAAGCATCAACTTTACACTGATACTCATCCCAGCTGTTCTTTAGAAGATCAGTTTTCATTGCATTTGAACCTTGTGCCGGAAATGTGTAAGAAGGAAATAGAAGGTCTTTATCCATGTGCCTCTTTCCCCATTTCTCTCTCTTTTGTGTAGATAAGAGCATAAGTATATGTGTACATATTTGTACATTTAAATGCACACACGTACACAAAATCCAGGTATATAATTGAACACATTCACCTGACATAAAAAGCTGAAAGATTTTTGTTTATTTATTAATGGGGAAAGAATTTGGAGCTCCTGAAAAGGGAGAACTTAAACTTAAACTCTACTTAAACTAAACTGAACTGTGAAAAATAGCAATAGACAAATGTAACACCTTGTTTTTTCTTATTTTCTAAAGTTGTCTTCTGTTCCTAAGTGCTTTTAATTGAATACTGTTTTGAGGCATATGACTTACAAACAGTATTCAAAATTTGAGCAAAAACCAGGAGTAATTTGCTATATTTACAGACCTTCAATTTATTTTGTAAAAAACATTAGAGTAATAAAAATGTACTGTTTTGTTCAGATTAAGTTATTAATGAGCAGCGCATTTAAGAATATTAAATCTGTATAGAGAGATCTTTCAAAGCCGCTGTGTAATTAAAGTTTCTCTTCATGAGTTTGGAGTGCCTTCTTTCTTAATTAGATATAGGAATGACACTTCTGTTAGTAAGCAGGGAAGTACTGCTGGGTCTTACAATTAGGTGCTGGAGGAAAGTGGCAAATAATCCATTTTCTCATCCTTTGAGAGTATTATAGTAAATATGGTTCTTTTGAGAAAAGTAGAGAATGAATAATTGCACATTCAGGAGCAAGCGTTGGCAGAGCAGACACTCAGGAAGTGGTGTGTTTTGAGAGCAAACTAAATCATCATAATGTGCTCTTCTTATTGGGGAGATGAGAATTGTGAGAGCAGGACTAATAGCACCTGCTGGTTTGCTTCTTGGAGAACAGAGTTCCTGAATGAGTTGTGAGTACGCCCAGCTCAGATCCTAGGAGATCTTCACAGAGATGCCACACTTTGTGAGTTTCTCTAGACTTCTTTTGTTAATACATTGTATGTCATTTCCCCTCTTTAAGTGACAGAAACCAGGTCATCTTCCTGGGTACACTAGTGAATCCTCTGGAATCTTGCCCTGAATCCAAAGAATCAGTGGGTTTTGTTCTTTATCTTTAAATATCCGTATCAAAGTTTCAAGTCATGTTTCTGTGATGTAAAACTAATTCACAAGCTTGTGCTTTGTGAGTTGTGCCCAAATGTCAGGATCTTGCTGAGAAATTGGAACGATTCCATTGTTGTTTTCACAGCAGAAGGGAACTATTGTGTCAAATGTGTGATATAATACCTGTAATGCAAGTTTATACCCTACTCTCTGTTTTTACAAGTATATGTTATATCTACTGTCTGCACTAGGTTTAAAGCCTGACACTGAATTACAGAAGAAATTTAATGCACTGTATTAGAAACTCATATGACTGCTCTAGTCTCAAAAAAGGTTGCTCCCTTGACATGGTGAGCTTCAGAAATTGATTCAGGTGCACTGAGAATTGATTTGAGGAGTCTCTCTGGCCTTATGGGACTACAGTGTAAAGAAAGCTCAATAAAAGGATGTTGTAAAAGCAATCTGGAGTACGAGGCACTATCCAAGATCAAGGAAACTGGAACAGGTGAACATTCAGGTGGCACTCTCACTTTGAATTTATGTTTTAACTGATTAGGAAAGCAACATAATATTAAAGGACAGTTTAATGGTACAACTTAAATTATTTACTTATTTGTTCTTTACTCTTCAAATTTTCTTTTCTTTTAACCTAGATCTTTTAGAAGGGTACATAAGCCACAATACCAAGGCAATTCTCAGGCCTGCTCCTTCTTCTTTATTTTTCTTCATTATGTCTTTCTTGCTGAAGTCTTCTTTCTCAGTTACACTTGTAGTATTTTTCACTAAATGATTTTTTGATGACTCGGAAAGGACACACACTGCCAAAGAAAAGGGTGTAGTTGGCTACGCATAAAAGAAGTTGCTAAATGTGCCAAACGAACTGGAGAAGACAGGAAAATGAATTTTAAAATCACAAACAAAAAGATAAATCTTGTCTACTCTCTCCTAGTCAATAATCTTAGTAATTACAGGAATAGGGTACTACTACTTAAAAATTGATGCTGTTGTTTTTTGATGTCTTGGCTTGCATACTGGAGGTCAGTAGAAGCTAATTCTAGAGGAGATTGTAGGTAACCACTTGAGACAGATCCTGGGCTAGAATACTAGACTTTAACATGGGGTAACACTGTAAAAAATATATCTTCAAATAACAGAGAAGTCCTTTCGATTAAAAGGATTGGTAAATTTGTAGATTTGGTAAATGGAAATTCCTGTCTTACAGGGCAACGAGCAAACTAAATGCATATGGCTCTTTGGAGGTAAGAAGTTATCTAAGGTTTAGAATAATGGATAGAAACATTGGCCTGTCAAGACCACTATATTGATGATGAGTTCTTATAGCTAGCTCCTTGTCCTCTGGATATATCACTCGGTTTTCTCCCCTCCTTAGACACCTTTTTTGTTTTTTAGTTCTCTCCTGGGATTGTTTTATGAAGTGATTTTCTCTACTGAGCATGCAAGCACACTTGTTAGGATTTGATATATGTAAGCCACATATTTTATTATGGTGGATGTGTTCTTATAGGATTCTTATTGATTTTCTTGTGTTCTAGTCGATGATGAAGTGAAGCGATAATAAAGCGTGGATGTGCTGGGTTTGTTTTCTTTACCTCTGCTGTGACTTAGGACATTGTAATTTTTTAGATATGCCAAGTGCAGCGGAGAATTAATCTTTTTCTCAAGTGAAACAATGTAGGATTACAGCAGTAACTGCTGATACTTGCTGCATTTATCCTTTGTAACTAGCTCTTTTTTTTGCTGAGAATCCTCATCACTTCAGTTTTTCTTTTTAAGTCATAAAAAGGTTGTTTTGGATCTTTGTTCACTTATTCCTGTTTCCAGTGAAGCCAGTGCTAAAATCTGTATTGGTCAAAGGGAGGGTCAGAAACAACCATATAAAATAAATGCAGTGTGACCGTGAAATGATGTCAGAACACATTAGTTTTTACACGTGTGGCAAAATGTGTACCTACTTACTCATATTTCTGAAGGAGTCTTGTCATTATGGTACTAAGATGGTAGCACCTTGACAATAATTTGCTTGGCGTTGGAAACTTGTATACCCAGGGTCATTGATCCTTCATTTCCTGCTCTTCTGATGATTGGGGAATTCCAGATAAATTCCCAATTTTGCTGGAACACATCACTTTAAAATATCCTTAAAAATAGAAAATAAAGTTGGAAATGTATGTGATCCATCAGTTAGAAGTAAATCTCGCAGAGACTGGTGAAGTTTCACAGGGTGATTGTGGATATAAACAGGCTGGAGGTGTAACAGCTGCTGTCACCAAAGACCACAAAGAGAATTGGAGAGGAGGGGAAAATCGTGTGATTAATTAATTAATTAGTATTTATTTGCAGACTCTGAGAGGATGTCTTACCTAGTATTAATTGAAACATTTCCGCTGATTACCTAAACATATTTTCAGTCTATCTTAAAAAAAAAAAAAAAAAAAAATTCTGCCTAAATCTGGAAGAATTTAATTTGACCGATGGAAGCTCATAAATTGTCAAGAAAAAAACAGAACACATGAGGACAATGCAAGAAGACTGTTTGTATGTTATTACCTTGCCTTCTTGGAGTTTGGGTCAGTGTCCTGAAATACTGGCAATGCAGCTGTGCTTCAGATGAGTCAGAACTAGGTCCATCAAGCAACTTTATAGAATGTTCTCCTCCAGTTGGTCGAAGCTGGACTTTGCACTGCCTGCCTTTCTTGAACCTAAGAATTTTTTCTTTTTTTTTTTTTCTTTTCTCTTTTACTTCTTTGTTTCGTCTCTGAAAGTTAAAAAAAATAAAAAATGAACAAGACTTTATTTCCTAGTGAATAGAGATTGCATCTCTCCTCCCAGGGCTTGCTCAGGGTCAGTAACAACTTCTGCGAGAATGATTTATTGACTTTTCTGCTCTGACCAGAATTAAAACTGTCACCAAAGGGCCTGTAGTCCCCAGACACCAGCTTGGCCTTCTCAGTCAATCTGCCAGAAAGAGAGCTTTAGTTACATAGCAATTAAAAGACTTATTTCATGGTGAGTAACTAAAGGGAAGTGGAGGGCAGAGAGAGAAAGGTTAACGTGCTGAGGCAGAAATAGTGCAAAGCACTAATTCTGTACTTATATATAGAAGTCTCTCCCATCATCTCTCACTGTTGTTTGTTTTCCACTTTGAATATCTCTGTTTATTTATTGAACCAGATTTGAGAACTTTGGAAGCTTTATGAGAAGGGTTAAGATTACTGGGCTTTAAGTGCTACTTCATGATACCTTACTAGATTCATGAGGTGTTAAGGCCTATGTGACCATGAACAATTTTACCATCTGTGTTGGTCTTCCATCTTTTTCCCATTCCAGCTGTGGATCTGTTGGCCAGTTTAATCCAAATTTGACCTGAAAGGTAACAGCCTCCACAGTGCAGGAGAGGGGGTCCCTGGTGAGAAAAGAGCATCACAGGTATAACCTTTACTAGGCACTAGAGCTACAAATGAAAAAGATCTGCTGAGAAAATTGTAACCTAAAGAAAATTTCTAATTCAAGTTTGCACCTCACTGGAAACCAGCTGTCACACAAACCCACAGGAAAACTGACTTCATCAGTTCCTTTTCTTATGGTCCTGCTTATTTTGCCATCAGCCTAGTGTTTAACATCCCTGAAAAACAGCTGTCCCTGTGGAAATTAGTGCAATGTCTATGTAAATATCAAAGGCATTTCATTAATACAACTCTTGTCATTGGAACCAAGCTTATGCATAATCAAAGCACAAGGATTCTCTTTGTTTTGCCTTTATGGCAGTTTTGGAGAACTGGTGTCTTCTCATGTACTGTGAAGTGCTAGGGAGGAAACAATGCTTTTTGGATGGTTGGTTGGAACGATGTGCCTTTCTTACTGCTGTTGGTTTGTGGCTCTGTCACTTGGTGCCTGGTGTATCCCATGACAGACTCGGGGCCTTCAGGTCTTACAGAACTGCCATTCTAGCAGCACTTTGTGGATTACACCGGGTCTCTGGAGCTGGCACTGTGAATTTTACCTTGTCAGTAGGATTTTATCAGGGAATTGTTCAGCAGAGCTGACTATATCCCTTTCTTACTGATAGGGCAGCCAGTTTTTAATTGGATTTGTAGAAAGACACTTGCAGGTGTGTTTTTTAACCACAGCTTCCTTTGCCAGCTGGCTTCCCATGGTGAGGAATTGGTGTCAGAACTCAATACTACAGTGGCACTGTGGGGATTGAAATGTGATTCAAACCCTATTTTTCTAGATTCAGTAAGTGCATGATGGATATTACAAAGGAAATAATAAACTTCATTGAATATGTTGATCACAAGGGGATTAAATAACATCTCAGACTTTGTGAGGAATTCTGTGACACAGCTGTGAGTTGAAATCCAGATTTCTGCATCTCCGGATTTCTGCAGTGTTTTAATGACCAGTTCCTGCAACTGTTCTACCAGGGAAATGTTCAGCACTAGAGCATCTGTATTCCAGACTGGCTTTAGTATCATACATGGACTAGAAAGTAGGGGTTTTTTTAATTATTAAATCCTCTTTATCAAATAAGATTTTGGTGAAACTTAATGCCCAGAAGTATTTTTTGAGATTTATAGCAAGTTGGGAACTCAGTATGAGTTCCTCCTACCTTAGTCTGCCACTGCATCTTAGTGTGTTGATTGCTGAAGCAAATAGGTCTCATGTCAGTGTTGAAGACTATTTTACCTGTCTGAGAGAATTTCTTGTGAGGTGAGCAAAGACCCTTAGAGCCAGTTAAAGAGAACTCATTTAATTCAATGTGCATACTAATAAATATTTGAAATATCTCCCATAAGGTTTTTTTTTGGTTGATTGGTTTTCTTAAGTGCACAACTTGAGACGGCCACAGAGTTCTTAGTGGAACGTCCATTTATTTCCCATTGATCAGATCACAGAAAGCAAAGAATAAAAAAAGTTCATGGCAAAGTTGAAAGTTAGTGGCAGTATAAATTAGAAACCTTAGATAAAAATGTTTTAAAATTTTGACTTTCAGTATTGTCATTGAACCCAATTTGAAAAAAAATCAGCAATTCTTCATTTTCAGGTTTGGACTAAAATCTTGGTAGGTAACCTTGCTGGAGATGAGGTTGAAGTGGTGTTGTCAAAACAGCCTGTGGGATGATGCAGGCAGTGGTTCTTATTACAACTCACACATAACTGGATTTGCTGGGATGATATAGAAGACAGTAATTGGCCCCAAATTAAGCAGATTGTGGTTTTTGTTAATGCTTGTTTATTCATTTTCACAAAAGGTGGGCATGGGCCCTTAAATGTGGATCTTCTCTAGGTCTTCATTTATAGACAGACAAAAAAGGACAGGACTGGGGGGGAAGAATTAGGAGGCAATTAAAAGATCGATTCTGATCAAACCAGACTTAAAACCAAAACCAGAACAGCTCTACTTTGAACCTGTGAAAAGTACTGTTTCCCTTGTTAGCGCTTTTCTAGTTTCTATAAACATAAATCTACCCAGCTTGTGATTTCTTTGTAGCTGCTGTCACTGCAGCTTCACCCTCGGGTAAGATGCAAGGCAAAGTCTCTCAAAGGGACCATACAATTTACTACTAAAGCTGGTCATACCATAAAGTTTCTTTTAAAATAAAGACCTTTCAAATTAGTCCTTGAAGTGGGTTATGATCTTCTTAAGTGATCTCTTAATGAAATATGTTTCCTATTATAGTTTTAGGGTTTCATCCATACTCATCAGATTTTAATGCATTGGAAACACAGTTTTGACTTCTTTGGACCTTTAGTGAATTTTTTGCTTTTATGAAACTCATGGTTCTCTGAATTAATGATGACGGAAGAAAGCCAGGTCTTTAATTTGTTATAAATTTTACTCTGAAATGATGTCTGTCAGTGATAATCCTACAATGTAGAGGAGTGTTGGCAGCAAACGATAAGAAATGTCAAGGAAAGGGCAGAAGTGGGGAAGGGATTTTTACATACTGGTATCATGCTATGTCCTCTTTTTGATAAGCTGTAATGACAGTGGCTGTCAAAGCTGTCAGGGTGCTGTAGGGCCCTTCTTGAGACATATCTCTCCTTTATCGACAGGCAAGGAAAAGTGTCTGCATGCACCTGTACACATGTATGTGGAGGGATAGAGTCTC
This sequence comes from Cnemophilus loriae, assembly GCA_013397755.1. NCBI lineage: Eukaryota > Metazoa > Chordata > Aves > Passeriformes > Corvidae > Cnemophilus > Cnemophilus loriae. The sequence continues at coordinate 187,641 of VZTF01000258.1, forward strand.
ATTCCTTTTATTCTGGATCAGAAGAAAAGATTAAATGTTAAGTGATATTCTGATGCTCATTTGTAATTAATGTATTTCAATAAAGTCTGCGGTGCTGTGTGCATAGTAATTTCTCCTGCATCTGTGGTGTAATATTAGAGAGCTCATGTAATTATAGATAACTTAATGGATATCTGTTTTGTATATATTATGCAAATAGATATCTGTTTTAACCTGTACCTGTGATGTATAAGAATCATTCATTTAGGTTGGAAAAGTTCTCTAAGATCACTGAGTCCAAGCATTAACCTGGTACTGCCAAGTCCACCATTAAACCATGTCCCTAAGTGACACATCTAGATATCTTCTAAATTTGTCCAGGGATGGTGGTCAGCCTGCTCCGGGGCTTGAAATTTTTCCTAGTATCCAAGCTAGACCTCCGCTGGCACAACTTGAGGCCATTTCCTCCTGTCCTATTGCTTGTATTATTCAAAGGAATTTTAGTTAACTGTAAGGCTTTCTAAGAAAGGGATGAAAAGAACCTTTGCTTTCAATGACTTTCCAGAACTGCTGCTGTAGAATGTTCCAAATGCAGATGCTCTGAGCTTTCTAATGACATCTAGGAGTGGTGGATGTTTTAGCACGGAAACATGCTCAAAACCCTGTCTTCATGTTAGGTCCCAGCTTCATCAGACACTCATTAATTAATCGAGATATTGAAATACAAGCAAATGCTCACAATGTGATCGTTTTTGGGAAGAGGCTTTTAGGCAACATGAGATAAATGAGGGATAGAATTGTTGTCAAAATCTTGAGTTCTTTGACTGGGTGAATTTGCCGGTTGCCTCCTGTATCCACGCCCTGCCTTTTAGTGGGTCTGTGTCCTTTGCCCTTTTGTTTTGAGAGTAATACTGAAATGTTCCCTGCTGACATAACTCCGTGAAAATGAGGGAATTCGCAGACACACTTAGGTCCTTTATTTTTCAGTAACGACAGTGAAATAATCTTGCTAATCTTGAGCTTAAACTTGCAGTCACTATGTGAGTTTAACTTCCAGTTGTGCCAGCATGACTTTTGCCAGAGCAAACAGAGTGAGAAACACCTAGGCAGCACGTGAGTAGAGATTGTGGAATGTGAGATGAAAGTGTCCAGCCTGTGGGGAGAAATACCACTTTAATTTTAAAAGCAACTACAAGGGAAGAAGCAAATGGAACACAAAGCTATTCTATTTCCCCATTCTGGTGACTCCAGTGGTGTACAATCGTTGGGATTTTTAAAATTTTTCATCAGAAATATACCTGATATGATGGATTATCCACTCTTCCTGCAGGTTGTGAAACATATACAAGTGTAAAAGTGCAGGTTGGCAACATTAGCATTCAGGTTCACTGGTACAAACCCCTCTGAAGCATTCTGCTTATGGCTGATTAATCATTTAATTTCCAGCACCTTGTATGAATAGGTTCAATTTTTTTTCAGTGGCTGCTGTGGCCTTTCCATTGCATTCTGGAGCCCTAGCCAGAAAATTGCTGTGAAGGATACACAGAAGCAAAAGTGTAGCATCAATATTGCTGGTCTGGGTTGCAAAAGTAGCATTGTAAACTCTTAAATTACCAAATAGTTCTTAGAAAAGCTGGAAATGTTGAGTCTAATGTTTTGGAAATATATCCCCTAAATCAACACTCTATTAATTTCGCTGTTTGATGGATACTGTAATGGCCTTCCAGAGTATATTTTTTATGGGAATTTTTCTTTCCCTTCCCTGCCCTCACTCCAATTTCTTTTCCCAGTGCTGTAACATAACAGTTTTGAGGAAAAGCCTGTGGGACTGGATGGCAAAACTTACAGAGTAGAATGTGTGAGAGATTATGATGTAGCTAAAACTTGTGTGATCAAAGATACTTGTTGTGTTTATGGTGGTGGTTTGCCATATCCTCTGAGATGTACAATTACTATTTTAGCACCAAAGAATGACTTCAGTTCTTGTAATCCAAAGGAAATACAAATGCTGGGAATCATGATGAGTCTGTTAGTGTGACTTAACAGTTTAAGTCACACTGGTTAATCTACCATTTATTTTATTATTAGAAACAGGATTTCATTCTGTGGTGATTACCCTGAACATGTCTTTATCTTTTGAACTGTCAATTGGTCAGCTTCCCTCCAGGGTAGAATCACTCAGTGCTGAGTGCAATCTTCAGCTGCAGTAACGTGGAGGGCACAGGGAATGAAGAGGGTTCCTCCTCATCTGCTTTTCTGTAAGGTAAGACTGGACTGGCAAAGCAAGGACTCCTGCTGCTCATTCTGTAGCCTAGCCAGCCATCTTCTGCCTGCTGAAACACAAACAGATGCTGTACATCCAGGGTTCTCGTACTCCTGCTGCTGCTTGACGATACAGCATACTATCCAAAAGCTTGGAGAAGCCTTTAGGGCCCCTTCACTTTGCCCTCCTTCCTGCCTTTACATGACCTGCAGATGCAGAGGTAAAGATCCCTACATTAAACATGCAAAGGGTTTGTGGCCTTGCTAACCATTGGGAGTGGGAGGTGTGTTTAATGACATGGTTGTTGCTTTGCTGCTTAGTTCAGTGTGTTGTTACATGCAAAATTTGCAGTCCAAAGACCTGGCTGAGTGCATTTTACTTTCCATTTTATGCAGCAGTTCATATCTGATGGAACTGGATAGTACAAGTATTTCTTGGCGCTGCAGAGACTGGTGGAGCTTTGTCTGTGGGTTCTGGCCTTGCTTCTGCCATCGATGTAGTGCTGTAAAAAGGAAACAGGTGCCTTGAGTCCTGCGAGCACAGTGGTCTAGAAGGAGTTTGTAAAAACAAAGGTCTAAACCAATGCTGACGTAAGTACATAATTTTAGAGGGAGTAGCTACAGTGGAGTTAGCAAGAAACTGCTGTTAAAGCTGAAGGCATCAGATTAAAAAGGTGTTTGGTGAGCTAAGGACATGTACTGGAGAGGATGAGTCAAAAGGGATCACCTGTCATTTGGAGTGCAACTTGAGTCCCAGAGATGACATTTTTATTGAAATGTAACTTAGCATTGAGTCCTGTCTCTCTTGAGACTTCACTCAAAGATCTTTGATTTGGTTCTAGAATTTTGGTTTATGTTTGAGGGGACGCTGGACACCTTATTGATTACAAATTTCCTACTTTGACACAGCTTTTGAGAGGCGATATCAAAAGTGGAAGCTTTGGAAGGCCAAGGGAGCAGCTTTTAACCATTTTAACTTTTTTTTTCATGTCCCTTTCTGCCAGAAACCTTCAGTTGGAATTACTCCTGTGGTATATGGCAACTGTACTGAGACCTAAAGGTTTAATCCTTAGGCCTGTGAAATCAGAGGCCCAGCTCTCAGGGGCATCAGTGATGTAGTATGAGGGCCTGGAATGACAATTCCATGCTTTACTGGAGGTGTCATCATGGCAGCCTCTGCTACAGGGCAAAACTGGGCATCCTCAACTTAGGTCATAGTTACTGAATAAAAAAAGCAGGACTATCTTTCTGTTTTGCATTAGATTTGTATTTTTTAAAATCAGTATTGTACTCATATAGTTTGGAAAAGTAACACTTCAGTTTCTTTTAATAATGGAAAACATCTATCTGAATCCATCATTTAGATTTCATTTAATAAACAATTCCTTCTTCCTCCACCTTTTTCCTTGTTTTGTTGTCACACATGATACCAGGCTAAGGATGAAGAAGAAATGGTAAGCTATTGAATAGTCGGTCTGGGGCAGGTTAATGAATTAAAATGAACGTGTATAAAAAAAAGTTACACCAACACTTTCTACATTATTACAATAACAGGTTTTATTAGGCTGAAAATGTCTGCACTGGTATAAGTAACTGTGCTCAAGAGAGATCAGTGTCTGCTTCTGTGTTCCCATATTCTGTTCATTAACTCATTATAGCTTAACATGGCTTTTGTTACAATGCTGGGTGCAGTATTTTCATAAAGCCTATGAGTGAAAATGGATGATCCCTAACACTCAAAGAAAGTCTCCTTAACACTCAGCTAATGCAGCCATAGCAGGATGAGAAAGGAGAGTGTTTGCAGCCTCTTTTGCAGTTTATGACATAATTTGTTAAAGCAACAAGGTTTTCTTGCTCTCTGTCTGATGGATAGGCCAGATAAATGAGAGAGATAATAGCTCATTGTTTCCTGCTCTTTGAATGGCATTTCTCTATTGTCTTAAAGCCTCAGTGGAGTGAACTTCACACAGTGGGCTTTGTTGAAACAAAAGCACTTGTGCCTCATGTCACCAAGAGAGCTACAGTGGAAATTCTAATTTGGTAGAACTGAGAGTGTTTGAGGTGGAGCCAATGGGCGAAATACGAGATCCTCACCATCAGCTGTTTACAGTCTTTGGTTTTCTGTCCTGGGTGAACAGCCTGTTTCACAGGAACATCAATTTTTGTGCCTTGTCATTTCACCAATTGCATCATGCAGTCAGATTTCAAATGCCTTAAGAGTAACCATAGTAACTGCAGGTCATTTAAATAAGCTGAAAGAAAAGGAATTCCCTCCCTCATAAAACCCTTCAGTCGAAGGTACAGCAAGATTCAGATTCTTCTCTGCTGCACACTGGCGCTGCTCCACTGGATTTTATGGTTCTGTGGATTTGCACAGGTTGATCTGGTTCTAAAAGTATCTGCAGAGCAAATCAGCATAAGTGGGTGTAGCCTCCTGAGGAAGACGGGGCAGTGACTGCTGGCACAAGGATAGATTTGTGTCTTTGTGTATGTGCCTGCATGTCTGCTCAGGCGAGCACGGATGCGTCCGCTCGCTCCCTTCCCCACTCCTGAAAAATGTCACCTTTGTGGCTGACACAGAACTGCTATTGCTCTTGTGATCTTACTCACAGAGTGATGTCAAAGCCTCTGGCTTTAGTTTGACAGTGTTTCTGTAGTCAGTATAGGATGGGCTATAAATCTAATATTTAATGTTCTGGATCAGAATTTTAATGCAGTTGGGTAGGCCCAGTTCCAAGTGCAACATGCTACACTTGGCAATATCATGGTGTCATCCATGCAAGAGCACAAGGAATAAGCCAGGTTTGAGTGTCTTTTTGTTGTGACGAAGAGAAAAATCCAAATTTCCCTTTTAACCTGAATTTATGCTTACCTATAGCTCTTACCTTTTGCCTGTTCCCTTTGTTTCCTAAAATGAAAATCAGAGTGCTGTATTGTTAGGGAGACCCTGAATGTGTTACTGAGAAGATTTATCCATCCACTCACTGGTTCGTGGAATAATTCCCCGCGATTCGTGCTTACATTGATTTCAGTGATAGATGGTGCTGGTGATTCTAAATGTCAGTGCTTCGTACATCTCAGAATCTCTTCATTTTTCCTCCAAGTTTGTAGTGCAAGAGGATAAATGCATTTCATTTAGATTAACTGTTAACTTTTCTGAAAAAAAGAAGGACTAAGCTAGGTAAGTAATTCAAGTAAGCAATTGTTCCTGACTCCTAAGCTGAATGTGCTAATGAAGCAGTTATGAACTGACTGGAGATTTTGGTGTCTGAGCTGCTTATTAAGAAAACTGTTCTATCTGCAAAAACACTTTAATTGGCTTGTTGGGCATATCAATGAGAATTAAAAACCAGGCTAAATTTTGAGTCTATTTATAGATTTAATAGCAAAGAATATCTTCCAATATCTTTCATTCAGGCCTAGTATTTAAAATCTTGGCGATTTTAAGTTATTAGACTTCCAAAAACCAATTTGCTATTAAGGAGTGATTAAGAAACCGATTTCAGTACTGGCTATTAGTAGCTTATCATTTGGCCTTAAAGCATTAGCATTCTCTGTTCTTTGGAGAGATTCAGGCAATTTTTGAGGGCCTCATGCTTAACGCTTCTTACGATAGCCATACTGAAATACAGGCATTTTCATCCTTGTTGGGCTAACCTGGGAGACAAGTTGGATGTTGACTGAAGTGTTTATTAGTCTCTTTCCTTTGAACTTGGTCACTACCAAAACAGTATGCATTTTTGGTTTTCATCATTCTTTCTCAAAAGTCTCCTAGGGGATGCTTCTTGAAACCCCTTCCATAATCACACTTACTTTCAGATTTTTCCTGCCTAGGTTCCTCTGGTTGGGCAGACTTCTCCAATGAACTGTTTCCTAGGGGGCTGTCATTGACTGTGGTACGACTGCAGAGATCAATAGTCTCTGTGGCAGTGTGCTGAACAGGCAAGTTTCACAGTCATCCCAGGAAGAAGGGTGTAAGGCTCCCTGACCTTGTGGAGACGGAGAGGAAGTGAAGGTGACATTTATACCTCTTGGCGAGGAAGTGAGGATAAAAAGGAAATCTAATATATCTTCGGGAAATCACCAGTTATAGAAACTGTGAATTTGGGTCTCATTTTTCATGTGTTAAATAATATTGTCATCTTCCTAGCTGTGCAGAAGTAGTGTTTTCTCTCCCCTTGTCACTTCAAAAGTTTGCTCAGTTTGTGATCAAGTTCTTTTTTAGGTTCACTGTTGTTCCATACATTAGAATTTTTCGTCAACTTTTGGTCCATAACCCACTTGGAAAAAAATTATTTCTTCAGTTTCAACTATTTGAAATAGTTTGTTGAATATTACCAGCAGCACCTATTGAAATCAATCGTTTTGCATTTTATTCTCTGTTTTATAACAAGATGGAGATGAAATAATTCATCCTTTAATAGGGTACTTAAGCCTACTTATTCAGTTCTACCACCTCTGTTCCCCCCCACTCCCAGATTAACACCGATATTATCTAAAATGTCTCATATTCAATGGTCTGAATTAATCTAGAAGAAAAAAAGATACCATATGAGAGCTTGGGTAAACTTCCTGGAGTCTACAAATCCTGATCCACAGCCGTTGCTCTCAACAGATAATCATTTTACTGACTTCAGTGATCTTTGGAGTGGGCAGAGATAAGGTAGCAAAGTGCAGTGCAGTTTGGTGGTGGTGGGAGTCTGGAGTTAGTTATAGACCAGACTGTTGTGTAAACAGTGGAGAATTTACGGGTTAAGAAGAGATTTAACTGTTTTGAGAAGCAGAGAGAAAGTAACATTTCCTCCGCTGTATTTCGTATATATCTGATAGGATCATGATAGTTTGAGAGCTGAGGGGATCTGAAGTATTTCATTCAACATTTAGAGAATCTGAATCCATCTCCAGTCTCTTCCTTCTGAAGTGTGGCTTATATTTCTGACTAATGTCTGCAAGCAGGTATTTCTTCTCTGGGCTACTGGGGGCTGGCCAGCTGTTAAGCCAAAACATTACATGTAGAGCTTCTTGAAGAAAAAAATATTTGTACAGTGGGCAGCAATATAGATACACCATGCGCGTTTTGATAGAGAAGTAAACCCACACATTTACACTTCCAGTCTGATTTTTTTAAGGCGGTGATTTACAGCCCTATTACCACTTGGCAATCCAGGGTCTGGAGAATAATATCAAGCCATCTGCTTGTGCCCCTGTAGGGCAGCTTGTAGCTGTGATGCTGCGTTGCAAATACATCATTGCAACTCACATGCTGAAAATCTTGTTGCGTGTCTTGGATCCCTTTTTTTTTGTTGTTTGCCTGCAGCATGGTGGCAGATGTGCCGGACACACGTGGGTTTTGTGTGATTGACTGTGCTGTAAATAGTTGAAATTATGATCTGTGATGTTTTTTGCTTTTTTCTTGTTACATAGCTGAGAAAATGGGGAAGGGGCCTTCGAGGAAAGGCTGGCATGCAGTAGAAACATGATGAAATAATTTTAAGAGAATATAAATGCTACTTCTGATAAATAGTTTTTGAGCTAATTACCTTGCTAATTCTTCTCTTCATACCATATTCCTCTCTTACTGGCATTATACTTGGATACTACACAAAATAATTGCGCTCTTACCTTACTTTAGTCTGAGTTCTTTACTATGAATACTATGCATAGTAATCCTCAGCAAATCTAAGTTCAGATATGCCCTACTGCTGAAAGTCTCTCCACTTTAATTTTTTTTCCTCCTCTCCTTCCTGGCAAATCTGTGAGGACTGATGCTGTTCTTCAGAAAAGAAGACAGATTGCATTGAATGTTGGTGGCATGCAGGATTGCTAATCAAGTTTCTGTTCCTACCACACTTCCACAAACTGATGAGATCTATTATCTCTGGGACTAAGTTTTGCCACGCTTGGTCTGTGCCAAGGAGCATGCTATTGTGCAAAAACCTGAGAAACAGCCTTTTCAGAGCCTGTGTGGTTATTGAGGTAGGTGCAGTTACAAGTGGTATTGCTGCAGTTCCAAACTGGAGAGCACTGCTGGCATTGCTGATGACTTCTGTTTTAAGCTATGTGTCATTAGTGCTCTTGGCTCCAGGCTGTAGAGAGTAGGTTCAATGGGAATAACACTCGAGAGGTGACCGGGGTCAGCAGTGCTATAGGTAATAAAAGTGAAAAGTGGGCAGATGATATAAATGTGTGTTTTCTGGTCATTAATGTGATATACCATGTAATCTAGCTGCTTTTAATTATTCATTATGTTGGAAGGGTTTACAGTAACAGACAAAAAGACAGCATCTTGGAGCACAGACTGAGAAGCCATTCTGAACTGCAGAGTGTGCAGGAATTAGCTCTTCATTTTGCCTCCTTGTGTTTCTCTATGTAATGAAGATTTGGTTCAAAGTGTCCCAAAAGCATCTTGTGTTACTGTCATTACTCATTCATAACCAACTCTATAAATGAATACCTGGCAAGGAGAATATTCATTAAGGGCTATGGACAAAAGCAGGAAATTTCCTTGGGGTGCTTCTTGTTATGCCTTATTTATGCCTAAAATTACTTTAAAAATATTCTGTTCAAAGTGGAGAGAGAGTTGCAGTAGCAATAACTGCATCTATTCAAGGTTTATGTGTGAATCACTTTCTGAAAAGCCAGTTTAGTTTTAGGGGTAATTTCCAATACATATATATATACTGTACTATTTATACAGTATATGATGTACTATTTATGCTTCTAAACCTGGAATGTGCTTTTCCTATTTGTCATCATATATACAGTTGTACATACAAAGTGAAATTTGATTCGTATATTTGTGTTGTTTGTTACTTGATGGGAAGGTTTGAATTCAGATGGCTTCTGTTTCAGATGTAGATGCTGTTCTTATGTCAGAGATGTTGTACATTTGGAAGGGTTATGCCAGCAGGATTTCACTTAGATTTGGGTGATGAAGAAACTCTGCATGTTGATGAGGTTTACCCTGGTTTTATGCAAAATTTTCAGGCTAGATCTGCCAGGCTAAACTGTTAAGTTTTGGATACTGAGCTCAGTGGGTCTTGTTCTCAGTCAGAAAACTATTCTGATCTCATTGTCTTGGTCTATAAATGTGTCAGTAAAGATATGGACATAGTCTGTTGAATAAATAAGGAAGGAATGACTTCTATGGAATCCATGTGTTTTCAGGTATGCAGATACTGGTTAGGAAAATAGGGATAATGATGAGATGAGGCCTGGCAGAGACCTGGAACAGACCCTCATGAGGCCTTGCAACAAGGACAGCCAGGCCAGCTTCCCAAACTTTCTTCTGTAAAGAGATTGAATGTAGAAACCATGCAGAATTTCAGCTGCTTGTGTGTAATTGGTGCCAGTGGGATGACTAGTCCTGCCAGGAGGCACTGTCTTCCTGCAGAGCTGCTCCACAGCCCTATGGAGTGTGTTATTCCAGTGGTGAGCTTGAATAGAGCCATGCAGCTCAGGATCATTCCCCACATCTGTGTGCTTGCCTTGGCACACACGGCCACATGCTGACCATAATCCTGTATTAGTGGTATTGCCAGCCATTCCCCACAGCAGCAGACACTGATGTCACAACTGGGAGATTACGTCCTCTTAGGAGATCTGGCAGGAGAGGGAAGGCCAGATTAATGGAGCAGGTAGATGAGGAGAGGGGAAATTATTTATTAAAGCCTAAGCCTTCATCTAAATCGTATTGGCTCTTTCACGGAAGAGTTCCAACAAACTCAGACAGATGCTCATATAAAATGTTTTTTTATTTATTTTTGCAAGTCTGGTCATGTAATTTATCTATGTATGTTGGCTGATTTCGCTTTCCCATCCTCCCCAAACAGACTTGTTCTTCTGGACTTGTCTTCCATGGATTCAAGGGATTTCTTGTTTTGTTTATTCAGTGTATATACAAATGCTCTATTTGAGGGCCAGGTTGTGAGGAATATGTAGGAATCACAGCAGTCCACTTTGGGGTGGAGCAAGCTACAAGATTTCTTTCATATAAACTGTGTATTCCGAGTTAACATCAGAACAGCTGCTTTGAGGTACATTGCTATTTGTTGGGGAAATGCTATCCATTGATCTAGAATAGCATTGTAACGATAAAGATTATTAATTTTTATATAGCTTTATATTTATTTATATATGTATACATGTATCTCCCTTCAAAATCCTATCCTATTTCCAGTGCAGTAGTTTAATCTGATCAATACTTCCTCGAATGTTACAGGTCAGGAAAGATGTGCTGTACATGTCACTCTCCAGAAGTTAAATCTGAGTTCATGGCCTCTGTGACCTATCTGCAGAACCTCTCTGGATAACTCTGCTTCTTCACCAGTGTAGTGGAGAGAAGGATTTGACTACATGTGGGATTTTTTAGGTTCCTGAGGGAGTAAGGTATCTGTTCTTTTTGAAGGGCAATGGCCATAGGGTGCTTAATTTTCTTAAACTGATTTGAAAAATCCTGACCCAGTGTGAATACTAACATTTGATCAGGAAATGGGAGTGAATTTGTAATCCTCAGTAAAGAGATTTGACTCAAAACTTACTAAAAGAGAAAGAAAAAGAGATAACATACTTCAGTTACCAAGTAGTAAAGTTTTGTGGCCTTTGTTGAAGCTGCTTAGGTTTATACCATCAGTCATTTGGTGTAGCGAGTTTAGTTTTAAAATTAAAGTATATCCCCCATGGAGGCTCTTAAGAAATTAAGATCAAGGAGAGGGGAATATAAAGGGAGAAGGAGGAAGAAAAGAAAGGATGCATTGGTATTTTTCAGACATTAGAATTAACTCCCATGGTCTGGGCTGGGGGGAAAAAAAAAAGGAAAACACTACAAAGCTTTGAAATTTTTTTTCAATATAATACGTGAGGTCCCAAAAACTGATCTCCAGGTCTGGGGTTTTTTTTAATTTTAGAAAAAACACTGGTCTGGTCTTGTAGCTGTAATGCAAAAGTACAATTAGTTTACTGCACACCCGTGTCCCGCGTCTGCTGTTTTTGGCTTTCTGCTTGTCACTCAGTGTGATGTTGTGTTGCTTGTCTTCTGTTAAAAGGGTTTGTGTTGCTTGGGTTTGCCTCATGGTTTGGTTTCTGTTACTGATTTTTATTTTTTGTTCCTATGGATTAGCAGAGTGCAAGTTTGGGATTTTCATCTGAAACATAAATTGTTCAGCTAGACTTTTTGAATGTCATTGTGTTTTGAGATGGGTCAAAGCCTGCTGCTTAATCTCAGGTAGTTATCCATCACCCCTGGGCCAGCACTGCTTCCAGATCAATTGCATGGGAGTAGCCAGCCAGCCATGGCTGTGTAGAGCGATCATTTGGATAGATATGCTACTTAATTATGCAAATATTAACTTACATGGCTAAATCAGAAACTTGTTAATCAGTTTGACTATGTGATTTTAATACTTAGATTTCTTCTTTTTTAATTTTCTCACTCACATTTGTTTTAGTTTCTTGCTGACTAGTTTCAAATTACGGATGTTTTCATGAATGTTTATTCGAATTTGTTCTTGCTTTTTAATTCTACTACTTGCATGTGCTTTACAAATGCACATTAGGCTATTCAGTTTTGCTGGAATGGGGCTTTGTAGACAAAGCAAAGACAAATTCATGTTCACCAACAGCTTTTAGCAGAAACATGTTCACAAAATTTATTCCCCTGCACATGGGAAGGAAAAAAGGATTCCTTGTGTCTGATTCTCTCATGCCTGACAAAGCAAAACAGATCACATCCTAGATTTAGAATGTCAAACCCCAGGAAACAAAAGTAATGAGAAAAACACTGAATAGGCAATGAGCTTGTAAAGATGCAGACAAAAAGTGTGAAGTTGGTGCAAGGTCTTAGCTGTTGCGAGTTGCTCCGTCGGGTCTGCCTGCGAGCGGCGAGTGTTGCATGCCTGGTGGATTAGGGGGCTTAAGAGGCTCCCGTCTCTCTGGAGGTCTCTTATCTCACGCAGGCAGCTCGCAGTCTGCTTTGTGTACCTGCATGAAACTCATCTGCTCTAATGGTGTGACCACGGTGGAAAGGGTGCCAGTGGGGCAGGAGACTACACAGCTGAAAAGGGGAAAATAGAAAACAAACGAGAAAATGGGAACTGAGGACCGAGCAGGGTAGATGGGATAGTTGTGTCTTTCTGTTTGCGGTTTGCCTGTGTAGCCCTTGAAGCTGTGGGGACCTACATTGCTTTGCATATGCCCTTGTTACACTACATCTGCAGAGCTGTAGGGGCAGCAGTGGGAAACCCTGCGTTGCTCCTGACCTGTGAGGAAATCGTGCCTTCGAACCGTTAGCGTTTTTGACCTATTTTTTTGGATATTTATTTCCTTGAAACCATTAAATGACTCTGAAATAAAACCATTTTGACTTCTCCAAGCTGTAAGTGCTGAACAGGTTAAAAAGGGAAACAAGCTAAAAGCTCTTGTTTCCTTTGCCTGAAAATCCACTGATGCAGGATGAAATTAAAGGCTATAAATAGCTCCTGTCCCTTCAGCTTCATCATGCAAGCTTCGGCTGTGCGCAAGGATTAGAAGAAGACAGGATGGATTTCTGTGTGGCGTCAACAAGAGTCAAGGATTATGCCCACTGTGCACATTGTATTGTTCATTTCTCGTGGGTCCTTGCAGGGAAATTAAATCCCTTCTGATGCTCAAGGTGCAGGAAGCAGAGTCCGTTTTGAGCAGGACGCGTGCATTGCAAAGCAATTTTACACAGTAGCACTTAGCTTCCTGTGGGTCTGCCGCGTCAAGCCCTGGCTTCAGTTCGTACAGTCAGACAACCCAGCACAGATCATAGCAGCAGGGGCTGGGGCTTTCCAGGCTTCAAGCTGGAGCTGGTATCAGTGAGGTTTATTGCTGCTGAACAATTCATTTTGAAAATGGGCTGGTTGTATATGTGTTTGTCAGGTTGCCCGTTCTTCACTCTGTTCCCTTCTCTCGTGCAAATCCTGTGTTGCCGAGCATTGCTCTGTAGTGCCAGAAGGCTTTCACAGAGTTAACTGCAAGTAGACCCTTGTGATAGGTGTAAGCTCTTGAACAAAGGATGCCAGATCTTTCCTTAGAGGAGCACTCAAGGTTGCCATGACCTTAACAGCGTGAAAAGTTATTTTATCTCCTCTCTCCTCTCTGCTTGTCTTTCCCACCCGTACATTGTGTGTGTCATTAGAAGACATTGTTTCAAGGAGGAGTATTATAGTAAATTCCTCTTTATTATTTACAAAAAATAGAATCATAGAGCAACAGTACTTGTCCAAAAGGCAAATAGATAGGTAAACAAACAGCTCCTTTTTGGAGACATTTATAAAATTTTGCTTTTTCATACTCCTGTCCTGTGAGATGCAGAAGCCCACTTGCTTGCAACTCCTGTATATTTAGATGAGGTTTGATAGCGCAAAGTAACTTTCAGAGTTTGATCCTCAGCTTTATATGTATTTAGAGCTGTATAATTACGCGTACTGTTAATATCTCTGCTTTATATATGGTAATTTCAGTGGGGAGAAGGGCATGAGAGGAGTAACTTCAGACTGATGTTTTATTGCTTTATAGCTGATGTCTGAACATTTAAATAAGAAAATAGTGGTAGTATTTGTTATTAGCTGATAAAAGGATTTTATGTACATGCGGGTTTTTTCACATCCTGAAGATATCGTGGGACTGCTAGGATTGCAGCTTTGTTGTGGCAACACTGTAATTCTTTTGCTAAAATCTCCATGAGTCAGCATTATGGCAGTGTGAGAACTTGCTCCAATACTCAAACCTCCCCCAACAACCTCCCAAAGAAGAAAAATGGTTGAGGATGTAGAACTTGCAGTAGTCATAGACAGTAGACAAAATCTTTTTTTTAGATTGAATAAAGCAATTTTGTTGTTAATTCTTAACAATACATCTGGTATTAGACTGTGCATTTTAATTTCCTCCTTCTAACAAAAAGAAAGATTGGTCCTTTTTCCTGACCTTGTAGTCCTGTTCACCCCGTCTCCTGATTGATGGAAACCATATTTCAGTCTCCTCGTGTAGTACTGAGAAGAACATCCATCCTCTGGGAATTCACTAGGTATATGGAAAATGCTACCCTTTCCTATACTCTGAAGCCTTAGCAGATGTGTACTAGCCATTGGACTGTGAACCTACCACTCTTGCGGAGATGTGACATTTATGTTTTCCAGTGGAAAAAATTGGCTCACTGTGATGTTGGGACTTCCTTCAGGGGGACAGTGGATGTGAGTCTGATTTGGACAGGACTCACTGACAGGTACATCTCAGGGTCGTGCATTCAGATCCCAAGGGCTGCTTCTTTTTTCTTCAGGCACATTTTTTGTAACTGTCCAGTTGTAAGTGTGTATCAGTAATTGCTTTTAAAACATTAAGATCAAGAACAAATAGGGAAGCAAGGAGTGCAGAATTAAGATTGCCTATCCTAGAAGAGCTGGAAAAGCCACTCATACCTGCCTTGAATTAGAAGTGACAAAACCTAGAAGCTTTTGCTGCTTTGTTCATTTGTTCACTTGTAATGTCACCAGAGACCACTAAAACAAAAAAAGCCTTGATTTGGGCTCCCTAGTTACTGTGAAGAAGTTGGAAAGGCTGCCGGATGCAGTTATTCCTTGCAGTCGGGCTGTGTTCTCTCTCCCCCCTGGAAAAATGGAAGTTTACTAGGGTCCTGCTGACCTGTTCTCCCTCAGAAACCTTCTCATTGCGGTGCAGAGTAACCAAAATAGCACTTTGGCTTAATGCTCCAGCACTCTGAGAAACATGTGCTTGCCCCACTGAGGCAGAGACTCCAGTGGTGCAGATTCGAGTCTCATTTGGCTCTGTCCAGGATGGCCACTATTAAAGAGCTCTTTGCCAGCGATGTAAAAGCCTTTACTGGTGCTAACTTGCCTGCACTTCGTACTTCAGATGTTCCAGTGATTGGACACCTTTGTGAATATTTTTGTTGTAATCTATATATTGATTCCTCTTCCCCATGGGTGAACATTTTATCTCTGTGCTCCATGGCAAAGGGAAGTTTATTTCTCCTCTCCAGAAGTTACTGCAAGTGTCCTAAGGGTGACATGTAATGTACTGGCTGCAACAGGAAAACAAGAACTGTGTTTTCAGGTGTAGACAGCAGGAAAGGTAGGAGGATCGGAATGATTTATTCCATTATTTCTGAATTCTACCTGTTTTATCTTTCCAAATAATGTGATGCTGTAAACTGGGAGTCCTAATGGAATAAAGCAGTAAGTGCTGTAGCCAGAGGCACGTAAGAATATCAATTAAACATACACTTGAAAACATCCATTGGGAAAGCAAGATTTAGTAGCTGTCATTGTAGCATGTTAACCTCCTTTACCGCTCCTTGCCCTCACCTCTTTTCCAGGCTTCTCTTCCGAGCTCCAGCTCCTCACTCCATGAACTATATTAGAATGGCAGTTCTCCAAAAAGGCCCCTCGAGGACTTGCTCTTTGGGGCCTAATTCTGCATCAGTCTAGAAATTAGCTAGCCTATACTTCAGCTGGTGCAGATCACTACCACCACATTGACTTCACTGAATGGGAACAGACTCCAGTCCTTTAAATTGTTTTACTGCCAGAAGATACGGGGGTGACTACAGGCGTGACCGCTCCTCGTGGGGTGGGTGCCCAGTGGTGAGGGAACTGTTGGGCTCAGAGCTCGTTGTGTACCAGCCCATCCTGTGTATCTCTGATGTCAGGACGTGTTCCTGAACAGACAGATGGTATCACCCACCAGGGGATTATCAGGTCCTCCCCTGTCGAAGCAAAAATCTACACTCAGCACTTTCTGAGAAGAGAGAGAAAGCATTACAGCCAAACTCCTGAAGGGAGTAACCAGCTGCTGCCTTGCCATTTTTGACCCTAACCTTGATGTAACTCTTGGTGAAACAAATAGTGAAAAATGGCATCACTTCTCCCAGTGAAACCTTAGAATATGTAGGATGTGGGCAAAGGAGTCGGAACCATTACTATTCCTAGACATCCATCCAGTCAGACGAGCAGATGGAGAAGCACAAACCGTTCTCGGAGAGAGTAGGAAATATGGACCAATGCCTATAGCTCGATTTCTGTGCCAAATACCAGTGTGAAATCAGCAAGGGTAAGGGTCCCAGTGGGCAAAACCACCAAATTATGCTCAATATAACATCTAATGGGGGAAAAGACCTAAAATACATTGACTTACAATGTAATTATGTAAAGTTTGTCATCTGAAAAATATGTCTTGCTTCTTGAAAAACAGAGAGGTCTTAATCTGATGGCTGTAGAATTTCGACATGTGCCCAGTTTGTAGAGTCTGTAATCAGGACACTCTCGTGACCAGAAAGACTTGACAAATCCTGCAGTGCACCGGACTGTACATCTTGCATGTTTGTGAATTGAAAATGAGAGTAAGAGAACAGTCCTGTTGCTTGTATGTGATGTTATTAGCTGTGTAAAGAGACGGTGGATTTAATGTGAGGAGATGACAGGCTAAAGACACGAGTTGAGGCAGCAGACATACACAAGCAACCTCAATGTTTGCAGTTACTGGAGTTAGAAGTCTTTGCTAGTCTGCTTATATTTTGAGATGCTTGTTAAGAGAACAGAGAAGGGGCAAGAACCAAGTGTGTGATAACAAGCTGTACTGTTAACAAGCTGTGCTGTACAAGATGTAATGGAAGAAAAGGGAGTGAGGAAAGGAGATAAAAGATGCAGAATAAGCGGAGGTCTAATCCATGAAGCCATGGATTGACTATTGCAGACATCAGGTATTTGTGAAACAGGAGTTATGGCATGGCTTGAATGAGATGTAATTGAGGAAGAATAATCAATCTAGGTGGCTGAAGATACAGCTGGAGGAAAAAAGGAAAGCAACTATTGATGATAACTCAAACTACTGCTTCCTTACAGTGCTGACCACTGTCTTTACAAGGTTCTCTGGTGAGTCTGCAGTGCCTGAGGAGATTGGAAGTTCTTGCTCCAGATGAATCATGCAAATACTAAAATTCATAATCAGGAACTACAGTGTGCCAGCTGTATTGTGCTGCATGAGCATTGCCTCAGTGGAGTCAATTAGCAGGGCAAGAACATACAGTGTGAGAAGGAAGTGGGAACAGCTCGCTGAGGGTTGTTGAAGTAGCTTTCACCACAGCGTTATTTTCTAGACATGGTGTAATCCAAAACACTGTCCGCTTCCTCATACCAGATTGGAGTATCTGAATCTGTATCTGGCAGATCTTCCCATGGGAAGCAAACAGAAAGGCAAGGCAGTGTTAGAAAGGACCAAGTTAGATCATGTAATGTGGCTCTTAGTGAGCCCGTTGACAGAAATGTGGAACTATTTCCTGGAAAGAAGGGTAAAAAATCCATCACATTTTCCTGAACGTGTCAAACTAAATAAAAAACCCTACAAACCCAGACTTGGGCAGGTGATGTCAAAGGTGCCTATACAGAGCTGATATACAGATAATTCTTCATAACCAAATCTTGACTGTAGGGTTAAAAAAAAAATTTCAGTATACTTGTTTACCAGGAGACTAGTAAGCAAAAGCAGTCAGAATATTTACATGTCAACCTGACACAAACTGATCATAACATGATATAATTTGATCATAACCTGTAAGTGCCTGAACTGACCATTGCCAAAGCTACATCAGAAACTATATTTTGGAGCAGGGAAAGGCTGGGATAATTCCTTCAGGCAATGGCATATGCTGGCTAGCACTAAGCATTGTAGCCTAGAAAGCTGACCTCTAGATGAGTAGTTTTCTTCTTTCAACTCAGTCATTCTTTTAAGAATCATTTAAAAATATTTGGCAAGAGTTAAAGCTTAATAATTTCTCTTGCATACTATCAAATCAAAGCCTTTTCCAGGCTGTTTTAAAAAACGTATTAGTATGTTTACTCAATATTTATGATTGTTTTACAAGCTTTGAAGTGGGGAACAGGGGAAATTTTAATAGGTACTGAGGAAGGTTACCTCATGATTATGTTGTAGAGGATGTCCTCTGCTGTGACTCCTTAAATCAGTCATTCATAATGTATACATGTACTTCTGAGAGCAGCAGTGCCCCACTGTGAGACTGTGTTTTCCCTCTCTGTGACAGAAGGAAGATGTTAGGCAGGAATACAAAGTCTCATAGCTCCCATTGGAGCTGTGCTCTGTTTTTTAGGCTCATGTTTGAAGGAGCTGCACCTTTTCATCTTGGAAGAGAAGCTGGTCAGCACTCACAGGAGAGCAAGACCAAAGTTTTTGCAAATCTAGAGAAGCTCAGAGCACATCTCCTTTATTCATACAACAGATCTAGATTCTCTCACGGAATTACCATTAGGGTTGAGTTCTTCTAGACACACAGACAATGTCCAAAGGGAATAATTTATACCTCCTTCTTCCTTCCTTTGTACATGCTGTGCGAGGTAAAGCCACCCTGAGGCTAGATTTCATGGGATTCCTTCTTTCATGGCTTGTGCTTCTGAAAAAGATACCTACAACACCGGATTCCAGAGAGGTCTTTGAACTTACTTTTGATTTCCTTAGTGGTCATACTTTTGCTCCTAGGATCTATGGCTGTATAGGAGATACAGTATGTACTTAATTCTCAGGCTGCAGTGAATGGTAGGAAGCAGGTGAGACCTGTGCCAGTGGATGAGATGTGCGCTCCCTGATTTCCAGCAGATTCATTTTGTGATTTTTTTTTTTCCCCATTTTTCCTCTTATTCACAAAATCTCAGACCTTGAAAGACATTTAAGTGTCTGTCACCTATGGAAAACAGTGAGATTCAGCTGGCTAAAATACCTCATTCCTAATCTGTGAAAGAATGATTAAATACTATTTCAGGTTTTTTATGAGCATAATTGCACTAAAGACTAAGACGCTCTATTACCCTACAATTGCAGGGAAGGGTCCATATTTATTAGAAGAGTAGTATAAGATCAGTAACATAGCCTCTTATACTGTTTCAGCCAACTATTCCCTCAGCTCATAAGGGACTGGAACAAAGGACTGTCACAGGAGAGTTAATGGATCATTGACCTGCTATATGGTGACTTTTTACGTTATTAAAAACATTATGTTTCCTGTATTTTGTGGCTTTGCTTCTTTGTATGCAGCATGCAGTGACCTTTTGGGAATAGAGCTTTTCTGTATGTGTATTAAGGACATTTTTAGAAACAGCCTAATGTATTCTTATGCTTTCTTTTGCTTCTTCAGACAGTGCCTGTCTACTTTATGTACAGTGTCTGTTGTGTTCCTTTTGTTTCATTTTGCTGTTTTGTTTTTTTCAAATAGCACATTTACCACTGAGTTTTTGTGTATGTGGAAATGCACAAAACTCCCACTTGAAGGTTTTAAAGAGCCCATCAGGTCATTTAATGAAAGAAGAGATTTTAGACCCAGTTTTCTGGGCAGAATTCCAGACTGGGAAATCACATTTTTCTCTCTGTCTTAAGCAGTTTTGTGCTATTGCACCACTTTAGTAAAGAGCTATCACATTTCACCATGAGAGATGCTACATTTCAGCAGTCACCTTTTGAAAAGTGCTTTGGGATTTGCTCAGATAGTTCCTGTATATGTTTTGTCTCCGTAGTGGTTTGCTTCACCACTTCTCCTTCAAATTAGAAAACTTGTCTTGTTTCCAAGAAGAAGTGCCAGGTATGACTTCAGGCTTACACATCCTACTGGATTTGAGATCTTTGTTCACTGACTAAGAATATATTTATGTAGGTTTTAAGTATTGCTGTATCTGTGCTCTGGGATTAAAGATATTTCTGTTGAGGAGTTCCAGTGGGCAGCCAGACAGAATCCAATATGAATTTGCTTGTTGTGTTTGCATGTTAAGAATTATTGCTTTGTCTGTGGATTGTGAACAATTTGGAACAAGTATTCAGTATTCAAAATCTAATCAGGTTGTGGAATTTTACTTGGATTCTTAAACCACCTTATTCATTCTAGAGTGGATTTTATTGTGCCTAACTAAACATTTTACTAGAAGTCTGTTTTAAGCCACTTGTGTGGCTCCCATGAATAAAGAGAAACATGGGAAGAACATACACTGCCAGAAGAACTTACAGGACCCTCTAACAGTGAAGAGAAACTAACCACAAAAAAAAAAAAGACAATATTTTCTTTCACCCTCACATTTGGGTTGTGTGTTTTAGTTATAAGAGGCTGGGGTATTACTTCAAGAAATACTAGGTAAGATATTTTTAAACAGCATTGAGATTTTTAATGGGATTGTGTTCCTTTAAAAAGATTTGTTTCCTTCACTCCTCTCCTTTAGATTTCTGCAAATAAAATCATTACTATACTCTTTCTAGTGACTGAACACAAAACGATGAGGAGCATGGAAGGGCAGAAATCAATTTCTTTCATTTGTGTGAACGTAAAGGCCGTAGCTCTATTTAGGTGTACAGCTGAAGACATGTTTCCTTTGCAAATAAACTGTGCACCTTGATGTCATTTTATTTTCCCACTTTGCCTGTAATTGTTTTGAATTAAAGGGTGGATGCAGCCCTGGAGAAAGCAGCCTCCAGGTAGAGATGTCCTGAGAATGGATGTGTGTTGTTTCCCCTACCAGAGTGGATGACCAGAGGATAACATACTGCTGTAGCAGGTCTGTTTACTGGTTTCTGTGCTGCACATCTGCAGATGTCTGAAATGTCTAAATCTTAATAGTTCAAGGCTTTCCTTTCAGCTTCCTGTCTGCCTAATCCATTCTGATCTTTTAGCTGGGGCAGAGACAGCAATGCTCCTGTATTAAACTTATTTAGGAAGGAGCATTTAGCAGTTGCTGTCCCTTCTAGACTCATTAATTCAGGTGGATAGCAAGCAGAGGGAGAAGGTGGCTTTGCCTGTGTTGCCATACTGCAATCTTTCTGTGCTGTGGAGCCTGAATGAGGGAACAAGGGAAAGAGGCAGCTGTGTTAGCCTGTTGTCACTGCCATCGCTAATAGAACACGATGATTTCCATCTTTTCCCATCTGCCTGTGGGGGAAGAGACGCTGATAAGGCCTTGGGATTGGTTACAATCTCCTGAAATCACAAAGCAGATGGATATTGAGCAGATAAGCGTTAATCTGTCCTGGGAGAGGATTAATCGGGTGAAAGATGGCAATCTATGTGTGCGTGCGGGTGTGTGGGGAAGGGGCGGGGGTGAGAGTGGTGGGCAGCTGGTGCTGCTGTCATCTCTTCTGGTCCTGCTTTTGTCTTGTGTGTGTGTGCCATGATGGCAAATAGGGTCTGTTTCCTACACAAGTCTTATTACTCTAATTTTCACCGAACTTTGACTTCAGAAGCTGGGGAGAATATCTTAAGATTTTTAAGCGAGCTAAGTCTTTCTTTGACTGTCCACTTTTCCGCTGTACTTTTAGCCAGCCTTCTGTTTCTTTGTAGCTCTTGAGCATGGTCTTTTCTCGAGAACATTCAATGGTTACATGACATTTGATTTAAATTACTTTTCTGACATTTACAGTATTTTATCTGAGAATCTCTAAATGTATTACAGGCATTAGTTAATTAATGCTCACAACATCTCAGAGAGGTTAGGTAAGAGTTAAAGACTTGTGGGTTTTTAATTTGCTTGTTTGTTTTCCCCCAGAGCATTTGAATACCTATAGCACCTGTTGCCTGAATTTAGAGTTACAGTGCTAAGCACTTCTGAAATTCAGACCTTATATCCATAATTGGTGGGTGCGCTGTGACACAGGGCAGTGAGATCAAAACTGGAGAGGAAAGTGCATCAGTGACAAAGACGGGAGTAAATGTATGAATCCAGCCTTTTCCTCTTCAATCTCTTCTTCTGACCACAAAACACGGTGCTTTTCTGATGCAGCACATTGATTGCTAGTCTTTGGCTTCTCTCAGAATACAGCTGTTTCTTTTTTTTGCCTCCCAGTTGTGGTTCACATGGTTCCTTTTTCTTCCTATCTCTCTCTATGTCTCCTAATTTGCTTTTCAGTGTAGAAGAATAAGCAGTGATGCCAGTGTCCTCTCACAGCTTATCTTCTGACGTGCCTGTTCTTTTCATTGGCTTAGTTGCCAGCATCTATGAAAGATCTGGCAGCCTTGTATAAAGCTGGAAGATTATAAAACTGCCAGGGTTATGTAGAGTGCAGAAAGGCACATTCTGTCCTGCTCTTCTGCCTTGGGGTTAGCTCTTATTGTCTACACTTACTTTACCAGTGAGTGGTTGAGCAGTTACATAGGTTATGTGTGAGAGGTGTAAGTGCCTGCCATGGGCAGATTTTCTGAGGGGCCCTAACTCAGTGTCTTATTTCTACGTGCTCAGAACCCTTATTTACACATGTAAATAAGCTTGATCAGAAAGGCGTCTAAAAAGAGCCTTTTGCAGATTTAAAACTCAACCAATCTGTCTGTTTCTATAGCAGTAGTACGGCAAATGAACTTTGGTGAATTGGGAGGATCTTTAGGGGCTTATTCCATCTGTCACACCTGCACAGTGAAGATTCCTGCTGGAACTGGGTATCTCTATAAACGGTTCACCTTGGGTGGACTGGAGCACACTAAAGAGCAGGCAGTGTCTTTCATACCTGGGTTGGGTCTTGGGTTTTCCTCCTTCCTCCCTTGAAGGTGAATATTCAAAGCAGCTTTTTCAACGCGCAGTACAGATATTCTACTGTCACAAGCTTGAGAAGAATGTCTGTTGTTTCTGTCTCTGTGGCTAGGTGAGTGCTGAGGTCTCATTTAGTATTAATCACCTATATTTAGAGGCATTTGTGTGAAAGGTTTCATTTTGCCACATTTTTATAATAAGCCTGTTGCTGTGGCTAGGACAGGCATGTTTGTTATTTTTGCTCCATCTTACTGGGGAACTTGCCAAAGGCATGAGAATAGAGTCAATCAGACAATCATGAACTAGGAATAACATGCAGTTTTTATTTCTTTTTACAGTTATATTATCAGTGGTACAAATTGATAGGAGTTTCCTTCTTGTAAATGAAAACTGGGTATCTTTTAAATTATGTAACCTGTAGTCTTGACAACAGTTTGCAGGCCTGTTTTGCAGAATATTGGACAAGGTAGTTAGAATGGTTCTTTCTGGCCTCCAATCTCTTACCTGAATAGTGAAAGCTCAGGGGTCTACAGACTGGAAATGCTGTTTTGAATCACCTGATGGTCTTTTTTCCACAAATTGGGGTGAGGAATGCATTCTTTTGTCCTTATTCTTCCTGTAATTTGTAGTCCTTGCCTGAGTTTCTGAAAGTTGTTTTCTCCACCTTATGTTGTGCTTTGAATGTCCTGATGTTGTTTTACAAGTTTCCTGTGGTCAAACAGTTTGCTAGTGTTTGACACATGCGGTAGAAAAGGAAAACCTTTTCAGATATCAAGTTATTAAAGACAAGGGGACACACTGGGAAAATAAATTGCCACCAGCGTGAACTAAAGTAGAAATATTTGTTAACTTGCTGTCAGACACAGATTTTTTTCTTTCTTGAGAAAAATTACTGACTCTTTAATTTTACTTCCATACCTGTTATTTGTCATGAGGATTTTCTTTACTTCCCTTACTACTTTGTTCTGCATCCTTTCAGACAACTTCAGGAAGAGCCTTTTCCATCTCATTATTATAATTTCCTTGGTTTGGAGTGCTTAAATATTTGGGGGCTTTTTTTGTAAAAGCCTATGTTTCTGACAGGTAAGAGGGCAGAACAATATTGGATTCTAGTAACAAAGATTTGGTATGTGATGTTCATCAAAGACACCTCATAAAGAACTGGATCCAGGGGTGCACTGGTCAAAGAAGAGAATTCTGTTGATTCCTGTGGCTTAGGATTAAATGCAAAATGGTGTTCTGCTAATTTTCGTTTTAAATAATTCTCCACCTTTTTTTCCAGACCCAAGGTGAGGGCTCTCTTCTTTTATCAAGGCAAGACTTGGCACAGTCTGTTTCATGTACCAGAGTAAAAAAAAAAAAAATCAAACTTCAATGCGTTTTCCTTTTGTAATTTGTTCAGCAGGTTTGACAAACAGACAAAGTTTTTGTTCTAGTTGAGAATGCGTGAGTATATTCAGTGGTCTCAAATCAAATTTAAAACTTCCTTCATATTGTTTCAATGACAATCGTGACAGAGTCAACGCAAGAAAAAATATAATCAAAACAGAAAATATGCATTTGCTTCCCCCACCCCCTTCCTTTTTCTAGCAAAATTTGACTGTGAGTGCTTCAGTTCATCACTTCATTCCACTGCAGTGCAGCTGACTGGTGGTAATCAAGGTACCAGCCGTATCACCTCTCATGATGTTTGCAATTCCCTTCCCACAATGGAATTTGCTCTTAAATACCAGGCAGGAAAAAATGAAGTCCATGGAGCAAAGTGTTATATTTTATTGTGTGGTATAAATTAAGTCGGGACTCTTGGATTTGATAATCTGTGGTGTGCCAGACAAGAGGTAGAAGGCTTCTTACATAGATGTTTACATGACTTTATAAAAGCAGACAAAGTTATGAAATAAGTTAGTACTTCCCACTGGATTTTGAGAGGGTATATGTAGTGTACATGAGTAGTTAGGCAGCATGGGTATGGCATTAAAGCTTTCAGTGTACAAATAGATGTTCCAATTCATCTCATTTGAGAAAATTGGAGCCTTTTCGGCTGTGCTGGGATCAGTCAAGAAAACTGAAATATAGATTCTCTCTCTACTTGCATGAAATGTTTTAATTACTTAACTTAGAGAGATGATCGCACTGGGAAATACTTAATATGATGTGCCAAATCCTTAGCAAATATAAATTGACATAGCTCCATTGAATTCTCCAGCCAAGGATTAGAGCTGATTGAAAAACAGGAAATGGCAATGAAAAAAATCAATCAGCTGAAAATACCTACTTCAGTTTAATTCTGTTCGTTCCCAAAGTTTTTGTTTCGTTTTTGTTTTCATTTTACTTTCGGTATTTTTTCTTATGCTCTTTGGCAGACCTGTCACTTTTTTTATCTTCTTTAGGTTTGCTTTTCTATTCTTGATGATATAAAAGAGAATGTGAAGGAACAGAGAATATCTGTGACCAAAAAGATGAGAAGAACTCAACTTGGAATTTTCCTTTCTGTGAAAGTGTCAGATTCTTTTTGTTCCAGTTCTTTTTTCAGTATGAATTAATTTTTTCTTGCAAACTTGCAAGTAAATCTGTTGACTGAGAATGTTGCTGAAGTATCTTGAACAAGTACCTTTATCACTTTCACTGCTTTAGGCTCATTTTTCTCGCCCTTCAGGTGGTGGTGCACTGGTTGGTTCACACTTCAGTCCTGTTCTGTATTATCAGGGTGGTCTCATTAAAAGTGCAACAGGAAACTACTATTGAGGAATACACTGAGGGCAGGTAGTTGGATGTGCAGCTGCAATGAGAGCTGCAGGTTGTGCTCTGGGTGGGGGACACGGTGGGAGCCCCAGGCAAGGGGCTGTGAACTGGTGCTGACCCTTTGCACAGCAAAGGGCACAGGGACCTCTGGCAATGGCCAGGTGACCGGACACTGGGACACAGCAGGAGCTGATGACTCAGCAGGAAGACCCCAGACTATTTTAGGGAACAGACTGTGAGGGTGTAAAAGCCCAGGGAGTCCTCTGTTCAGGGTCTCTCCCTGGGCACACCAGTTCGAGCTGTTTCTGTGTCACTGCACCATGATTAAATTGCTTTAAGTATCCAGACGTCTGAGACTCAGTCATGGGAAACCCAGGGCTGAGCCAGTAAGGAAACTCTGTCTAACTGTGTGAGTGTGGGGTGTGCAGGGAGTCAAGAGGGGCACCCATGGGATCACTGGAGATGCCTGCTCTGTAGGGGCTTCAGTCCCAGTAGTGAAGGTTTGGAGTGGTGGGAGTGTGACTTCCGGAGTGGCTTCTGGATGGTCAGATAGGAAAGTTTCCATAACATTTGAAACACAGCTACTCTTAGGCCTGGGAGTTCTCTTTTTCCCTGTGAAGAGTGCAAAACTTCCACTTAACAAGATTTTACTTGCAGCAAGATACTTCCAGCCTGCTTTTCTTCTTCCCCCTTCATTTCTTAATGTAATTGTTTCTGGTTTTCTGCCTTCTCGCTGTTAGAAATGTCATGTTGTTCGGTTATCAGCATGCTCATTTGGAGAAGTTTATTAAAGGTGACATAGACTTTCTGACATCCCAGTGGCAGAAAAGTAAAATGAATTTCATGGCTCGTTTGGTAAAATGCTCCTTTTTAAATTGGTAGATTTAATGTGACTATTATCTGTTTAAGAAAATTTTTGTCCAGGAGACAGAGTGTCTTCTGTGGAAGTAGTAATTAATGACTTAGTGGGAAAGATGGTTCAACTGAATAATGTTGCGTGAAGTGATTTAAAGCAAATGAAAGGTTTAGTGTGTTACTGGAACTGCATTGCACTTTGATTTGTATATTGCATGGTTGAACAGCATTTAGGTATGTGATCCATCTTTAGTTTTAGTTTAGTCATACCTTAAACAGTTGGAAGTAACAAACTTTTCCTACATAAGCCACTTCTGCTTTGTCCCTGTTCTGCATTTCACAGGTGCAGCTGCAGTGACAGATGCAAGTACACACTGAAATGCATTATTTAAGTGTGCTCACTGTCAGTGCTTTCTTAGATGTTCATCTCAGACAAGCAGGAAATCAGCCAGCTTTTCTTCCAAACCAGAAAGTCTCAGTTCAAAAGTTAGTCCAAGTCCTTTGTTGCTTTACACGAGTGAAAATTGACATTGAGAGACTAAATTTATTTGCTTGAGAGCATCTGCTAAAACAAATTGTTGCAAGGAGAATGGGGGGATGAGGCCTAAATGCATAATGGATTAAAAAAATTTAAGAATTGGAGGGATCTTTTCAAAACATGTTCTTGTTGAGACCTACCTGTTTTCTAGTATTTGCTATAAACCTTGGTTTAGTGAATGAAGTTCGGACTTGAAGGTGCAGAAGAGAGTTTCAGTGTTGCTTGATAAATTTCACAGAACATGATGTTTCTCAAGCAGAAGTTTCTTACCTTTATCAGAAGCTACTTTACCAAGTAATGTAAAACAGTGGTTCTTGAATTCCATTAGCTCTATCCAGGGTTTTAGGAGAAAGTAGGAACCACAGTAAACACCACAAGAGACATTTTAAAGATCGTTTGAATTTCCCATGCTAACGTTAGGCCACCCTGTTTAAGAGAAACACAAATGAACAAAACCCAGTTAGGATTCCAGATTTGTATTGCATCAAAATCCAGATCTGTACTCTGAACAGTGATGTCTGTTGTACAGAATGCTGCTACTGTATGCAAGCCTTAGACTTCGGGTCTGCTGCCCAAGTACTATCCAGGTATTTACTGTTTGTTCTTAAGAGCGAGACAGTTTTGGTGGAGGTTCAGAAAAGATTTTGTGTTTTGAAGACAGTTACTTTTTTTTTTTGTATCCAGACTTGGAAAGTGATAAATAATCATAGTTTTCTGTAAGTAGTGGCCACAGTTTTAGAGTTTTCTTTTGGGCTGAGATGAAGGGAGACATAGTGATAGAACAGACAAGTACAGATGAAAACAAACAAAAAAAGTTGCAAGTTTCTGATCTCCATTGGTTTGCGTGAGGAATGGTGAGAACATTGTTTTATGTACAGAATGTGAATCATCCCTTAACACCCATTCTACTGTACGAAAAGTCTTCTGCATTTATAATCAACTGATTTGGCTGAAAAGTTACTACTGCTTTTAGAAATTATTATTTCTCATGTGCATAGTTCCAAGGGTATATATGCTGCACATCTATACTGCTGTATCAGCTCTTTCTTTCCTCAAGTTATACAACTTTTTCTGCAAGTGTTCACTTTTTTTAAGGGATAGGGCCAGCAAAGCTACTTTCCTTGGAAGTGAAGTCAGCTCGAGTGGAACCAAGCTGAAGGGGAGCACTCATCTGCCTCACAGTCAGCTTGTATTATAGATACAGAAAAAGCTGAATATCAGGGTTTATTATGGGGTTCAGACAGTTGTGCTTTGTTCATTCCTGTCTGCAAGACAAGGTACTTTAAATATTGTTTTGCTTTTGGGTGGTAAAGTTGGGAGATGATCTGAGGAAAGTACAGGTGCCAAAGGTTTGTGACTTCCTGAAGTCACCCAGAAACATAATGGCAGAATCACAAGAGGAATACAGATCCCATGGCACCCAGTCTGTGCTTAATATGAATTATTTTCTTTGCTCAGAGTATACTCAAATAGCAACTGGAGGAGGAAATTCACTCTCTCATTTAGTTTGTAGTCTGACATGTAGCATGCCACATCTAGCAGTGGCTGCCAATATTTAATGTTTGATTATTTTTTCATATATATGTGACCTTTCAGATATTTCAGGATGGAAATAGATTTGGACTTGGTCCTCATTTCATCTTCATCAAAACAAATCTGAAGAATTTCAGCCTGCATCTTGCCTTTCCCACAAGACACTTTCTGGGATTTGGAGAGACATTTGCGGAAGAAGAAACTGTGAGAAATGCAAAGTATGTTGGTGGAAGTTGTGACAGACATTGCGTACACAGGACAGTGTTTCTGGAAAAATCATTTAGCAATTTCTATGCTCTTAAACATGACAAAAATGACAATAGTTGGTTGTGTCAGTGGCGTCTGATTGAGTCTGAATCACTGCATCATTAGATTTTACACTGGCCACCCTGTGAAATGGGAAGCAGTTATCTGCATTACACAAAGAAGAAGCTCAAAGGTGTAATAAATTAAGCAAATTGTTCAAAGTCACACAGTGAATTATTAACTGAAGAGGGCTTGAACTCAGGTGTCCTGAATCCTAAACCCCATGTCTCATTTACTGAGCCATCCTTCATAGCAGTTCATTGTCTCCTGTCATAGAGGGGTTTGCCCTGAGGGCTTATAAGCACCAGCCTTTTTGTAACAAAGCTATTCAAGTAAAAAGATAATTTTTTCTTGGGTGAATCTGCTCTTTCTGTAATTAGCATTTCCTCTTGGACATCTGAAAGATTTTTTGAGTTCAATAGATACACATACATGCAGGAGGAGTATGAGGGGAGTGCATGAACACATGCCACATCAGCCCATAGGAAATGCATAAGTGCTCCATACCTTGCTGAGTGTAATTTAAAATAACATTGCCCTCGCTATAATTCATCTCACTGTTCCAGTGAAGCAGACTAGCATGGGGTCAGATTAATAATTTAAACAGTCTTACCCCTCAGCTTTCTTCCTCTTCAACAGAAGGGCTAGGATTTAGCAGAACACCATTGTTGTAGCTTTTGAAGACTTTAATTGGTGTTTCAAAGGGTATAACCTCATTCATTCACAGAGCATTTTTCATTCTTTTTCTCTTCTCTTCGTAAGTTCCTACAGTTTAGGTTTGCTTGTTTTTCAGGTTTTTTTTCCCCCAAAATATTTGTAAGTAGTTTGATGTACAAAGGAATTGGAAGAATTCTGTGCTGTCGTCTCCCCTATCATTCATTCAGGTCCAAAGCCAGTCGAAATAACATAGAGCACTCCTTTACTTTTATGCAGAACTGAATTTCTCAACACATAAAGAAGCATTGGTTGAAGACACGTAATCTTGTCTTTGATTCACTCTTTTCTGGCACCTCCGTTTCACTCCTGCTTGTCACCTTTCTATAGTTTTATTGCAATATCTGAATGGAGCCTTTGTTATTTGCCCTATTCCAAGCATCTCTTGAGCAGAGAAAAAGTAAAGAACACTCTGTACAGTATTATGATAAAAATATTTTGAAATCGCTTCGTGTAATGGACAAAATAAAGCTTAAACAAGGATCCACTGACTTGAAAACAGAGAACCAAATTCAGTTATGTGAGTTTAATATCTTTTCATTGATTTCAGACATGTGATCAGTGGCGTTAACATCATTAACAGTCTTGCACTTTAATGTAGAATTAATTCTGTGAGGTAGACCATCCTTGCAGCACCCTGGAATCTATTATCCTATTAAAATTCAGTATGCTAGTGGATGTCTGTTTTCTGATGTTTGCAAAGTAAAGCAACAGTTTACATATTCTGACCACTACAGTCGTGCTCCACAACTCTAACCCTAGTCTTGAGTTTATTGAAAAAATTTTTGATGTCTAAAAACTGGGATTTAAAAGTGTAAATTAATTTACACTAGTCTGCACCTTATTGGGGAAACTTAACAACAGCATATATGGGTTTTGGGGAAATTTTCATTCCTTTCCATCTTGGTATCATAACCTATTCCTAGTTTTATCAGTATAATCTAGGTACCAAGTAGTGCTCCAGTATTCAAAATGTGATATTCAAATTACGTCTTTGTACCTTCCAAATTGAAAGAATAATTCCAGCTTTTGTACCCTGCTGTGCTGAACCTTAATAGCAGGTGTGAGTATAAGCTAGATAACAGCTGATTATCCAAAATTAATGATCAAATGACACCTGTCTTCATCTTTCTTCTGAGAATCTGAGTTCTCTGAGTTCAGTAACAATTTGCACTTTACAGTACCCAGTTTCAAACCTTAGTTGTAAATTTTTGGGCATAAATCCAAATCGCTCTAGCTGACCCAAATTTGTTATTAAAATCTGCTGCTGATGTCAATTCTCCATGTATGATTTTACATCATGCAAAGGGAAAGCATCACTTCAGCTTTGTAGTTCTTACTTTCCAAAATCCCAGTGCTAACCCTAGGGTTTAGTATAACATCAGTAGTTGTTGCTACCTGAAAATCAGTAACAAGGCATTCAGAGTCAAAATACCCACTTCTAATTTCTCTCTACTATCTCTTGGGTAGTTGAGCAATAATGCCACGTGAGCATCCCCTGTGATCTGGAACCCCAACCCACAGCAGCTACTGAAATTTACCTATGCTGGTATTTGGTTTTCTGTCACAGCCCCGGAATAATGTGTCAGTTTTCTCTACCATCTTAAGCACTAAGAGTTTGCAGTTCTGCCAGTTTTCAGCTGACAAAACTGAGGGGTTTCTACCATACCTTTTTGGATTAGGAAACAGTTTGCTGTGGTGTACATGAAGCTGGTTTTTTTTATATTCTTTTTATAGAATATTTGTACAAGTTACTGGATCAGTAAGCAGTGGTCAGTATAACCCAATAAGTACTATTCTTGGGTTTGTTCTAAAAGAAATCACTTAAATGATAAAAACCTGATTAGTGCATGTAGATTGCTTACACAGGCAGGGTTAGTAATGAACCCCTGGGAAGCAGCCTTGGATTCCTTTCCAGTTGTTGGAAATGAAAGATGAGGAAACCTGGAGTAATAATATTAGCTCTGTTCTTCCTCTGCTTGCAGCTCAGTTCTTGCCATGCTCTCTCTCCCTTATTCATTGATGTCTCATTGTCTCATGATTTCTTTCTCCCCCACACCCCAACCGAGCATTTTTCTCCTTGGCTTTCACCAGATACCACTGTTGTCTATTTCATTCACTTCTTTCTGTCTTTACTCTTACCTTTTCTCTGCTTAACCACCCCAGCAACTCCATCCCTGTCCTTCCAAAGAGCTGGACAGGAAGGCAGGAAGGTAGTGAATTCTCTGGCAGCTGCTGCTTGCCAGAGATTTGAACTTGTGAATGTGAATGCCTTCTCTTAGGGCTTAGGGAGAGAGCTACTGGGTGCAAGGACATGGGAATGAGTGGAAGAGAGCACTCTGCCTAGTGTGGAAAGGCAGGAGAGGTCAAAGCTTAGAACAGAGGTGAAACCAAGCTTACAGTCTGTCCTGTGCACCATGGTAGCATTGGTTATATATAAGAAGAGGGAGCCTGCTTTCACTGTTAGCTGTAGTTCACTTGTGTGGAGCCTTTTGAACAGTATAGGAGTCCTCCCTTTGTTGGCAGTGGTCCTTGAATGACATCTGTGGCAGGATGGCTTAGGATTCTGGTGATGTCATAATGTTTAAAATTTTGTGGTCATTTTTAAGAGAGCAGACAGCCTCAGATTTTAAAATTTGTATATTAAGCGAGGTTGGTTGAGGGCAGCAGTGGCTTAGAATATCCATCATCGAAGAAAACTCTGCTTTGGGAGTGAGGCCACTGATTCAGAAGGCAGCACTTTACACAGATTCAGTGTGACAACCCAATACAGGAGCCACAGAACTTTAAATGACAGGTTGAGCTGAGGCTCTGTCTATTCATGGGCATCAAAAGGTAGTGTAACTTTACTGTTGAGTAACTAACTTCAGTGTCCAAAGTGAGCCTGTTATGCCTCGTCAGACTCTCTCCCTCAGAGTTTCCTGCATGTAGGACCCTTTGATCCCAGTTTTTAAATGACTGTGTTGTGTTGTGGCACAGTTAAATAGCTGCCATGCTTCATCCCAGTGATGGGAATGTGTTGTCGTCTGGGGAATTGTGTGTGTAGTGGCTGATAAACTAGTATGTTAATCCTGTTAATGCTTTTGTGAATCCACTAATTCTGACAGTGTTGCACTGTGACACAGTAACAGGATTGGATGGGTGATGCAGGTCTGTAGCTTGGAGTGAACTCTGTCATGTCTTCGAAAGGTCGTTGCAATGATTAACAGTTCCTGTTTTCCTAGAAATTGTAGAATAATTGTGGTTATCCTTAGGTTGCAGATACTGTGTCACAGGTTTTCTGCAAAAATAGCTAGTGTTGAAAGCCCAAGCCTAGAGCCTTAAATGGAGTCAAGAACAGGATCAGTTTTGGTAGCAGCTCAACGTGGGAGTGTACAGCATCCTCAATAATAGCAACAATAATAATTCTTCACACTTACATTAACATTTTTATCTGTAGTTTTTGAAGAGTTTTATAAATGTAATACATTCTCCATTTTACAAATGCAAGACTAGAAAGCTTAAGTCCTGAATATAAGAGTGACTAAACTAGAGACCTTGGTGGAAAAACTATTTTTCAAAAAATTCCATTTTGTCACTTTGTGTTTTCCCTCACCCTATGAAATATGCTTTTAGTCTTCTCCAGTCTAATTATGCATTCTCTCCACACTCAGGTATGTGTCACAGCTGGTCTAAGCTGGTGTAATTTCTCTGAAGTTAGTGGTTTTGCCTCTCCCACTTATCTCTTGTCTGTGTTTTTCAGTTAACTTTCCTCAAGGTAATTTCCATTTCATTTGTGTGTTTATTTTGGCACCATTTTTGTGCTTCCTCTCTGCTAGTGCTGTTTGAACAGCTTGGAAGGATGGATTTTGTTTAGATTCAAGAATGTCCTCAATATTTGTTTTAGAGGAAGGGAACCTGTGGGCATGCTGCCTTTGAATTGGTCCCTGCAACCATCTCACCAGGAACATGTGCCCTGTATCCCTTCTCTTCCCTCTGCAAGCTCCTACAGAAAGGATCCTATTTGTTTCTCGCTCTCACGTCTGTGTGCCATGTTCCTGGTGCAAATGCAGATGGTTGATTAGTTAGTACTGCCAGGCTTTGCAAAGACTTCTTGGGATTTCACATGGCTTTGAATGCTAATAAAAGATTTGTTGTTTCATTTCTGAGTCTTGTAAGTAAACATTTCCACCGTGGATGCACTCAGAGGAGGAAGCTGCTAATTATGTCTTGTGCCCCTCTCTCCCCGCTGGTACCTGTTTCTCCCTCATAGTTAGGGGCTGTTGACATAGCACCAGTCGTTTATCCTGCTTGGGGATGGATTCATACATCTCTGGTTAGGTGGTGGAGATAGAAGCACAGAAACAGGAGAGTGTTTTCTCTCAGTAATGGAAATAGAACATTGTCACAGAAGTGTTCTCTTTTTATACCAGGCCTCACTAGCTGTTGCCATTTTAAATAATTGCTTAGCCTACTCCAAAATTCAGAATATTATAGTAGCATTCTTAGCTATTCTTACTGCTTAATCTTTTCATCAAGCTATGACAACCAGTAATGAAGAATGAAATAGGAACCTGTGCCTTCTGTGTCTCCCTGTAATCTTTGATCTGGAAAGAGATCACACAACAAAACCTTAATTCTTTAATTTCCAGTTCTCAGGTAGATGGAGTTTGAGGAATTTAATTTGCCTCCTATTGTCTCTCTGCCACCTTATCTTCACACGTCTTGTAGTAAGTTGTTAGGCTGCCCAGATTTTCAGACTGGCGCGTTGCCAATCATATGAATAGCCTTTGTATCTTTGAAGCCAAGAGGGTTCAGAGAAAAAAAGGTAAATATTCCAAGACTGTTTGATGTATGGACAAGCTATGAAGCACTGTGGTAGCAGAAACATGTACTGAGCTACTTCCAGTAGCTCATTAAAGCTGTTCCAGTGAGACAAGGGGTCTTCTAATATCCTGCTGACATTAGAAATGTGCTTCAGCACTTCACACAGAGAGTTCCTAAATATAGTCAGAACAATGACTTTAATAGTACTGCTTTTATGTAGCAGCTGTAAGAGGTAGATCTGAAAGCATTCAGTATGTAAAGCAAGTGGTGTTAATTCCATTCTGCAGACAGGAGAACTGATTTAGGCTGGAGAGGTGAAGTGAATTGCAAACACGATGCAGCAGACCATGGGCACAAGCATGAATAAAGCTTAGGTCTCAAGTCTAGTGTCCTGTGCCTCGTGACATTGCCACATTGCTGTTATAAAGTACATTTTACTGCAGCTTGGACATATATGCTCTTGACCACAATCACAGACAGCCAGCTCAATTGTCCAGCCCCTTCTGATACTTTCAGTTTGGAATTGGGCTGGATAAGTATCTCCGAGCATTGCTCATGAAGCTGTTGTGTACCAAGACTCTGTCCCAGATTCCAGGATACAGGCACGTGACTCCACAGAGATCAACTGCCAGTGTACCTCAAATTCTCTGGATTTGGCCCATCCTCTTTAGTAGCAGAGTGGTGCTGCTGCTTGCTCTGTCACCCAAAAGTATCTGTGTGGCATGCAAGGAATGGCAGTCTTCCAGTTCTTCACCAAGGCTGGACAATGTGCCATTAAACTAAGTATATCAAACAGTAGAAAGAACATGGTCCTTAAAGGGCAGAGTGCAGACACATTATAAAGTGATCTATTTATATCAGAGAGCTACACCTGGAACAATACAGTGCTTCTGCAGGCTACCAGTCATGGCTGCTCTGCTATTAAAAGCATGTGACAGAGATGAATTCTGCAGTAATAATTTTCTCTAATCACTTAATAAAAATTCTGTCCCATACATCTTTCCTTTTGTATGTTTTAAAGGATCGTGGTTGAATTTTGTTGTCTGAGGGATAATTCCATGTGAAAAATATTTACCGTAGGTCTCTGCAAGGTCAGGCATATAGAACTGCAGGTAACTGCTGCGCAAGTTTCTCCGCCTGCTCTTCTTTCAAATGAGGACTGCCTCCTGGACCTGCAGAATGCCTCCTAGTTATCCCATCTGTGCCTTTCTGCTCTGTAGCAATAACAAGTACTCACACTGAGATATATAGTGCTTCTATGGGAAAGAAATATCTACATTTCTACGATATCTATATCTGTATTTATATCTATATCCCCAAGAGGGAATTGAAGTAGATGACCTTTAAAAGTCTCTTCCAAGCGAAATCATCGATGATTTGACCACACCTTCCAGGCTGTAAGGTCAGCGCCTTCCAAATGAAACTGAATTGTTTTCCATGGCAAATTCGAAACCAAGGTTTCTATAACAAAAGATGGAAAAGAAAACATTTAGTTTTCAGATATTTCAGGGGTTCTGCTTTTGTTGTCACTGGGTTGTATCGATGTAGGAAATGCATGGTGTGTTTGCAGTGCTGGTACATCCATGCCAACCTCAGCGCACCCGCTGGGGCTTGTGGGGTGACTTGGTGTGTGATGACCTGTTCTGTTTTCTCCTCTAAGCCTTACACAAATGTGCCTGTAAATGTAGCCAAATAGATGCTGATGGCCCTCAACATCTAAGAAGAGAATCAGATGAAACAGGTTGCTCATGGCAAAGGAGTACAGAAGGCATTAATTCTTTCAGAAGATTACGTGAGACTGTCTAATCAAGGACAGCAGAGCAGAGTTAGCCTGTACAGCTTTTGTTACTGGTAGGTCCTTTCATGCAGTAATATTTTATAATGATGTTGTTTGCAACGAAAGAAGCCTGATAGTGTTGGAATAAATCTCTCTGCTTGACCAGTCCTCAAAGATTATTGCTTGTTTCTTATAGTTAGTTGATAGGGTAGACAAAAGTAAGTAATCCTCAAACTCCAAGCTTAGTCTGATGCCAACGCTTTAAATTAAATTACATACAGTTTTGGTGGCGCCGTTGGACCCCTCTCCAAGCTTTTGTGTGTAAGGTGCTGCCTGCTCAAATAAAGTGTCAATTTCAGAAAAAGAAACCAGTGCTCAAGTGCTTACCCAGGGAGAAATATGAAGCCCTGAAAGAGCCAAAGCAAGAGGGTTCACTGTGAAAGAACATTTCCGACTCTGTCACAATGTGAGTAGTGGCTGCAGAGATACCTGGTGGGAGAATCTGGTCTAGTGAAAGGCAGGGGCGGTTGGAGCTAAATGATCTTTAAGGTTCCTTCCAAGCCAAACCATTCTATGATTCTATGAATCTATTCTATGCTGCATGTTATGTTATGGTAGGGTAGAAAGGAGTTTATGCAATTCCCTTCAGGAAAGGGGAATAGGTCAGCACTAGAAAGCTCTTCTGGTGAATTAATGAGAGGATGGGGCAGGGTGGGAGAGAGGCAAATGGCTGGGAATGAGAAATGCAAATCAGATTTGAAAACAAAATTAAAGAAGAAGGAACAAAAACAAGGCAAAGGCCATTGGGGGATTCTGTGCTGCGTTTTCTGTATGTGTTGGAGTATTAAACATCTTCAGGCCACACTAATGATGTTGATAACAAGCCTGATCTTTTGATGTTTCTGAAAACATCAAAGTGAAGGTCCTAGAAGGCTTCAGTTCATCAAAATCCCAGACAAAAAGAACTTTTTTTTGCTGTGGTTTAATAGGTATGGATATTTTATTACTCTTAATTTTATGTTTCCAGGGGCTTTGGGAAAAGGAAGGAGGAGATAGAAGAAGAATAAGCAAGAGTTTTGAAGTAGGCATGAATGGAGCTGAAATGCAATTCAGAATAACACTTCAGAGAACAGTTAAAATCCTTCAAACTGCTTTTTGTCTGTTCCAGTTTGTGTAGAGAAGGCAGAAACCATCTTCCGTGGCTCTGTGTTTTAGTGAGGAGGGCTTCGTCACTTAGAAACATCAGTAGATCCCTGCGGCCTACAAAAAAGGAATTATTTTTGCAGTTACTTTGTGACATCTGCCACCTTTTTCCATTACTAAGAACAAGGAAGACCCTTTCACTTCAGTGCTCAATTAGTTTTAAGCTCTGGCTCCTATAGTCCTCCTGAAGGACTACTTCCAAAGTAAATTCAGGTGTCCAGCAGTGACATTGTAACCTGCTCCTGTGTCAGGGCTGTAAAGAAGTTATATAGATTACCAAAAACATATAAAGGTGCTGGAATCAGGTAGCTGGGATGTTTCTGAAGATTTCACTTCATTTTGGAAGCCATTGCTTCTAATGATGTGAAACACAGTCAAAACATCCCCAGTACTTGTATTTCAAACACTTTTAGAACACTTGGAAATTATATTAAACTCAGATTTAGAAGGCCTCTGCCATAAGTGAAACTGCTGACATGTATAAAAAGGAAGAGCTTTTCGGAGAACTTCAAGTAGAATAGACTCACTCAGGTGCGTGAGGGACAGTGACAGATTAACTGCTCTGTCAGAATGTTAAGCCCAAGTTTTGTACCTTTTGACACTGGTGATTCTTGTGTGACATCTCTCAGTTTTGAGTC
Source organism: Cnemophilus loriae (assembly GCA_013397755.1). Taxonomy (NCBI): domain Eukaryota; kingdom Metazoa; phylum Chordata; class Aves; order Passeriformes; family Corvidae; genus Cnemophilus; species Cnemophilus loriae. Next base: position 225,534 of record VZTF01000258.1, read on the forward strand.
TTATGTACATCTGTTTGATCACAAGTACTCACTTGGGCTGTAGTTTTCTGGCAATAGGCATCAGAAAAGAATTAAAATCTTTATGTGACTGGAGTTTGCTGTGTAGCAAAACCATACTGAATAACTGCTTCATATGTCATTGCTTCTATGCTCTCTAAAAATGGCTTTTGATATTTCGAATTTGGGAGCTGGAGTGCAAATCTGGCATTGTTTCAGGAAAACTAGAGTTGAAATACATTAATTTATCTAGGCAAAGTCCTGCTCATGGAAGGCTATGTGCTGCAGTACATTTTTGGGGCTGCTGTAGCTCAGAGTGAAATGCCAGCAGTCTGTCTAATAATGTGCTGGTTTAGAGAACTTCCTGTCAGGTTCAGTCTTTTCATGATGGCCTGCATTGCCATGAGAATCCACAAGCTCTGTTAAGGGTAATATGGTGGAGGAAAAAAATTATAATCACTGCTGGCACTACAGGGGGACTGACAGTTCAGTAAAATGCTCATTTACTTGTATTTGGAAGCTGAGGGACACTTTTTACTTTTAGTGGTATAATAACATATGGTATTTTCTTTTATTGTTTAATTTCACAGATTTAGATGGACTTGTGATGGACTACCCTGCTCCAACAGCCCTTTCAGAAAAGGGGTTTCTTCTGGTGCTTTGGAGTCCTTGCATTGTAGACTGTAGACACAGGGTGCAAGTCACCAAAAGGAGATCAAGAACAATGTCTGTTGCACTTTCAAGAACCACGAGGGCAGTGGATTTAGGGCCACACTCTTGAACGGTGCAGTGTACATCTATATAACCCTTTGTGGAGAGGATGAGACCCAGTTTTGTCTTACTCTTTGACCAGAATAGGAGGGAACTGTGGTTCTGATCTACACTCTGTGTTGACTGACAGTCTATGTCTGTGAAGGTCACAGCAGTACAAACCCGCAGAATTTAGTTGTTAATCTTTAGGGTAGGAACTAGCACTAGATGGAAGGCTAGGGTTGCTGTACAGGATAGGAAGACAAATAGCAGAAATTTTACCATTGACTCTCCTTTATGCGCTTCTTACTGCAAACTTTCTACCCCTTTATATGAGTGGTTGGTGGCAGTAAGCACTCCTACATGGAGATGTAAATAATCACATTGCAAAGCTCTTCTCTCTCTCTCTTTTTTTTTAAGCATGAAAAACAAAGACTAGTCTCACCTATCAAAATGAATAACTTTTTTTCCTCACACTAACAGCTGGTGAATTGTTCCAGGTTTATTCTTGACTTTGCTGTGTTGCCACAGTTTGTCCATTCTATTTGGATGCTATTAAACTATAATGTGTATTACAATCAAATTTGTTCAGTCCTGTCCTCCAGCCTCTTTCCTTCTGCCCCTGCCATCTTTCCAAAATGCAGGCAGGCTTAACCAAACTCGCTTCAATCCATCTAGTTCGACTGTTGGGAGCGGTGAAGTCATGCTGCCCACACTCCTGTGCTGTAGTTGTGTCCCCCTATCTGATAGCAATGTGGACTGGGCTATCTGAGTCTGGTCATCATCCCCAGTTGCTTTGAGTAGCCTCCTGCTTGCCACAGCATGAGGAACTTCTTTTCTCCATCAGATACCGCTTAAAACTCAGGACTGTGAAAAACCTCCTGTTGTGTCTCTCCAGCCTGAAGCTGATAATTTCACGCTGGGTCTCTAATTTTCTTTACTGAAGAGGTTGTAGACTTTGTCTTCCTGTGAATGTGTCTGTTCATACCTAGGTGAGAACAGTGATAATGAAAAGTTCTCATGATGGGAATGGAAGCATTGTTGGCTGATGACTGTCCAGTAATTCACATTTGCTTTTGTTCTTGAGAAGTGCAAGAAGAATATGTTCACAGGCTAAATGCCTGGGGTTGCACAGGTGAGCTGGCTGCTTCATTGTTGGAATCCCTCTCCATATGTGTTGATATTTTTTTGCTATTTTGTTTAAATGCCATCCCATCAACAGTGTTAAAGGAGACTGAGCGAGCACTCAGCACTGAAGATCCACGGTCATGGCTGGATACATAGAGGATTGTGAGCATGACATTCAGAGATGAGTTTCAGAAAGAAGAAGAAGAGGGTTTGAAAAACAAATAAATAAGAGATGGTATCCAGCAGTCCCAGACACATACCAGACAAGACACTTAAAATCACTGAGCTGTTAACAGCAAGTTTGCCTCACTTCATCAAATGCATCAAAAGCACAGTGCTTCTGAGAGAGAAAAGATCAAAACTCACCCTGATTACCCTCTTGGAGTTTCTTTCTCTTTCTGAGTGTTTTGTTGCTTTGCTTTCATGGCTTGGAGGGGGAGAAGGAGTGGTGTCTCTGTTGAACGAGGTTTTAATTTAGTGATTGACAAACTCTCCCAAGTGAGAATCATTTAGCCAAGTTAACAGATTAAGGAGTTACAAAGTGAGGAGGCACTGGTTTGCATTCCAGAAATCTTAGCATAAGGAAAGTTCTTCTAGTAGGTATAACCAAGTGACTCAAAAACAATTCCATGCCTTTAGAAATACTGGGGTTTTTTCCCCCAGGAATTTTACAGCATCTGATAAGGTAGATGTAGTGTGTTTGAAAATGAAGAAGCAATAAACGTGCCATCAGTACAGGAGAGGCAATCAGAAATAGACAGACCGCTCTGGACACCCTCTTGTAATAATCTCTCTTGAGAGATTATCCCTCTTAGGTCTATCTGAGGTGTCTGTGGCACCTGCCTATTCTTGCAAAATTCAGCATTACAGTTCTTGTCATTTTTGTGCACTTAGTGGTTTGGGTACTGATAGAACCTTTTTCTTAGCAAATTCATATACCAGGAGAGGAACCAATGTTTGTCTGCTGGTTCTAGCTGTTGTTCATGTTCTATCACATGAAAACAAGAAGGGTTTGAATGTAGTTGAAAGATCACAGGCTTGAGTGAAAGGCATTTTGTTTCTCACATCATCTTTATGTACAACTATTTGAAACAGTTCTTCACATGTAAGTTTGTTGATTGAGTTTTGCAGATTTTTGAATGAAGAAAGTAGGCAATGTCCCTGCAGTAGGTAACTCGCTCATAACCTGCCTACCAGCAATTTTAGCTTTAAAGTTTTGCCTTTCTTAAAGCTTCTTATGGTGGTGAGGAAATCCTGACATAGAGAACTTCTTTAAAATGCCCAGTGTTTCTCATTGAAGAACGTAATTAGGCAAATCCAGATAGCTAAACTCTGAGCAATAGCTTCTTTCAGCTTCAAACTTAAGTCTGAGTATCTGCCTGCACGGTCAAAATTACAGCTCTGTTTTCTTCCTCACCACTTTGTAATCACAGAAATCTTTTCCTCATTGGTCCCTCTAAACATCTCTGTCATCCCGAATTTGGCCTATTTGTGCTAAAATATTCTTCACTGCTTGTAACTCTAGTCATGGCACAGTTTCTTCAATTCTTCTAGTTACTATACTATTTTACCATACCAAACTCAAGCTTCTGGTTCTCACCACCAAAGTTCATTAGCTTGTCTTCTTTTGTCTTCTCACTCCCTCTCCCCATTCTCTCCAGCCATCACTGTATGTATCTCTGTCTTCCCTGCCTGTGGCACGATGTCCTTTATGCACCTGACGTCATCTCCCCTCCTTTAAGACATCCTTAGGAGTGACTCCTGTTTAGTGTCTGGAAGCAATCAGCTTGCTAATGATGGCCAGGTTTAGCAGCAGACTAGGCATTGCTAATGGTGTTTATTTATTCATGCTCCTTGTGGAAGATAAAGCATACAGTTGATTGTGATTAGCTGATCTAGATAACCTCATCCTTATTTTCATCTTTCCTCCCAGTCTCTATCCAAGTCTTTTATTTTAATTTGTTTTTGTGATTCAGTTCTGAAGTTTTAAAGTCAGTGGTTTGTCCTTTCCAGCTGCAGCTTGCATGGTGAGGGCCTCTTCCCAGTTAGGACGCTTGAACTTAATGAGATAAATGACAGCTACTGCTGCTACTGTACAGTTTTACCCTGGGATTTTCAAGAATCCTCAGGAATGTAGATATGCATGTGATCTTTTGGAATCCTGAGTAAACTGTAGCCATAGTTGTTACATATAGTGGGATTTTTCTTTGGCATTTTTCCAGTCAAGAGGATGCTTGTGGGATGTGAAAACAGTGTCATTTGGGGTGCTTGGTGGAGGATAGAGTCAGTCCTTGCAGTAGAGGTGAAGCTGTAAGACAGCACTGGCAGTGCATGCTCCGCTTCAAGAAATTACATGGTTTGGCACTTCCCGTAGGTAATGGAAACCAAAGGCTTGATTCCCTGATGTGTGTGCTATGGTCATTGTTCATCAGCTACTTTGGATTCACTTGGTTACAATTTTACCATTCCATTTGAATCAGAGTGAAATCAGGGAAATTCTGAATGCCTTAAACTTCAGTGCGTGTGAAACAGGTCCTTAAAGTGCAAATTGAGGTCAAGGGTATTGTATTTGGTCACTGCTCAGAACTTCCAACCCATCCATTTTACCCCTTTCCATCATAGACCTGGCACAACTCAGCTGCTAGAGGTTTCTTGGGAGGGACCTCAAGAGATGCCTGTTGCATCCTTTATCCACACCACCTCTGGCAGACTTTGCCTGCCTTGTTCTGAAAGACCTCCCAAATGTAGAGATTCTGTGACCTTTCCAATATTTACCTGATCTCACCATTTGAAAAGGTTTCCTGGACTGCAACTTTCCTGTTCCAATTTAGAATCATAAAAGAAGCTTAAAAGTTTGAGGTTTTTTTATACTCCTATGAACTCACTCATATGAATTAACCTACAGCCTTTTTTGAAGTCTGGTCTGTGATGGTGCTGAACCCTTGGCAATGTAGAGTATATAGGCAAGAGTGTTGCTTAAAGGGTTTGGGTACAGGTGATGCTGGACTGCTGTCTGCTGGCATCCAGTGATCAATGACTCTGCTGGGCTGGACACAGCAAAGTCCTCAGCTGCCACATCTGCTTCTGGAATGGAATTGAAGCTTTCCTGAAAGAGTGAAAATTGTTCCATGTTATGAAATATTTTTTATAATACAGCTAAAGTCATTGCTTGCTGTTGGGGACCTTGTAAAGGTATATATGCTGTGAAACAAATGTGAAGCAAACTCATTTTCCATACTGACTGTGTGGAAATCCCATTGGAATTCAGCAAACGACTCCCAGTTGTGACCCATAGATGTTGTATGAGCAAAACTGATGTCATAAATAACCACTGGTTCAGCTGAAATAGTTTCTGGAGAATGAAGCAGGTAGGCACTTCATTCTTCCCTCTGTCTGTGTCTGTTTTAAGTATAACTCCACTGGTCCTGGGGCTCAGGGTGCTACTGCTCTGTAGTCTCATTGTGAAAAGCATGTGGAGAAGTAAAGGATGCTTTGAATTACTCACCTGCTGATGTTTTGTTTTGTTTATGGATATGTGTGCATAAGCTGCAGGTAGCTGGAAGAAGCAAAAAACCTTTTTCCCAGTATGCATTTGGTTATGAACCATCTCTTTATCCTTCAGGTGTCTTTAGTGTTTGGAGTAGTACAAGTGGCAAAGCAGAAGAGAGTTACATATTTTAGCAGCTCAAGCAAGGGGAGAAAATACAGTAAAAACCAGTCAAAGATTTAGCCTTAAGGCATGAAAAACAACTTCTTGAAACATTTATATATTTTATTTTTTTAAATATAAAAGCACCAATTGTGACTGTATGTTATCTTAGTCAAGACATCAAAAAATGCCATCTGCTGAATTTTTCTGCAGAAGGCTAATGGACTAGTTCTTTCCATAAGAGTGTAGTTTCAAGAGAGAAAGAGAACAAGCTCTTCATTTTACATGATGGAAGATTTAAACTGTAGGTACAGAAATTGTTTGAGCACATCTCTTAATACTTTGTTTTGTTTATAAAGCCATTTATGTCCGGGATAGGACAAAAAGGAAAAAATTGTTTAAGACTTGCATGCTTAGTGGTTTTTAACCTTTGAATGTTAATAGTATTTAATTTTGCACTTATTTCAGTTGACCCTCTCTGGTTTTGCTATGCTTGAATTATACATTCAAAACAAAAACATCCCTCTTAATTTCTAACCACTTTCAAGAAATTTGCTGCTTTTCTATGTTCTTATCTATACTAGAAATTGCAATATCTAAATGCTTGTGCATTCTTATCAAAGTTCTTCTATCAAGACCCTTTTACAGGCAAGTTGCTTTTTATTGTACATGAGTGCAAATGTGCATGAACTTGTGCAGTACATGAAGACAGGCATTCTCTCCTGAAGTGGTCACAGCTGAACTCTAGCAAATAATGCAGCAAAGAGAAGAGTAGTGTTAGGCCTAGGTGAAAATATGACTCTGGAGAAGATGTGCTAAGAAAAATTTTTGTGTGAAACCAGGCCCTCAGATTGCTAAGAAACAAAATGTTTCAACGACTGTAAAAAAAATGAGAAAGTACCTTTGTCACCAAGAAAGGCCGAAGAAGAGAGATACACATGTCCTGGAACAAAATTCTTATGCCATTTTAATATGTTTGGTTGTATTTGGACAAGCCATCTTGTTCTTCAACTCTGACCTTTCTGCAATGTCATTTGCACATGTGGTCCCACAAGGGCACTGAGCTCACGTGCTGGAGTTAGTCTTGCAGGATCGGGCCCTTGGTAGTGGGAGAAAGATGGAGTGTAGGGGATCTGGTAGAGCAGGGCAGATGCTGACAATTAATTCACAAATTGGAAGGGGAGACTCATAAGGTCATTGTGTCCCCCACTGTGTTGCTCATATGCTTATAGAAAATCTTCCCCGTCTCCCCCTGCTGATGCGAGGTGAAGGGAGGTGTAGAGCTGACAGGATGAATGATGAAGGCTTCCCCCAACCCATTGCCTCACTGTGATGGAGTGACATATTTAACCTCCCCTGATGCTACTGCTGCAGGTGAAATGAATTATGCGACCCTCTGAATCCCTTATCGGTGCTGGGCTGTCTCAAGGTCTGGATGCAGCTGCTATAATTTTGGAGTTCTTTCCCTGCTTTAATGCCGCGTACAAATCATGCACATTTCTCTGCTTGAAGACCCCAGGCTGCTTTGAATATGGAACTGGTCTCCCTAGGGGATGTGAAGGGGGAGGGGAGAGCAGTGATAGGAGATAGAAAACCTGCACAGAATCGCTAATCAGACTCTGCCCTGTGTCTTCCCGGGCTGCAGATGGCTCCTTGCTGTGTTGTGAGCCTTGCAAAGCCAAACACCTTCATTGTCAGACTTGCAGAAAGTGCTTTAAGTGTCTGCTGCAAAGGGTAGGTGGAGAATGGATAGCTCCATATTTTGAGATTGCTGGGGAAGCCTAATTAAGCTGGTGATTTTCTTGTTTGGGAAGTAGTCACAGGTAGCCTTGAAGGAAATGAAATATGTCAGTCTGAACCACTTTCCAACTCTATGGAGCCATGGATTTTTCTTGTCAAATGGGCCATTGCCAGTTTTACTCTGGAGGATCACAACTGCAAACCTCTCTTACTTAGCTTGATTCCCCTTTCTGCAGAGGCATTGTTTGCTCATGTCTCTTATTTCCTTTCACAAAGAACTGTGAGCTCTCCTCTTACCTGCATGTCTGGCCAGATAGAAAGATTCTTCTTTTAAAAAAAGCTCTAAACCCAAAACCTTAACAGCAACACAAAACGCACTTCACCACACTGAAGAAATAAGAACTGTAGCGCTGCAGGACGTTTTATGCCTCAAAGCACTGACAACAAATACCTCAAAATACAAGTTCTGTGATGCTGGATGATTGAAGAACCTTTAGGTGGGGATGTAGCGAAGGTGCTAATAGCACTCCCAGCATTTAATTATTAATACAGCCTATAAATTGCAATGGTCCATTTGTACTCATACTCCTTTGGCTTCTCTTCCTGTTGAGATGAAGCACTTGAGACAGTAGGGAGCTTTCCTGTATGGTGCCATGGGCTGTGGGCTCAGTCTCCTCTGCTGCACATACTCTGTGGGATGGAACTTAGTGGAAATTATAGAATGAAAACAAACAAAAAAATAGGAATAGGATGGAGAGCAAGAAAGTGGTCACAAATACTCTTGTGCACAAGCAACAATTTCTAAGTATGTGTGGGACCTTTTGCTGGTTATGAGAGTTGTGTGAGATACTCTACTGATTGTGCAGTCATTTTCACTGTCTTCTGATAATACATAGTGCAAAATCTGTATTCTGAATAAATTCAAGTATCATTTTTTATAGAAAACATTCAGTGTTTTATTTTATGGTTAAAGATAATTCAAGAAAAGAAAAAAGAACCATAAAAATACCTTAGTTGATTTTGAAGGACTTGTATAGGTCTAGGCCTTTCTTAATTTCTTTCAGGCTGTTTGTAAACATTTTAAGAAGGTTGCCAATTGTGCCAATTCTGCATGAAAACTTCTGCAAGCCCTGACATAGGCATATTTTTCCAGCTTTTGCTAATGGTTATTGGCTTCATTGGAGAAACAGTCAGCAGTAAACAATTAATAACTACAGAAATCCTAACGAAAGGAAGTGATGGAGGAATTAGTTTCCTGAAGTTTTATTAACGAGCACAGCTTCTTTTCTCTGAAATGTAAGATTGCTCTTTGCTCAACGACATCAGAAAATGCCATCAGAGATCATGCAACACTTCTGAAGTATGTTCCTTTATTTTTCATGATTCAGAAGGCTTTTTTGTTCTTGTTAATCTTTCTGCAAATTATTGCATCCAATTTAATGTACACTGGATTTACACAAAATACCTTTAAAAATTAGCGAGTTGTTTGGTTTCAATTCATAATGGAAGTTTATTTTAGCATCGTATTGGGTTACATATATCAACTGCTCATGGTTACTTCACTCAGCTGCTTGGCACAGGAGAGTTTTAAGTGTTGAAAAGTTTACTTGCTTTTCATGGAAGATAGAAGGGGAGAAATAATACATCCTTTTGCAAGGAAAACTGTGGATTGTTGCTTTTGTTCCCTTACATTTCCGGTGTTTCATCTTGTTTCATAACGTTTGTTATGGGCTGCGGGTTGCTGCTCATGCCAAAGGATGGTTAGAGAGAAGACACAAAGGTGTCAGTTCTGGTTTCTCTTCCCAGAGAAACCAGAGATTCGTGTTTGTGCTAAATAGGAATAAAGTACTTTGAAGGATTGCTGCCAAACATATTAGCTTTTTGTGTTTTAGTTTTCATGCCTTTCATCACAAGAGACATTGTGCAAGTGTAGAGAATTCAATGGGTAAGAAAGAATAAATAGGTGCCAGTTTCAATTTTGCAAGTCTTTATCTCCCTCCTCTGAACTGTGTATAGGGAGGGTATTTTTCTCTTGTCATGTTTAGGGAATTTGCTAGCTTAGTCTAGTCAGCATTTCCTTGTCTTTCTTGATGAACACTTAAGTTATTAGATTAAAGCTCTAAGACATCCTTACTTGTGCAGTCTGTCTCCTGTGTGTGGCTGAGTCATACAGGTGGGTCTGAATGTATCTCCTCTACTTCTCCATGTTTGGTCCTAGCTTTCATCAGTCTTAGGTTTTGAGACTACCGTTAAGAGCACCCCTTATTCCAAAGCTGGCTGAAGGGTGAGCAAGCAAAAGCGAGAGAGACAGCAGCAATTTTGAAGGCATCGATTTGAAGGCATCGATATACAGACTTCTCAAGGAGGTGCTGTCAATATCAAGTGCTGGGACCTGAATTTTAGTTTCCAAGTATATCAGCACTTGCAAATACTTGCAAGCAGCACTTGCATACTGCTGCTCTGTCTTGTGTGTGCTGCGTGCCTTGCTTTGGGTGCAGAGCAGACTGGCAAACCTGGGCTAAGGCTTTGTTTGGAAGCTGGGGCTGTTTAGCAGAAGAGAGTAAGAGAAGATGAATGACTTAGCACAAAGTGTTTGGGATCAGTGGCTGCTTGTCAGTCACCAGCTGTCTGTCTGTGTACAGCACGGGTACCTGGCAGGTAGCCCTGCTGAGCTCCGATTCCCTGTGCTCTGTGCGCTGGCAGCGTGTGGGCTGGGTGAAGGTGTGCAGCTGCTGCCGTGTCAGAGCTGAGCAGCACTTACCTTTTCCCTGGAGCTGAAGCCTTCCCTCCTGCTCCTCCTGTGATGCTAACACAGTGCACTCCTTAAATGCACAGTCCTTACCTCCTTAAATACACCAGCAACAGAGCTGGGAGATGTCAGAGCTGAGTCATCTCTCTTTGCTGTGCCTTCCCTCCATGGCTTTTTTAAAACCTCATCACCCATGAGGAGTTCTGCGTTTTCTTTGTTTCCTAATGTGCTACATATCCTGAATAGCACATGTTGGAAGACCACTGCAAAATTTTAACCCCCAAATAAGTATATATACAGTAATGAGTCAAGATATAGTGTAGCAGCATCCTTTCTTCTACAAAAAGCAAGTGGGTTGAGTTTTGGAGCCCTCACTTTAAATCAGACATTGAGGTGCTGGAGCATGTCCAGCGAAGGGCAACAAGGCTTGTGAGATGTTTAGAGAACATATCTTATGAGGAAGAGCTGAGGGAGCTGGGTTTGTTTAGTCTGGAGAAGAGGAGGCTCTAGGGGAACCCCATCACTCTACAACTACCTGGAAAGGGGGTATAGTGAGATGGGGACTGGTCTCTTCTACTGTGTCTGCAGTGGGATGACCAGAGGAAATGGCCTTAAGCTGAGACAAGAGATTCAGATTAGGTATTAGAAAAAAAATGTTCATGGTTGGGATGGTCAGGCTTTGGAACAGGTTACCCAGGAACGTGGCGGTCACCATCCCTGGAGGTGTTGAAGAGGTGTCTTGACCTTGCACTGGGTGATGGTTCAGTGGTTCAGGGGTTACAGTGGTAGTGTTGGGTTGATGGTTGGGCTTGATGATCTTAAAGTTCTCTTCCAACCTCAATGATTCTATGATTTTATGAGTGCTTGGTTTTATTTATTCATATTTAGATTTCCTTTAGATCTCTCTCCTTGCTTTTAATGCTACATTTGAAGCTGCACTGTGATCCAGGCCCTATACAGCTTTCTGTATAATTTTCATTACCAGTTTTTAATTGTCTTGGTGGGTTTTCTTCTCTCACACAGTTAGAAAAAAGAGAATCTTTGAGTAGGGTGTATTATGCTTTCATTTCACTGTGCAGAGTGGAGGGATGTATTGCGATTATGTATCATAAATGATGGACCAGAAGCAACTTCCAGCATTCTGGGGCATAGGTCAAATAAATTATCCAAAGCCTTTTGAATATGTATGGATGGCCTCAAGCCTCCCATGAAAAGCTTCTCCTGTGTAGTGTCTAATGCTTTTCCTGTTTCATTAAGTGTTGAATCCTTGTCTGTGCTTCTGCACTGAAGCACTATGTCTTTTCCTGGCAACCAGATGGATTTGTCACTTTGAGCAGACACCAGTGAGTTTCAGGATTTATCATTGCACTGAGTGTGTGGAAACTCTCCCACTAATGTTTCTGGACATTGTAGGATCAGATCCTTACTGATACTTTGTGTAGTCTTCTCCATTACATGGTTTTCAACAGACAATATATACAGAGCAACTTTGTGCATGTTTTGTAGCATTTTGCAGTTTTAAGCTTTAAGTTTTAAGTTTTAATGGATGAACATTTTTGAGAGGTTAGGGCTGCATTCCCAGTATGGCAATCTGGAGCTGGAGAATGCCTAAATTATTATGACTTTGGCTCTGCTGTAGCACCTATTCCTCTGTCAGGTTTGATTCAGGTCAAATAACAACTGTGGGGTGACTTAGTGTCTCAGTACCTTGTATTGTTAAAGAATGTGGTAATAGGATATACCAAGCTAATAAGGTAAATTAGGAATAGAAACATCAGAGAGAGAAACTTCGGTTTAAGAGTTGCTAATGTCATCGTTTCCCCTAGGATTTCTCTCTATGCAAGAAGAGGGCAGCAGGATTTCATGATCTATGAAAACCTTCTACTGAGGTCAAGACTGTGATCATCTGTATTAGGTGGACATAGCCTAACTGATGGAATGAACTATGGCCACAACTACTTTCACTCACACCTCTGTTGCCCCTCGAGTCTAGTATCGTGATTAAATCTGCCAAACACTGCCTTTGCAGTATTAGTCAAGATGTCAGCTCCTGCAGCCGCTACCAGACAATGTGTCTAGATTTTGTGCCTATTCATATATCTTAGCAAGTTTACTTCTATTAAACTATGAGAGAAAACAAGATGGCTTTCTGTCCATGTGGTGTTGCAGTTGGAGACAGGGGCTGTGTTGCAGTGGTGTTACAAGCCTCAGGGCTTCTAACAAAGAAAATAAAATTTAAAAAAAACCAAAAAAGCTCTAAACTCTAACTTTGGAACAACAGTTCATTTGAAAGATAATAAGTATAAAAGAGCTGCATCAGGAACCTCACTGACTATAAAGAGCAGGAGGAGTCTTTTCTACCTTAATTTTATACTCTCCCATTCCACACAGTTGAATGAGCGCAGTTTGATTTCATTTTCTTTTAATGGAAAACAAAGAAGTAATGGTCTGTACCTTTTCAGCAACTGACTTCCTTGAGTTCAATGCAGTAGGCAATTGCAGGTTTATAAAGTGATGCTGGTAGGTCAGAGAAAATAAAGAAAAGAAAGCCTTTGAATGAGTAAATAATTTCTGTGAATATGAGAACAACTTGCTGATTGCAAACAACAGTTATTATTACTTCATAAGCTGAGCTGAGGTCCTTGTTGCATTGAAGGTCCCTCAATACCAATATGCCTTGCAGTGGGGTGTAAAGGCAAAAGCTGGTAATGTTCAGACTGAAGTTTTTGTGATACCTTTGTATCTTCATTTAAGAAGGCAAATTCACTCATACTAGCAATTGCCACGTGAATAATTACATTTCCTTAGATTTTGCTAGCAGCAGGATAAAACATTACTTTTACCATTAATTTTCTGTTTGAATTTTTCCTCTGTTTGAAGGGTATAATGGTAATAGTCTGCTGAAAAACATAAAATTTGCTATTCAAGACAATCTTTTCAGTTACTAGAAATCACTTGTCTAACTTCAGTGTTACACAACTGAAAACAAAATTTAAATAATCCAGCCAACCAAACCCCATAATCCTGTTCTTGATGAGTTATTTGAGTCCAGGAGGAAAATCTACTGCATGAAGTGGATATGGATATTTCAGACAGGTTGTTTGGATGCCTTGTTATTCAAGGGTCAGCTGTTGATACATTTAGTATCATCCTGGGCTCTCTTTCTCCACATAGCAGATTTAATTAATCTGTGAAGTACGTGTACTGAAATAGGGGAAAAAAGGAACATGCAGTTTGCCTCAGACAGTGTAGTTCATTCCAACAAAGGGGTGAGTCTTGTCCTCCTTATTCTTTTACAAGCACTTGTGATTTCAGCAGAGCATCTTGCAGAGTAATATGTTTTTCAGGTTGCCTGAATGGATAAAAGAGGGATGGAGGGAAGCTGCACAGGATCAAGGCCTGAGATAATGTACCTTGCTTCTTTCTGTCCCACGTTGCTTAAAGCATTTTAGTTTTTAGCCTTATTTCTTCCACCACAGAAGGGTCCTCCTTTCCTATTATATCCTGTCTGTCTGCAGAAGAATGATTAACAATAGTTTTAATAGTCCTCAGAGCATCATATCTTAGTACAAGCTCAGGTGGATTTTTCACACTCCCTCTTGCTTTCATCACCTGTTAATGAGGACTTGAGTTTCAATCTTTTACCTCAGTCGGTTATTGTGAAGTTGTGATGTTCAAAATTAAGGTTCCAGTTTTGACCTTTTACTTCCTAGTTTTGGAAGCCGGACTTTACAATAACTAGCTAAGAGGACTGATGGACTGGGAATTTTCTTTCTCTAGCTTTCAGTTCCCTTTCTTTTCCAGCAGAAAACACAAGAAAAAAAGATTTTTCCATAGTCAAGCAAAATACGTGTGAAAATAACAGTGCTTGCTGTCTCAGCCCTTGTTGCCCTTAGAAGAGAGAAGTGTGTGTCAAGCAAGGTAAATAAAATAATCGTAAAGTAGTACTGAATCCCAGCTTTTATGTATTTTTTCCTAAGGGCCCAGTGACTTGGATTTTAGGACACGTTAATGATTTTGGCATCAAACAACTGCGTTTGCAAATGAGTTTATTATCAGCAGCCTTTATATGAAGTTTCTCTTCACACTGGTTTGAAGCCTCAGGGTAACTGGTGATTCATCCCTGAGCCAGCACTGTGCTCTCACATGGTGCTGACCACTGCCTTCTGTCTATGCATGGAGCTGAGAGGACCAGAAATCTCTTACCTCTTCTTTTGGTTGGGATTTCTTTGTGTCTGTGTCTCTTCAAATCTTTATTCAGGTATTAATTATGGATACTCTAGAATTTTTCTGGCAGACATCTTTTTTCACTGACTGTAATTAATGTAATTAATGTCTTGTCCTTCACACTTAACAAGGCAGACCCAATGTGTTTTAAGCTCTAAGTAGCTGAACAGGTAGGTAGATAATATACAGAGATGTTGATGGCTTTCAGCAGAAATCTAGAAAATTCCTGTCTTGGATGAATGTGGGCATCTGGAGAGAATTAAACCTGGGTTCTGGTTATCACAAAAATTCCTCTAGAATTTTTGCAGTAGAGCCCTTGCAGAGCGAGGACAGGATTATGTTTTCAACTTCACTGTTTTTACAGGACTCCATAGTCATTACACTGTCACAACTTAAAACAAGACATTGGAAGGACTTTTCTTCAGACAGCAATGCCAGCTCATCTTTTTCCTAAAACTTCTCAAGCTTGAGCTAGACAGTTGTTTGCCTGTTTGGTTTTTTGTCCACAACAGTGCTATTGGAAAACTAATCTAAAATATTAAAAACTCTTTCCTTACATGATTTTGAACATTATCTTTACTATTCACTCTTATTTCTTTATTGCTCATTTATAATACTAACCTATTAAATCTATTAAAATTTGAAAATATGCTAAATCATTTTGAGGGAAACTTATGCCTTAAGTATCCTAAAAATAGAGAGATCATGATGTCCTTAATAAAATATTCTAAAGTATCTTCTCAGGCAATTTTTTTCTGCTGCTTTGCTTGAGCTAAAATGTCTTGGTTTCTTCTTTTCAATACTGATGCAGTCTAAAAGTTGTACGTTTGTTTCAGATCCTTTTCCTCTGATGTGAAGGCTAGAGAGGCACTGAAATGGTATCTGTAGTGAAGGGACTCTATCCAAATTTTTAAAGCATCTTGTTTTAGTCATGGAAACCCACTGGGAAAAGCCTTTGGAAAAAGATTAGCAGAGGAGTACACAGAAGAAGGTTATTCAGATCCAAGAGAAAGCAGGAAAGACACCATGACTCTTTGCACCAAGAGCTGAAAAGAAAACTAGCATTGACCACTGGGTACAGCTATGTCACTGGGCACCCACGTGGAAATGGCATCCAGTAAATGCCATTGGTAACCTCCCCTTACCCAAGCTCTCTGAGTCCTCTGAACTGGTGGCAGGACAGCAAACATGCTTGAAATAATCTTTTGTGACTGTGAAATAATTCAAAACTTTCTGTTAAGCCCTTCTTCAGTTTAGTACAAAGCAGTTTCAAGTTCCTCCAAGTTGGGAGAAAAAAAATATTTGCAGTTCAGCAGGACTGTGCTGGTCTCTGCTGCTGTGGACGTGAGCCTGCACTTTGCCTGAGTGCCACAGTCCCTGGATTCCTCTGCAATTCTCCTCTCCTCCACCATCTCAGAGCAGGTTGACCCACCACAGTCCATTTGACTTTCCTCTGCTCCCTGAGGCGTTCAAGCATGCTATTGTTTCAATTGGAATTTTTTTTTTTGTAAATAATCAAGAGTGTTTATACAGCAAAAGGCCTGCGGTGATGGGAGTTCCTGAGGGTTCAGCTGCAATGCAGGTCAGGATTCCTGGCTGTGAGTGTGTTTGTTAAAGCAGAATTGCAGGAGGGTTCTGACACTGCACACTCTCTTCTTTCACTTACAAAACTGTACAAATATTGTCAAGAAGTATATTTTGGGTTCTTTTCCAAGTGAGGAAAGTCTTTTTAAAGCTCTCTGGAAGCGCACTCTTTGACAACAGAAACCTGTATTAGCAGCAGTCACTACTTCCTTATTATGTTGTTTCTTATTTCCATAAAGTTCTCTTTGCTACTTTCCAGCATCAACTATTATTCTTAATTTCATAGAAACAATAAAAAAAACAAACCTAACATAACCCCCTCAAAAAACTGTGAAGAAAAAAATTCCAAATTAATAAAAGAAAAATTAAATGCAATAAGATACATACCCTAAGCACTAACTAGGCATCAAATCTTTTAATATGAGGAAGGCAGACTTAAAAAAACCAAGCTTGGAATTGTGTCACACGGCTCTATGGTGAGCAAAGGCAGCTTTACTTTGGAGAAAGGAGCAGTTCTTTATTAGTGCATGTAGCATGTCTAATAGTGCTAATGACAGTGTCTATATCCTGCTGGGTTTTACCATATTAATATTGGCATGCTAACAGTTCTGGATCCAAAATAGTGAGTGTTGTTAATGTGCTACATCCAGCCTGTAAGTAAATAGTAAATCTCCATGGCTTCTGCTCACACAAACACGCTGTATGAGCACTTGATCTCATTCTTTTTAAATATCATCTGGAGGTTGCTTTAAATACTTGTAGTATTGACATTTCCCTTTTGAAATTTATTATGTGGGGATAAAATTCTCTTATGTGGGGAAATAATGCTTTTGGTGTTTTTTTTTCGAATCATTGAATAGCAAAGAAATGACTTTTTATGTATGTCAGTTCTACCTGACTCAATCCTCTTTCTCGCCTCAGTCAGCAGCCACATTATCATTTCATTATAATCTCGCTGTAGCAATGTATTTAAGGTTAAGATGGCATTTTCATTGGCAACTTTGTATTCTCTTTTATTTAAAACTTTCTCAGGATGATACCTTTCATGCTAAAATCTTCATATTTGCTTTCTGCCAAGAAGTTTGAATGGGTGACAAACCCTTTTTTCTTCAAAACAGCAATGGTGTTTTTCTTTCCTGTGAAAGGGTTTGACTAACACAGAAAATGTCAGAATTGTAATTCTAACAGGAACGTGATTGTAATTCTGAAGGAAGATGGGCATCTTTCGTTTCTGTTAATACGTTTAAAAATTGTTCAGAGTCAGATCTCACCTGGTGCTGCGCAGCCTTAGACACATAGAGCAATGAGTAAGGAGTTCCACTGCACTGCCTCGGGTCCATCATTTTGTGTCGAGGTTTTGCACGTGTGTGGAAGTTATTCACCTGCTGAGCCGTAAGAGAATAGGAGTTAGAGAGCGTAGGAAGCCCTGTCCCCATGTGTGCTTGCCACCTTCATCTTTGGGATGGAGCAATTTCTCAGGCTGTGGGATATATGTGAAAGATCTGGTCTAGTTCTCTGTCGGTTATTTTCTGTAATGTTTGAGATCTTCAGTTAAAAGGACAACTGAGTATAGGCTGTAGGTCTGTGGACTGTATCAAAGTGTTTTGCTGGATGAGATCTTAGTACCTACTAAAGCCTGGCAAAATTTTTACAATGAGTTTGTCACTGAGCAAATCAAAAGAGGCAAGGAGCTGATGGAGAAGGGTAGAATAGTTTGACCTAACAGAATTTCAGATCAAAGAACTTCGTGCAGCCAGATTACATACTTACAGATCTGCTTTGTCTTACTACTTAAAAGCACTCTGGCTGCTTTGTAGAGGTTGGGCTCTGCCACTCATTTGTTGTCTGATGGATCTCGATGCTTGAGAGGTATTGACTGCTCCAAGTGAAAGGTAAGAGCAAAGGAGCATGACAGAATGAGATTGTGGTTCAAGCATCTCTGGCTTCTGTTAGTTACAAAAAAAAAGCAGTGTTTGGTCCAGACAGTACCTGAGTAAGAAATCTGTAAGGTTTAAAAAGGAGTCTGTTTGTATGTGTAGCTTTTGTTCCTACTCTCTTGTTTGCAGGTCTCAAAGAGATCTCTTGCCAGGAAAAAAAAAGCACATTTTTCTTAGTTCAGTAGGTCCCTTTACTGCTTTCAGATTCATGAGTCATGGTTCAGTTTCTTGCTGGAATAAATTCTTTACAAATGAGAATAATCCTTCATTTGATTCTATTTTCTTGGTTACCTTTCAGAATTTTTCTCTGTCCAAATCACACTTTACCATTTTTATCTTTTCTGGATTGAACAAATCTAATTATTATAGGTTTTCATTATGGTTACGCTTGATTTGGCATTGTAATTCAGAATGTGTAGTTTCTGTGGCTTCAACCAGTCCAGCACAAATGCTTTGATGACCTAGAATTTTATTATTCTTCTCAACAAAAAGGTGAGGTAGTGTTTCTTATTTTTATTTATTTTTCAGATGCTGGAAAACTGTTTTCTCTTCAGTGAAAGCAGAACTCCTAATTTTAGCTTATAAATACTAATATACCATAGAATAGCTGTTTTGTTCTGCAATTACAATGATTTAAACAAATCACCAATCTGACCGATGTCACAAGTATAGCTTTATTCTCCCTCAATTTTAGACATCAGCTGTCAAGCTTGGAAGGTACAGAAAATTAAGGCAAAATAAAAAAGCATACAAAATATCTTGTTTTACTTAAAATCCTGATATTTGCAGTATTTGTTTGCCATTGGGACCACAGCAGGACAGCTATATAGTCTGGTAACATGTGAGAGAAAGACAAGTGGTGTTTCAGTTGACAACTAAGTTGACAACTGTTTGCTTAGGATTTTGTGAGAGTTTCTTTTCTCTATAGATTTTAGGGAAATAAAGTTACAGAATACATTTTATGAAGAATTGTTCATGTAAGAATTTTTGGAGCACTGTCAGGCTTATGTTAGAAAAGGTGTTTATACCTGTTCAGACATTTACAATACACAGATTCCAGAGGCGCCCAGTCAGGACCATTTAATGTAAAATGAGAGGGAAGGTGAGAAAAGAAACGTGACTCTCTGTGTAAATGGGAGACTGAAGCACTGCAAAATTACCTACTTGGCTGTATTGTCATAGAAAGTAAACAGAGACCCTTAAAGCCCTATTCCATCAGTCTTCCTATTGTGCAATTAAATGCAAGATTGGATTTGCCTTTCACAGTAAATACTTAAATAAATTGAAGAGTAGCCTTGGATGTATTTTTCATGCGTGTAGAAATGAGTGGTGATTATTCACCTTCGGAAAAATTTGGAAGATTTTAGTCTGTCTCTGTAAAACTGAGAATACAGAATAATGCTTAAAATTTAGTCTGAAATAAACATGACTGTGTCTGCATACTTTCGTTGTCTGAATTGAGGGGAAAATGACAAATAATCAACTAGCAGCAAGTAAATGGTAAAGCGTAGTTTAATCTTGATAGTTTTTCCATTTTGGTAATGTAATGTGATGGTTGTAGCAGAAAGCAATTTTAAAAATACAGGTTTCATATCATGACAGTTTTATGGCTAAATTGTTTTGTGGCTTGGAAATGTGCAATAAAAATATTGCATTACATATAAAACCCTAATGTCGCAAGTGAGTCTCAGCCCATCAGGTGTCATAGCAGTAAAAGAGTTTGTTATCTTGCCCTCATCTGCAGTACACATTTAGAGCAGGTACTAACCTCCAACAGAGACTTGTAGCATCACAGCACCTTAGCTACCAATCAAAGAAGTAATTTCGAATATATATAATTATTCAATCTATGCCCGTGATTAAAAGAAATTGGTTCATTTTTGGCCAAATGGCAATAGATTAGGGGGAAGAAAAGGAAGAGGAAAGAAAATTGATAGCTACAGCTTCTATTTCAGAGGAGTATGTTAAACCAGTTCAAAATGTTGATGTTAGGCTTCGTTGTTTGTTTGTTTGTTTTTTTCTTAATCAGGGAAACTGAAATGCCAGTGGCTAAAGATGTACCATGTACAGGTTCTGAAAGTAAGGTGCAATTAGTATTCTTACGCCAAGATCAGAATTGCCAGTGCAGCATACCAAATCTTTTACTTTATGGCTGAGACATCTCCACATTCTCATCCCTACTCAGATTTGCCATTGTACCAGCATGGAAAAACAAAAACAAAAACAACCCACATGTGTTTTAAATACTGATCTATAAATGAGTTTCTCAAGTCCATTTCTATTGCAGGTGCTGTTGCTTCATCTCTCTTTCCTCATGCAAAACTTAGCAGTGAGTTTTGCCTGTTAGTAACGTTAAGTATTCGTTTAGGAGTGTTGTACCAGCTGATAACTGGTGCTAGACTGTGGCTGCACAACCCGCATTGGTTTAAATCAGGAATGGGGGTTTGGATAGATGAACTGTTGTGGTGCTGACTGCTGAGTGACCTACTGTACAATTAACTGTGAGAATTGGGAGGGACCAGATCGTAGAGCAAGCTATGACTTGGAGGTATGCCTTGAGATTTCAGGGGCCACTTCGCTGCGGCCTCATTGTCACCTACAGCTTTGTGAAAAGCTTGTGATGGCACGAGGTTTAAAACGGCAGCAAAGCAGCAGTTCCTTGCCTTTCCCCAAGCCAGGAAGGTGATTCAGAGGACCAGGAGGGATGTGTTTAAAGAGCAGCGTGAAAGAGAGGGTGGTTCATTCCTGCAGTGCCAGCTGTGTGTGGCATAACCTGACTGCAGATACTTCTGAGAATGTGATGTATGGCTGTCCCTGCGGGCATTTCCAGAAGCTGGCTGCAGGCCTGCCTTTCTCCCTTCATCAGCAGTTAGGGAAACTCACCTCTGGCCACATCTTAATGCTATTCCTGTGCCGTCATTACAGCATGAAGTTACTTAAGGTTCATTACTGTGCTGAGTGAAGCTGTAGCTGCTTCCCTAGACCCAGCTCATGCCATAGGATATATATTGCAACATTAAAACATCAAACAGTTTGGTGTTCTGTGAGCTATTTGCTGAAGTAAAAGGCTAAGGAAAAAAAAAAAAGATCGTTTCAATACTGCGTAGTAATTTTCTTGCTCCGTGCTTTAGCTCCCAGAGGGTGAGAAATGGTGTCTGAGGCACTCTGCAGTAGTGAGCAGAGATCTCCCCAAGTCTATGTTGTCAGTTTTCTCTGCTTACCCTAAAGAAAAATAAAGAGAAGCTGTAGGAATGCAAATAACTAGATGAAGGTGTTTGTTATACAGGTAATGCTTTGTGATGCACGGGTCATGCAAAACTTGGTAGCCCAGGTTTAGTTTCCTCTTGAACTGTAGAAAGTGGCCACGTGGAGTGACAGGCTTAACTAAACTGCTTGGAAACAGATCTTGAACTACAACTTACCTGTCCCTGTTGCTTCAAAGCAATTCAGTAACTAAAAGGCATGGCTGTTAAAAACAGAAAATAATCTGGTATATTACAGAGATAAGAGGAAAAACTTCAGCACAAGTTGGTTTGTTCTGCCGATGTCCTGTGGAATTGTATTTCAGCTGTATTTCAGCATCCTCTCTCCCCCTTTTCTGGTGGTGTTAATTGTTGAATCAAGACCGTTTTTGCACAGTTTTATCAGCTAAGTTGTCTTCATTCTTGCTGTAAATATTGACACCTTTTTGGTGAAAAGTACTGTTAGAGAATCTCCAAGAAAATCTCATTGACTTCTAGACTGACCCATTTAAGATAGAAAAAGGAAGTGAGAGAAAAAGAAAGGAAATCCCATAGGAAAGGAGGACTGTGAAGGTAAGAGCTGGGACTCCAGAGGTCTAGATTCTGTTCTTGCCTTGGGCATTGATTCCCCTGGGCAAGTTGCTTTGGCCAAGTCAGCGTATTCCTCTGTGTCTTCGTTTCTCGGCTTCTGTAATGGTGGAAGTCACAAATCCCTTCTGACGGGAAAATACAAGGATTTATTGATTGTGAGTACTGTAAGGAACTGAAATAGCATGCTCCTGAGTGTAATAAAAACATAGATAGAAATAAATTGGATATGCTTCTAACTACACATGAATCTTTGTTGCTAGCTTTAGAGTATGGGCTTGGGCAAATCATCTAATCTTTGTGAGCCTGAGTCTTCTCACCTGTGAAATGAGGGTGAAAATTCATGTGACTATTCTGGAATTAGTTAAAATCTGTTGAAGAATTTAAATAGTTTCACATGCAAAGTAAAATATTATTTTGCTCTGATAGACTACTGCAATGTATTCTTCATTTTAGATGTGGTTTTACTTGATTAATGAAGTTCTTGAAGTTTGAAAAAATGTTTTTAATAGACACTATCTTTCAGTGAATTGGAAACCAAAAATGGCATCTACAGCAAATAACTGATACATCATTTAATAATAATAGTAACCTGAGTGATAATTTACTAATATATACATATATTGCATATATATGCACAGTAAGTTGTTCATGCTGTAAGCTGCTTATACAGAAGAGCCCCAGTTCAGGAGAGCTCAACAGGAAGTTTGCCTCTATTTGGCATAGAAGTTAGAAACAAGCTTAAGCTGAATATATGAGTAAACATCTGCAATTTCAGTAAATTTGGCTCAGATCCTTAAATCCATTCATTGCCTGGGCAGTTTCCCAGGTAGACTTCTAAAAAGCAGGAAGAGCAAAATAAAAATACAGTTTCTTATTAGGGTTCCGTAAGTGTTGGTTCGCCGATGCTTGGGCTGTGACTGTCTGGCTTTTCATTTGACTAAGGTGGGATAGAATGTATTCCCACAAGAGTTGTATTCTTCAGGTTGTGAATCACTCTAAAAGGATAGAAATGGAAGCTGTTCTAGGTAATTTTCTTTTCTCAGGTAATTCCTTATGTTATATGCTCCACTGCCATCATCTGTCCTGTTTCAAAAGGAAGTGAGAAAGATGCCACCTTTTCTGCAGGGAGGTTGTTTTTTTCAGTCCAATAGATCTTGCTGTTGGGAAATGGTTCCTGGTACTTAACCTACATTTTCTTTTGGAAATTCTATCACATTAAGCTGAGTTATTACTCCAGGCCATGCCAAATAATTATATTTCTTTGCCCCCACTTTGAGCCGTTATATTTGAATTTGATTTACAGATTATTTTGAATACAAATAACTGTAAAATGATAAAGTTATTAAACAACTAGGCATCCAGTAGAAGAAAATAATGAAAGCAGAAACATTTCTAAAGCCTTCTGTGTTATTAGGTGCAATGACACAGGGAGAATGTAATGGGAAACCAAGCTGGAGCTTTCTAATACACTTCAACAGTTTAAAATAAAGATCTTTGAAGCAGAAGGGGGTTAATGTAACTGGAAATTGTTGGCCTTCATCATTCTCCTTTCTTTCTTTGAGTAATACCTATCATACACCTCTGTTCCCTGTGATTTTTTCCTACTTCACACACCTGTTCAAAAGCCAAGCTGTTGAGCTAGGAAGAATTTACTACCAAGTGTAAAATATTTTCTTTCTGCCTTAATATTTTATGCATTGGTGATTTGTCCTCTCATCTCTGTAATATAAATAATAAGGCTGTTGCTCCCAGTGATGTTTTGTGGGCAGCTTTTTTCTATATCAACAGGATATGGCACAGCTGATCTGCACTAACAGATATGAGTTAAGGCAGGCTTTCGCTGCACCTACTGCTGTTGGCTCCCTCTTGTCCGACTAGGGCAACTGTAGATGGAAACCTGGGTTGGTATGAAGACTTTTTCCTGTCATGTTTGGTAAAGACTGTATTTTAAACCTCTTTGCACTATACTTTGGGTGTTTGTAATAAGCTCAGGATGGAAAACCCCCACCAATTCAAATATCATTCCAGCTAGTTCTAGAAGGTAAATAAAAGATAAATATAATAATGAGAAATAATTTTTCCCTTGGAAACCTTCTTGTCTGTCTCTGGCTTTCTTGTATTTCTGTCTGACAGCTGAGGGTGTTGACGTCTTTGCTGTAAGCAGCATGTTGCCATTTCAAGTGGAAAGCTGTAGCATCAGGTTTTTTCCCCCATTTTGAATGAAATGGAGTTAAGCGTCCATCACTAATAGACACAGAGAGGGAGCCTGCCTGATTTCTGGCTTTGACAGGTTATCTGCCCTCTATGACAGAGTGAAATGGTGACAGTGGCTTTCAGCCTCACCTCTAAAGGGCAGAGATTTCAAAGCATCCATTTGAGTCTCCATGCTGGCCTTCCGAAAGTAGCATGTGCTTCCACTGCTGGCAGCATGGTGTGTGAAGTGTGTAAGGCTTCTGTGAGAAGTACAGCTGTTATTTCCATGTCTAAACACTGTGGCCGGGACTTGGCGAAGTGCAGAGGGCTCAGGGTGTGAACCTTTCACCACTCCATCCAAAGAAAGGGACCTTCAGTAGAAAGTGGAAAGGCTGAGACATGGTCTCTACTCTCCGT
The DNA here is from genome assembly GCA_013397755.1 of Cnemophilus loriae. Lineage (NCBI taxonomy): Eukaryota > Metazoa > Chordata > Aves > Passeriformes > Corvidae > Cnemophilus > Cnemophilus loriae. Next base: position 249,738 of record VZTF01000258.1, read on the forward strand.
ACACAATTTTTAATCACTGTAACTCTTGTTTATGTTTTGGTTTTTTGTCCACAGTGATGTTCTGCTGTATGAGGAAGTGTCACCCAAATGACCTATTTCATTCTCTATCTAACAGCTATATGATTTCAGCATTGGCTGGAATAGCACTGAAACGTGAGGTCCTCTGGCAAATATTCATTAATTAGGATTTTATTTAAACTGTACATGGCTAATTATAGCATGACAACTGATTGTACTGTACTTATTGCAGGATTCCTATTACTGTTTCTAGCTGACTGCTAGAATAGTTTTTTATAGTATGACAACGTCTTGGTGTTCATGAGGGGAAAGCAGGGCTGTGCTATGTTAGGTGCTGTGTGTATATTTAATGTCCCCATTCCTGCCTGCACTGAAGTTCTGCAGCACTTTACCTGCACTTTGCTTTGGCTGGGGTAGGATTAACACAGGGAAAGGTAGGTTAAAGCTGTGCTGGACTGGTGATGACTCCATGGGTCTTCGTGTGAATGAGCAGATAGCTTTGGGATTCACACTTCAGTGGCTATCTGGATTTGCTTGTAAATGTTTTGCTTCTCTAAACAGTATTTATTTTGCTAAAGTGTTAGCATTTTGGTGGTAATTCTGTTTGGTTTAAAGCATGATTGAAATGAGTTTAGCTTAACTCTGGGTATGAAAGTTGTCACAATGTGTCAGTCTCTGTGACACTGACAGAGGAGAGCAGCACAGAGATACTTGCTCAATGACTGGCACATAATATTTGCATGGCTAACCTGTCAAAACTAGTTTCTGCTACCCTCAGCCCTGAAGCACCAACCTGGCTCCTGGGAACTGGGCTTCTGTCTTTCTGCCTCGTATTTCATTGCCAAATAGCCTAAGGACAAGCAAAAAATAATTTGGGATTGCAAATCATAATTGCTGATCAGCATACAGCAACCCAAGATTTCAAATATCCATTTGAGACATTGTTGTGTCCTACAGGAATTGCAAGAACTGTACAGAGAGCTCCTCACACATTTATTTCTGCTCCCGTTTTCTGAAGTGTCCTTACAACTAATGTGGGAGAATTTAAGTTAAGATACTGGCCTGAGTATGGGAAGGTCTGCACTTAGGTCCAGTGCAATCCAGATGTGGTTGATCCAGCAATACTTTTTGGAAAGTTGCTTTCACAAAAGTAGGGCTCACCTTTTTGCGTGGTAGGAGACACAGTAGAAAGAGCTGTTCTGACATCCTATGAGTTTTGTCTTCACAGTAGGGGTTTCTTTTAGCATGGCGTAGAAAACATGTTGTAGCAGAAATAATGTAGACTAAGCTGCTGCTACTTTTCTCTCTTCCTCTTCCCCCCTAGGAAAACTAGTCCCTTTGTCTCTGTTAGATTTATCTGCACCTCCTTTTCCTGTGAGAACCCCTCCGAGTTTTAAAAAGTGAGCCCTGATGGTCAGTACGAAATTCCTTTCATTTAAACCAAAGCCATCACTCTGTCCAGAGCACACATACAAATGCCACTCCTTTGTCTCTTTAGCATGAGAAATGCAAGACAGTTCATGAAATCAAATCAGAAGTTGTATCTCGTTCTCATTGCCCCAGATCGTCCCAGCTAATGTTGCACTGTTGCATTCTGTTGACTTCAGAAGGATTGAGGGATCAAAGGCAATTGCTCACTTGAATTGTTTCATGGCCATGGACTTGCACATGTTCCTGCATAAACATGTCTAGTTGTTTTGCTGGATCAGGATCTGGATCCTTTCTGCCTTTGCTGGGTCCAGGATCACAGACTTTCAAGTGCCTGTCACTCATGAACTTTAAAATTTGCATTAGAGATGCTGAGCATTGTTTCTAGAAATGACTCCCCAGCCCTTTTTATCCCCATGTCCAGGTGTGCATTCCAGCATAATTTATTTGGTCTCTTTTGCCACAGTTTTAGTGACTTATATGGAGTTCCACCTTGGTCTCAAGCTTTTGTCTCTGAAATAAATTATTTACAATGAAAGTTAAACTGAAAATTTTTTCAAAAGTATTCATCCCCTCCCCACTCTTTTGCTGCCACCTTAGGTTATGTGTCAGGAAGAGGTCTGTGATGTGTCACAGTCAAATCACATGAGGGGCTGAGCTCTGCTTTCTGCTGCCAGGCTGCCATGGCACTTAGAACTCCCGGGGACCCTGGAGAGTTCCTGGTTTCCCCTCACTCCCTTCAGTGGATCTGAAGTGCAGGGCTGTGGGATCCACCGCATCCCACTGATGCAAGATTCATCTGCCGAGGGCTGCAGTGGGAAAACTGCGCTGCAGTCAGACCGCGTTGGAAGAGTCATGCATAAGGAGTGGGCAGAAGAAATCCCACTGCATACTTCAAAGAGTTCCTCCTCTGGCTTGTGAATATCTTTTTGAAGGGGAAAAAAGAACAACACTGCTACCATAAACGTAAATTCTCACAGTGATAACAGAGGTCATTAAGCCTCCAGTGTGTTCATTACTGTAAAGAAAAAGCAAAATGTGCATTTATTTTATTTTTAATTAAATTTAGGAAAGCATACAAAAATTGTATGTTTAAGACTTCCTTTGAATGTTCTGGACTGTCCTATGTTCATGACTTCATCATATATTTATAAAACCTTTTTGGGGTTAAATCCAGGAAGCCTGAATCTGTCCTGTGATGTACAAATGAAGACAAAAAGAGCGATTACGTACAGGTTGTTTATTTTATATATATGCAATTTGTTCATGTGTAAGAAAGCAAGGAACAGAGATGAGAAACACAGTTGGAAACTGTGTTTAATTTTGCACGTAGCAGATTGTCATTGTTTTAAGTGCCTAGACGTCTTAGGCCCTGTCCATACAGAGATGGAGATTATGGTCTGTGACCCATACAGGGGCTTACAGGGAAACAGCCACTGTAGTTGACGTGAATTTCTGGTTCTTGTCAGAGCAGGGGGAATTGGGAAAACAGTAGTTACACTCGTGATCAAGGCTGATTCATTGGCTTGTTCCCGAAGTATTTTAACTAATGCTGTCCTGTCCCCAAAGGGGTCTTGGCGGTACAGAGGTGCTGAGCCTGCAGGGGCCAACTGTCCCCAGCGACACCCGTCCTTAGGAGCAGTGTTCCTGGCTAGGGCTGGGAATGCTGCAGGAGAGGTGTGTTCCGTCGGGTAACTCAAGCCCTTTCTGTCTGTCGTTATGCCCCTGCTGCTGTGTCCCGCCTCTGTGGACAGAACATGCTGGCCACGTTGGATTTGACACGCATACTGCTCCTGAGGGAATCGAGGGGGCAAATTGGGGAATTTCTTTGCCTCGCTAGCTAAAGCAAAATTCAAAAGCAGATGGGAGCGCATCCTGTGATATCTCAGGCTTATTGCAACAACGGATGAGCGCCTAATGTTGGCAGTGTAGGATTCCCTGTGCTCCTTGAGCATATGGCAGAGAAGTGGAGTTTGTTTTGGATAACAAAGTTGGATTGAATAAAAGTCAGTATTCAGAGGTTTCAGGAATTTTCTATGGGAAATATTACAAAGTGCTGCATATACTAAGGAAATACATCTGTTTATCTTCAATTAAATGATTTCTTGGCCTTTAAATTACTATGGACAAATTTAGGAGCTTTGGTTTTCACTTGTTCCTCTTTCTTCTTTGTTATCATGAATGAAATGTGTGTAGAACTGCAGAATATTGACTTAACGTGCTTCCTGTGTTTGTTCAGAATTATTTACTGAGTGATATGTTTGCTGTGGGACAGGGAATAGTGAGATGATCAGCTTTGCCAAACCTGGCACAGGTAATTAATTGTGCTAGACAGCAGCATGAGCAAGAGTGCTGTGTCTGCCCAATTAATTACTTTGTGTCTCTGGTTGTAATGATGACACAAAATGACAAACCAATAAATTCAGTAATCCACATGGCAGAGCTGTGCATGATGTAGAGGTTAGATTGAAGCTCCCTGGGAGCCCTGGCACAGAGGGAATTTAATGGACATATCAGTGATACAAAAATACCCTTGCAATTGCAACTACCCAGGTATGCAAAGTGAGTTTGACTGCAAGTTGCAAGAGGAAAACCAGATCTGTATTCTTTTTTAGTTGACAGCATCTTATAGCTTGGTGGTTTGTACAGTTAGTGTGTTCAGCAAGGCGCATGTGATTAAAAGAAAAAAAAAATGGAAGTACTTTTAAATGCCTAACATGACATTGTTTCCTACTTCACAAAGTTGTAGCTTTCTGTGAGAGGTCCAAAGGCCCAGGCTTTTCCTTTAGACCTTCTAAATTTGAAAGCTGTGCTCAGCTGATTGGGGAAAGTAAGGTATTGTTTTATAGGGGATCAGTTGATGGGGGTCTAGCTCTTAAGGTAAACACAGCTAACCATTATCTGTTTTGTGTATTCAGTACAATTTCTATTAATTGTGGAGTAACTAAACTTCTCAGAAATAATCCATAATAATCTGATGCTGATGTTGCTGGTACTGTTTGCTTACCATCATCCGTTAAGAGATGTCACCAGGAATCCACTGAGGCTCTCAGTGAAGTGAAACACTAATTCACTGTAAGGCTGGCAGCTTGGCTTTTTAGGGATAACTAAATAAACAACAAATTGGAGGGAACCACAGTCTCCTCTGAAATGCTGTGACATTCTATGACGTGGTAGGGTAAATTTCTCAAGTTATTTATATAGGTGAATGACTCTGACCCAGTGACTAGATGGTGATACCTTTAGTTTCTGGGTCAAGTAGTCATATATATGCAGGGTGAGCAGGCAGAATCTGTCTGCATATTTTTTTCTTGTGTGTGTGTATATTTGTTTACAATCTGTCTCTCTAATGAATTTATATCCTTGGAAGAACTGCATCCAAATTGGATGAGACAGGATTATGTGACCTAGATGTTTTCCAGTACTATTCTGTGAGGTGGTCAGGAGTTGGAGGGCTTGTTCTTGAGTCAAATTGCAGTCATATGGCCCTGTGACCTAGGAGAAAAGCACATCTTTCTAGGGAGAATGTTAATCCTATTGCATGTTGTAGGGTAAAAAAAAGAAAAATACTTCTATCTGAATTGTTTTTATTTTATCAGACACTGTACTAGCAACATAGATTATTTTTTTGCCTTTACATCTATTATTCTTTAGGCTTGTCAAGCAGAGGAGAGAGCAAAAATAATGGAACAGTAGTAAAATTAGACACTTTAAAGCATGCTTGTGAAATGTCAGTGGTACTGATAAGCATGTTCTGGGAAAAAAGAAATGTAAAAATAGATTTCAGAAAGGACATGTTTTTCAATTTATTGTTTTAAATAATGTTCTGAACTGTTTGGCAGAAAGATGCGAAATTGAAAGTATTTTATTGTTACCAAATCTGCAGGCTGGATTGTGAAAAATAATCTTGACTGAAATGTGTTGTCCATCATTAGCTAGAGAGCTCCTTCTTTGTTCTGATTTTAGAAAAGCAAAGCTATTAATTTACAGGACTGCTTATCTCCAAGTGCCATAGATTGAAATTTGGTTAAATATATTACTGAGTTAAGGTCACATGTATTCATCGGTGGATAGGAGTCCCCCAGCCATTTTTCTTGACATCAGGTCAGAACAGGGAATAGATTGAGAATGCTGATCTGCCATTATCCATCACCTCTGCTTCATACAAGGGTTTCCAGGCACCAAGTCCAGAAAGAGAATTTTTAATCTAATGTTTGATTCAAGTGTATGATGTGGTGATTTGACCCCCTAGTTCCTCGATCTTGCATCTCCACCTGCGAAATTCAAGTCCTTGTAGGCACTTTCTGATACTGCAGTTCCCATTCATCTTTCTTTGTCAGCATATTTGGAAGGAGGCTGGGAGGCAATAGAAAAAGAACATCCTGCTTTTAGACAAAAATAACTTTTATTCATAAGAGATTTTAAGATATCTCTTTGAACAGCTACTGCTGAGTTCTTTTTTTTTTTTCTTTTTTTTACCTCCAGCCCTTGGAACTGCTTTTTTTAGTTTGGAAAGTAAAATCCTGAAAAGTGGCTCAGTTGGCCATTCATCTGTCTGGAAAACTGAACTATTTCTTTCTAGTTCTCACTTTGCTTATTAGTTGGGTTTCAGGATGGATTTGCACTGTTACATGGCAAGCAGTAGATACCCTGACCACTTGCCAGAGACAGATCCTTATTTTTCTGCCTTGACTTGTAGAAATCTGAGTTTGAGGCAATGTATTCTGATTCCCTTTTTTCATCAAGGTGTGTAGCACCACGTCAGTTGATTGGTATGATTTAGAATTCTAAATTATCTCACTTTTCTTTTAAGGGGACCTTTAAGCAGCTTTGAAAGCATCCAGGGTATAACGTGGGCAAAGGCACTTGTGTCAGAGTTCAGTGGGGAAGACTGGAACTGTTAGAGGTTTGCGTTTGTAGAGGCTGGAAGCAAGATGTTTAAGGATGGGAGATAGAAAAATCCTGTCTCTTCAAAGGAAGCACAGGTGTGCAGCCCCCAGTTAAGAACAGGATAAAATGGAGTTTGTGACTCCTGGACCATTTTTCATGCTTTTCACTGTGGAAACTGTTTTCGTAGCTGCTTCTGCTGCCTGTTCACTGGCTTTTATTATTTAGGCACTTTTGTACAGAAAACATTGAGCTTGGTAGACTGGCCAAAAGATGTTGAGTGCTACTGAAGCCTTTTAGCTGGGTTTGCCTGGAGGGAAGATGTCCTGCCAGTGTGATTTCCATGGACTGGACATAGATTTAGTGATGCTTCTATGGTATGATATGCAGATCAAATGGAGCTCTCTTAAGTTACTTTAATATCTGGCAGTCTGTCCTGGTACTTGACAAGTAAGAGGACATTGCCAGAAATTCAGGTATTTTTTTTTCTTCAGAGTTTTTGTTGGTTTATTTTGTAGTGTAAACATTTTGTTAAACTCAGCTGAAATTAGAGAATTGATGGAGAATTAGATGGTATCCAGAACAGTGAAATGCTAGAAGCATAACACTTGTTTTGATGGTCACCTCCACCAGCAAATTTTCTTAGAATTGGAATGTTCAGCTCATGGTTATTGGTTTGGTTTGGTTTGGTTTGGTTTGGTTTGGTTTGGTTTTAAAAGTGCTCTCTTACAATGCTTCCTTTCAAATGCTGTCCATTGAGTGGATCTCAGTGTCTATTTTGTTAACTTTTTCAGCAAATCCACATGGATCTGGACTGAATTCTGCTTTCTGAAATCTAGACAGAGAACCTCTCTTCTGTAGCAATATAGATGCTTAATGTCCGGTGATTTACTCAGTAGTTTATCTTACCTTATGGGCCTTAGGTTCATCTAGCTTGCACTCAAAGCGTTGTTTCTGTGCAATCCTAATAAAATTCTCCGGAGTCCTGTCCGATTTTGACAGGTTTGAGACAGAGCTACTGGGCTGAAACACTTCACAGCAGGGACCTGATTCCTTCCATGAAGCCAGATGCTGTTGAAGTCGGTGGAGAAGTCTCCTCCTAATTCATAAAGGACTTTGAATATGACAGCTCATACTAAAGAAGTGGCTTAATGAAGGGAAACCCTGCATAAAACTGGTACAAAACTATGAGCTCAGTCATATGCCTTGGGGCCCATTAAGAAATCACTTTATGAACAGCTGCAGCTACTTTCATTAGGACCATGTCATTAAAACTTCATGGTATCTCAGACTTGAGGCAGGTGGCATGGACAGTTCAGATTTTTACAGTACCTCAGCCAGTGAGAAAAGAGTCTGTCTACTTTAGAGATACCTAGGGTTAGAGGGATAGATGACTTGAATGCTCAAAAGCCAGAGAATCTTCCCCAAATCCTTCCCCAAAATGAAGATCACTGATAATGATACAAGGAGATTACGAGCACACCGCTTTTAGTGTTAAAATTTTGATACAAAAGCCATTGCAAGGAAATAGGAAAACCCACGTCACTGTAGACAGTCTTTGAATAGGTTCAGTGCTGCTGTTCTGCGAAGTTAGAGTTATTCTCGCTTTGCACTGGTGTAATGGATAGCATATCATGGTGCTTACTGCCTCATGTTTGATTGCAGCTCTGATGAAAATCGCCCCGTGGTAAACAGCCTTTAGAGCTGTGTTTCCGAGTTGGTTGAGATGAGAGGTGTGTGTAGCCGTAGGATCTCCTTCAACTGCTCAAAAATGGTGACTTTTTTTTTTTTTAACTTTGGTGAAAGTTGGGTTTCCTGTGGTGTGTGACTGTCATAAAGACTAACATGAGCTTGTGTGTAGTAATTTTTGTTTGCATAATGTGATGGATTTTTGATTTGCATAATCTTTTATGTGTGTGTATGCACTCCATATCCTTCAGAGAAGGCTTAGAGCTTGACTGTCTCCAGTAAAGTGATCCCAGTCATTAATTGGTGATGCTTTTCTGCTCTGTAGACTGAAATGTATTTCCTTGGGATTTTTTAAAATTCAAAATAAGCTTAAAATTAATCTGTAGACTGAGCAATAGGAGGCAGAGGTCTAAAAGTGGATTTCCCATTCTGTAAGTGAATGGAATATATGCACTGTTTAGGCCCTTGGCTTTCTCAGCTGGTTAAAATCTTTGGCATAGTTTCCTTCCACTCAGGAGATGAGTTATCAACTTGTCAGGCAGTGCGATGGTAGTTTGTGTTCTCAATTGCTTGTAAAGGGTGATTGTAGCCCTCCCTTGTTAGTACTGATTTAACCCTTAAGTAGTTTCACTAATCTCAATTAGTCTTCTTCTTGTTCACGTGCTTTTAACTGAGATCAGATTATTTATTTTTTCAATTGCATCTGTTTTGTTTATTGACTTGAACTCACTCGTTTTACTGCCGTTGGTATCTCCAACATAAATGCGCAGGTTGCAAAGTCTGATCCATCCTTCAATACATAGCTATAAATTCTGGTGTGCTGTTCGCAAAGGAATTGTTTGCTGATTTCCTGGTACGATGGAGAAGGGCTTCTGATACAGAGGATAGGAATAAATGGTAAAGGACAAATGACAAGAACATTTGCTGTCACAATAACTTGCACAACGTGGTTATGGTTTATGGGGATCTCAGAGTTGTGTCTGAAGGACAAAGGAATGTTTCTGTCTCACGGTGACGTGCTCAGAGATGCTGGGCACCACAGACTAACTGCTGTTTTGTGAAATACACATTTATTTTTAAGAGGCAACTTTGAAAAGAAATCAGTAAATAATCCATCAATTTAAGCAACTAAAAATGGCACATGTAGGATTAGACCGGACTTCGCTGTGTGCAGCCTGCCCGTACCTGAGTTTGAAAGGAGAGTAACTTGCTTAAGTGAAGGTATAAATTTTTGCAAAAAGGAACACGTATGCTTACTCCATTTGCTGACCCACTCTAGTATTAAGGGGCATAATACATTCTGAGGGATGTGTTATGTAAAGATTGAATTATGAACTTGGGGTGGACATGTTACAAGTGTGGAGCCATCACTGGGAATTGATTGGCTCTCCACATCTACCTCTCTATGAGACTTGGAAATAGCAAGGTCAGCAAATTATCTTTCCTGCTCAGTTCTAAGGAGAAAGAAAAGCAGCCTTTACAGAAACACCTTAGAAGTACTTCTGACATTTTACCAACCCAAGTACATTAATCCATTAATCTGTGTGGCAGATTTATGTTACCAGTGGAAAAAACAAAGACGTAGGAAGATTGAGGCTTGAATTCAAAAAGACTTTGGGGTAATTAAGTCCACGTTGACTAAAGCACTTGAATGAGTCTTCCCACAGGACAGTTTCTGTGAGTTTAAATTGTATGTAGAACTGCAACACATGACCCTGTCCAGAGATTAAAGTTGCTAAGTTATTTTTCTCTGCTTTATTAACTGTCTTACATACTGAATTACCCATCCTTCACGTAAACAGGCACTCAATGTCAGTAAGATTCACTGATATTTTCAGTGGTGCTGAGGATCACCCAGCTAATCCTGCTGTGAGAAAGCAAGGATGCATGGAGAAATTTTAGTTTTCTGCCTGTGTGGTATCCGTCACCATTTTGCATGCTCTGAAGGTACATGCTAGCTCATTCCAGTCCCTAAGTGATAATTTACAGAGAACTCAGTGGTGGAAAAATCTCTTAAAATTTGAAGAAGTAACCATTTTTAAATGATTCTCTGAAGCTTAGTAGCTTCACAAACAAACAAATTAACCTCTTATAAACACCTACAGGAAAAACACCCAAGCCCCTTAATTACAAAAGATGCCACTATGCATTCAAAATCTGTTCTTTGTTTTCCTGTCAGGCCTCATTTCCACCAAGGGATCTCTTTTCTAAGGCCAGCAGGACTGCTGTGATACAGGAGATAAATACATGTGACAATGGATGTGAAGGGGCAGAGCCCTGTCTTGACATTGACACAGATAATTGCGTTATTGGGGAGTTAGTGTTCAAGTTGACTGTTTCTTGGGAGAGATGTCATATGGCATTTTTGTGGTGGGAACAGTAAGTATCCCCTAGCAACATTTGCGTTTGCCATTTTTACCCTTTCAATTAATGTTTCTAATTCCTTTTGGCACTATTTTCAGCAGTTCCAGGATAGATGTTTAAGGAAAGAGATTCTATATATGTTGCAGTATATGTCACCTGGTCACCTTAGTAGAGATCATTGGCAGGTGGGGTCCTTCAAGTCATTGCTGTTTGTAGCAAGAAAACCAATTCTCTTCATGTGTTTGTGAAGGGTGCCAAAATTTAACCTTCTCTCTATACTCTCTTTGGAGTACTTAGACACTTAAACCAGTGGTTGAAATGGAAATCTGGCACTCCTATATGGGAAAAAAATCTTTTTATTTTTGCTATGAAACTTGCAGTCTCTGCATCTAATATGCAGTGCAGATATAAATGTTTGATGTTCTGAGTAGTGGCATTAGTTAAGGCATAGTGTTGTACACCAGTAATTACAGACGTTAATTATAAAGGAGAACTGGATTATGACTTTGGGTGCCCTCATTAGGAGGGGACAGTGTGTAAGTAGTCCTGGGAGGCTTTGTTAATTGGAGAAAACTTGTTTCATAGCATCTTCCTTGCCTTTTTCACCAGGAGGTAGTAATTTACTACTGCTTATACAAATACCAAATGAAACACTGCTACTGTAGGTCAGCGCTGCTGTTCGGTGAGAGGAAAAGTGAATGTGGCTCAGCTTTGTTGGTTTTCTCCAGCCTTTCCCTACCTTTTGCTTTATTCCGCTTCACTTCTGCTTTCCTGGATTCGGTTTGGGTAGTCCGTGTGGAGGTGTGGGTGTGCATCCCAGGAGGCTTCATCAATGACTCTCTTGCAAGACCTGATGCTCAGAGGGGGCTGCTTCTCAAGGATGAAGATACATCTGGCAGCCATTGACCACTTTCCACGTTTCCTTAGGAGCACAGCCTTTGATGCACGCACAGGCACCTGTGATTCTGGACAGATACGTTAGGTGCAATTACCTTGCAACCAGGAGGCCTTTGCACTTCAGGAAACTCATGTAACTCTTCTGTTTCTTAAAGGAAAGTAACCACGGGCCCTCTGGAACTCTCTAAGTTGCCTCTGCATGCAGCTAATTATTTTGAGATTGAAACAGCACCTTTGAAGCATGTCCATGAAATACATAATTAAAGTATCTTGTGTTCGATCGTACCGTTGGACAGCTAATTGAAAATCACATTGCGTCTCCGTAATGAGTCAAATAATAAATGCATTTGTGTGCCGACGGAATGACTCGTCCCATAGTCTTTTCCCCCCTTTAATTGCTATGATGGCAACTGGCAGAAGAGGACCACATGCTGGGCTGTCCATGATCAAATCCAGCAGACATAGACCTACTGTTGGGGACTCCCGTGAGTTCAAACGAAAGAGCTCTGAAGGATGGGACTGCTGCTTCCAACAATTAATGTACAGATGTGTAAGTCAGGCAGAATATGTTGGGTTTCCTGCTGTCTAGGAAGTCAGTGGCTAGCACAGCACCTGCCTGGGCTTAAGAAATGGGCAGAGCATATGTATTTATGGTGAGGAATGGCAGGAATGGTTTTGGGCTGTGTCTGCCCATAGGATCATCCCATTCAGGACCCTCTGTGGTGACCAGTTGGCTCTGCTACAGCAGAGGGTCCCTGCAGAGCAGCTGATATTTCAGCAAAGGAGAGTCTGGGGCTTGCCAAAGTCTAGGTAGCATCTCGAACTCTTGCAAGCGGTGAATTGTCCTCAGCTGGTCTCTTGGGGATCTGGTGTCTCCACAAATATTAATGGCAAGGAGTACATCCCTCTTAGTCACATCCCTTGTGTGTTTTTTAATCTTTCAGTATCTCTCCTGCTCTCTGTGGTAGGGGAAGTGCTGTGCTATGTTTTATCACCATGCCATGAACATATTTCTTAGAAGGTAGGAACACAGGAAGAATTTCTTTGCCCTTCTCTCCACCATATGTTGTACATTTGTGAAAGACAGACATACCCTGATCAGTAAAATAATTGGTCTGCTTATCTTTCTTCCTGCAGTTTATAGATACAGGGAGAGACAAGATTTAGTGTATTATGCCATACAATTATTTGTAGGATCTAAGGTTGCTAGAGAAGAAAATCAATTTGATAAACATAAATGAGGAGAATTCCAGGCTGGTCCTTCCCTGTGAAACGCAGTGATGGCAATAGCCATAGAAAGGAGGACTCTGGGATGTCACTTCTTCTTAGAAGCTTCAGAGCTGGACCAGTGCTCAGCTACAGTGGTTCTTATGGTCTTATTTTTACAATGATGACTTGCATGATCTCCTCGTCACAGCAAGAACAGCTTTCCAGCTTACAGGGTCATTCATTTGGCAGTAGAATTGCCTGGAAAGAACTAGTTATTTCAGGTTAGCATTTACACATATGTATGTTCATGAATATGCTCTTTCTGTGAGATAAATTAAATCATTTTTCTCAGCCTACAGTCATGTAACCAATCATCGCTTTCCTCTGTAGCTCTTGTACTTTCTGACATCTAAAAAAATGTCATGGTGCATTAGTGCTAGGGAGACAAAGACAAGTAAGGAAGTCTGCTGATGCTGCTTTTTACATTTAAAATCATGCAACATATCCAGGGGTTTAGGATGCATTTTCTCAGGAGGTTCCTATGACCTGAGTTCCCTGCTGTTTATATTTTGCAGTCACAGTCTTCTAATTACGTTGCCACAGTTTTGGGAAAGGTTATAGTCGCTTCGACTACCTTCAAACCTTGCATTGCAAAATTATATTCTGCTGCTGCTGCTGCTAGTGCCTGACAAAGATCTGGCTTCCAAACAAAGGCAAGAGGAAAGAATGAAGCAGCAGACCCTGCAAGAGATAGAATATTGTCTGTGTGATTAAAGCTCTTTTAGGGTATGGTCTGTAATGGGAAAGGAAAAGCATGATCTCCACTGATCTGCATTTTAAACAATGTTGAGGATTAGCAGAGGGGCAGCAGATGCACCTATTGAGCTGTAAAGGAAGGGATTCAAAGCTGTATCACGCAGATGGAGATTATTGTACTGTACCTCCCTGCATGTGCCGGTCGGTGCTCCTGCTGCTCTGCAGAGCGGCACTTCCCAGCCTCGTCAGCGCTCCTTGTCCCAGCACACAGCACAATGAGCCTGCCTCGGCCCCGCTGCCGAGCGGAGCCTGCGCCGCTCCAAGGAACACACACTGAGCCGTGGCAGCCATTCTGCTGCTGCTGCTGCTGCTGGGGAGATCATGATATGGGCACCGATGTTTGCAGCATCCCTCCTAACACAGCCAGCTTAACCCTTTCCATTTGAACAGCTTGGTCTGTCTGTGCTGCCTATCATTTTACTACAGACCCATCCTTTTCCTGCAGCAGGGCGAGTAAAATGCTTGCTGAGAGGAGAGAGATTTCCCTTCATGTTTTTCTCTGTTCTTTCATTGCTTCCAGGGATCAGCATCCTTTCTCCTATCTGAAATACAGCGTTGCAATTTTGTTATTGCTGTTTTCATTAAATGGATCATAAATTTGAAAGCTCTCTCACCAAATTTATATATTCACATATAACATAAAAAGCACCCCATTTTTGTTCTCAGATTTTCTGCTGTAAGTCAGGAGCAGACCTAGTGGCACAAATGGAATTATTATCCTTTTATACTGCTGTAGCAGGGGGGAGGTATGAGGTTTGTCTGGAAGTTTATAAAAATTATGGACTACTGGCCAATTTTTTATCTTCTAGCATATAGTTTGCATTTGAAAATGTATTCACAGTGGGTTTGTAGCTTTTTTGCAGCCTACTCCCACCAACTTAAGATGTGACTGTGGCACGTGCTTGGTTTCCAGCCTTGCCACAGGGTTTCCATGTGACCTTCAGCAAGTTGCCCAGTTTCTTAATGCCTGAAGTCTTTATCTTCAAACAGAGAAATAGCACATAGTTAGGTGTACTGCCTTATCTGTTTGGATCATAGCCATCTACCCCAAGGCAGGGCCTAGCACGTATTATGTGTTGTATGCATTATGTTTATTACAGTAGAGTCCTAGTCTTGAGTTGAGTCTTCCAATATAAACAGCAATAACAATTCCATGGGGCTATCGTTCACATAATTCTGTGTTATGTTATGTATTTTCTCTTTAAAAATTATTTTCTCCATAGTCCTGAAATATGTTCATGAGGCTGGAGAAAAAATACTGGAGAAAACTATTTTCTGCTACATCCTATCCTTATTTGTGTCATAAAGCTGGGCTTTTCCAAAAGCAGCCTGGATATTATGTCACGCTTTGTCTCTTACATGTGGGCAGGAGAGAGAGGGCAAATTCCTTTGTATATGTAAACATGACTATCTTTTTGCTTCTTGGGTAGCGTGGATTCTGCCTTGTTTGCTTCAGTAGCTCCATCGCTTTGTACAGTTCTCTGGCTTTGTCTTAAAGCTGGAGCCCACCTCGAGTACTGATGTAATTCCTTATGTTCCCCCATCTTGAAGGGTTCCCACACTCAACAGCAGATTAGGAAAAGCGAATCTTGAACCACAGGGCAAGGCTCGAGACACCATTTAAGTGCAGAAGTGGTGAGGACCATGCTGAGGACCGTGCTGAGGAAGTAGGGCTTTTGTTAACCTCTGATGTGGGGCTTATATCACAGCTGTGAGGAGAATTATTATCTGAAAAACAGATTTGATGAATTTATGTAATTTATATTTAAATCAAGGCAATTTAAATAGTGGATTTTTATTACGGTTTGAATCAGCGAGGGCAAAATCTTGATTTCATTTATTGATTCCATCCTTATTTGTCATTTGTACATTTTAGATATTTTCCTAAAGAAAGGTTCATTTTCAAGTTGGTGGCCGTCCAGTTATGATGATTCGCAAAATAAACTTAGCGTTTCTTTTCTGTGGTTAGGAAGACATTCTTTTCCATTGCCCATTCATTGAAGTCATCATGTAGTTAATGTGCATTTACTTGCATCCTTTCCTGAAATTTTTTTCGCTACATTAGAGACTGATGACTGGCATTTTTCTAGTCACTGTAGATGGACATATATTCTTTATATGCCATTTGCATCAACCTCTGTTTGGCTTGAAAATTGAAGTGAAATTAAATTTATTTTAAAATGAAAAATCATTATTTATTATCCAGATGTGCTGATTCCCTTTTAAAATAAACATAAAGTTAAAAAGATTTTAAAAGAGTTTGTTTTGGCCAGGTATGACAGCATGCAAGGTGCCTCTAGGCAGACAGTATACACAGCTCTTTCTGCTTCCTGGGACACATCACTGCTCACCTGACAATTTCTGGGCTCTGGAAAACCGACTCTGTTGTGCTGGGATCCTCACTTGGAATTAGAATGAGACCAACCAGACCTTAAATCCAGGTCCGTGGAGGAGAAATTCTCAGCTTTGGTTATGTGCAGTGTTTCTTTTCTTCCACTCTTCCCTGCTGGGTGGGAAGAATTAGAGAGCAATTTGTATGGGTGGGTTTCTTTAGAGGGCACGTAAGCTGAGGGAACCAGTAGGAAGGTCGGGGTGGGAAGGAGAAGTCTTGTTTCACACATCCAGACAATAAAAGCATGAGTTTACCATGCAGTGGCCCATCCACAGCATTGCCTGTAGTCAGAGAAGAAGCATGTGAAGTTGCCCTTAAGTTATGACTTATCCAGTGAGGTCTCTGCTTATAGGACTCCTGAGAATGAACTGTGGTGTGGCTGAAGGAAGAAGAACTAGCTCATTCACATCTTTCCTTATGTTTTCCTCACTCCCTTTTTGTTGTACAGCTTCTGGTTTAGTTTTCTTTGGGTTGTCTTGTACTAACTAGAAAATGTTAGGGGAAGGTTTCTCTTTTAGGATAAAACATGTAGAAAACATGAAGAATTACTTAAAGTAATTTAAATAATATTCTTTAAAACTGCTGCAAAGAAGCATTGTTGTTTCATTAAATATCCTTAAAACACTCTGAAAGTGTTCTTTGCTCACTAATACCTACGGAGACTGAATGGAAGAAAGCCACTGAATGAACCAACTCAATTCACTGTATTTTTGAGGCCAAAACCAAGTAGGAATGTCTGATGCGCCAGGCGGTTGTGCTGCCATCCAGAGGTACTTAGGCTGGAAAACTGAGCAGGCAGGACTGTCACAGAAATGCAGAGTCCTGTACTTGGGAAGGAATAACCAAGGGATCAGTACACACAGCGGACCAGCCAGCTGGGAGGCAGATCTGCACAGAAGGACATCAAGGTCCTGGCGAACAACAAGCTGACCATAAGCCAGCCAGGCACTGGTGTAGCAAAGGTAGGAAACAGTATCCTGGGCTGCAGGATCAACTGAACTGAGGGAAGTGACCCTTTTTCTCTGCTCAGCACTGAGGAGCTCACAACTGGAGAACTGCATCCAGTTCTGGGCCTCCACAAGTACAAGAAACATGGACTTACTGAATCCAGGATAGGGCCACAAAGATTAAGAGACTGAGGCTTCTTTTGTAAGATAGGAGCTGGGACAATTTGGCCTGTTGAAAAAAGCTCGAGGGGATCTCATCAATGTTTATAAATACCTGATGGGAGGGAATAAAGAGGGAGATGACTCTTCTCAGCAGTGGCCATTGATAGGACAAGAGACAGTGGGCACAAATTAAAACAGAATTTAATCTAAACACAATAAATACTTTTTTTACGATGAAGGTGATCAGACAACAGAACAGGAATCCAGAGAGGTTATGGAGTCTTCATCTGTGGAGATACCCAAAGTCCAACTGGACATGGTCTTGGGCAGTGTCCTCTAGCTGTCCCTGCTTGAGCAGGGGCTTTGACTGGATCATCTCTAGAGGTCCCTCACAGCATGATTCTCTCAGCAGTGAATTATGGACTGCTAGCACAAATCAGAATAGCATGCTTAGAGAAGGCCTCATTTGTTTCTTTAACTCTGTTGCTAAATACCTGGACATCTGCTGCTCTGATTTTCTTACGCTGTTTCCAGTGCACTGCCACCAAGTGCAGTCTGGATGTTCCTACTCTCGTATTCACTCACCTGGTTGCCTCTGTTGTTTCAGAAGGCACCTTCTCTTCCCAGTTCAGCATTACATACTGTTCACAGCAACACTCACAGCTGAAGAGGAAGATTTTCAGAAGAGTACACTGCAGAGAAGAGAGACAAAGGTTTTCAAAATAACCTTTATTTAGGCTTCTTCATGTAGTTATTAGTGGGATTTACAGTTGATGCTCTGGGATGAGGGATTCTCCATTGTATTTAACAACTTGTAATCACACAAAAGCCACAGATTTTCCTTAATTCCCTTTAATATGACCTGAGGGGAGCACCTCTGCTCTTTCTCAGAAGGGAAGTTACCTTCTCTCTCTAAGAAGTAAGCTTTTCTTTCTGTGTTTCTCTATCTCCTGGAGCTTGCTGGGGCTTGTATCCCTGTGAAATGGAAGGGAAGAGTTAAAGTCTTGTATGTGCAATTAAAAATGGTCCCTCAGGAAAGTTAGACCAGGTCCTTCTGCAGCCGAAACCTGTGGGGCTGTATCTGCTGCACCCTCTGCTGCTGGTAGAGCGCACAGTACCCACATGCCTTCATGCACTCCTGTTTCTAATGTGTGTAGCCAGTCTGCTTGTGCAGGAAGCCTCACTGACCTGGCTGGATCTCAGGAAGCAGATCCTGTGCATATGGCAGTGCTGTTCCACCATTTTGTGACATTTCACAGGTCACTGCCGCTCACAGTGTTTCCCAAACTGGTTTTGCTTGTCCATCTGACCACACCATGCTCATTGGTTTGTGCACTGAGTTACCAGAATTAGACTTTCCAACTCTGAACACTGAGGCTTTTCTATATTAGGCCTTTGTTAAGAGTTCCTGATTCTCTTCTAAAACTCTTTTTCCATTCTGGCTGAGAGGCTGGTTTTTTTTTAGTTATCATCCTAATAAAATTTGGACTGCAACCTCTAACCCTTGGTTTTAAGCATAGAGGGTCACGCACAGGTAGCGTTGCTGTGGATACCTGTCCTGCCAGGTCTATAGGCTATTCAGCTGCTGATTTTTGTGTTCAGGGAGAGACCCTTCATACCCCACCCTGTGCAACTTGGCCATGGCCTGAATGTGCAGGTGGCCTGACCCTGCATTTCGAGTAAAGAATATCATAGCAGTTTCTAGTTGCTTAGGAGCTCATAATACAAAGCCAAAGAACTAAAGTGCATGTAATGTTCATAAGGACAAAAGAGTATTTTCTGTGCTCTGTACGGGCAGTATCCCTTAAGGCCAGAGGCTTTTCAGGAAGTGATACGTGATTTGTCCAATGCCATTATGGCTGGGTAGTACTGTATTATTTTAGCATGTTTATCCCCTGTGTATGTCGGGACACTGAACAGGCACAGCAGTCTCAATTATTTCTGAGCTGCCTTCTCTTCTGAGCATGAGCGACTCTGAGTCAACACTGAGCTCCTCTGTGGCCATTGTTTGTAGCCTGTGCTGTGTTGTGTCACCTCCTTGGAGAGGCTGGGAGGGCTGCTGCGGCTGTTCTCGGTCACAGGGAACTGGGAATAATTCCAAGGAAGCCAGTGGGGTCACAGTAACGTACAAGCAGGGAAAACTGGGTCTTCACGTGGGAGTGTTGTTTTTGAGGGATGATATTTTAACTTCTGCTCAGGTTTGTAGCCTGAAGGGACAAACTGCTTTTTGTTTGTTTGCTTATTTCTACCTACTCTTCCAGGCTTAAAACTTGTCCTTCTTCTTAAGGTGAATCTTTTGATTGAACCTCCCTAAGTTTTCTGATGCTTCTTGATAAATGTGTGAGGCCAAGAAATAAAATCGTTAATAGAATAGAAAGCAATCAGAGAAAGAGCACAGGATGTGAGACTCTGTTGACTTCTAGAAAATTAATCTACTCTTTTCTTTATTATGGCTCTGGCCTTGAACTTGTGTTTGTGGGGAGCCTAATTTAAGGATTTTACTCTGATACTAAGAAAATACCAGTCTGATTAAAGGCAGAACCCTTTCCTGTGTGGGGAAGTGGTGCAGTAAAAGGTGCTGAAGATTAAAGAATAAGCATGCTTGCAGATTTGTTCTACTGGAGTGATAGTTAACACATACAGGGAGTTGTGTACTTCGGTAACTGTTGAGAACAGCTGGGTGTGGAATAAGGTTTTCTACAGCCAGAGCTTTAGCATTTCAGTGTCATTCTCTGCAGCAACACCTATTAGAATAAGCCAGGTTTGTATAGCTCTAAGCTGCTGCTGAAGAAACTGATCTGCAGTTTCATAAAACAGATGAGCCTTTGCATTGACTTCAGAAGGCTTTAGATCAGACCCATGGAATTGTTCCAGAAGAGAAAAATTCACTGTGAGATCTTCCAGCAGCCCAGGCTGGAGTTGTTGCACAGAAATCTTAGAGCAGAAGTACGACACAAAGATGTGTTTTGACAGTACCGGTCTCATGCCACTGTCCTTTTATAATCACTGGTTCCTGCCTGAGTTTGAAATTGATGTCGTATTTCAGGACATACTTAGCCTCAGCCACTGCGGTGTGAATTCCATGTGATGAAACTGGGTATCAGAAGGTGGGTTGTAATGTTCCAGTTTATCTAACCACCTTCCTTTTGCGAGGAAATTAAATTCACTTTATTTTCTTTCTTTTTATTGTGGAGGCACAGCTGACCGTGCTCTGTAGGTATTGCATTGTTTCTTGTACCTAAAATTAATGAGGTTGCTTGGGCCTTTTTATATTTTGAATATGATGCCCTGCTTTCCTCTCTTTGTAGGGAACACAGTGAACCAGCTGTAGTGTACTTTGAGCAGACAGCTCCTGTTCTTCTTGGTGTAGGAGTCAATAAATCCTTTCAGCTCCATGCTGTGACCTTAGCCATTATTCTAAAATTAAAAGAAATACTTTTTAAAGTTCGTTCAGTTTGGGGTTTTTTAATATGCCTGTTTCTGTTCATTAAAATTATAATAGTCTCATTTTTCTTACCTTTTTTTCTTTTACTCTTTTGCTGTGACTTTCCTGTTTGTAAATCAGAATTCAGTTTCCAGATGGTCCTTCTTCCCATTGTCCTAAACCAGAGGCTTGGAGTTTCTCATGTCCAGTATAATTAAGAAAATGTGCTATTTCCTACACTTTTTACAGTAACCATGTGCTCACAGATCTGGAGTGGCCACGGCATCCGTTGTCTTTTACACAGGAGAAAGGAGAGAATAAGGTACACGGAAGGAAACTGTGCAGCTGGCAGGTGAACTGCAGGACAAATGCAGGACTATGGAGGGTGTTACTGCAGGAGGCATAGGGAACTAGAGCCAGTGGGGATAGAGGTGTGGGAAGGAATTGCAGGTGTTACGACACAGTAGGAGAGTGGAAGTAGGATGTCCACCGATGTGGTGAGTTGGGACTGGAGGAGGATCCAGAGTTTTGTGGTGGATAATGAAATGAAATTCAGGGTGTGGATCTGCAAGTGATCAGCCTCTATTAGTTCTACTGGATACAGAGCAATTTGTCCTTGGAAAAATCCCTGTATCTGTAGGACAATGTATGCAGTGGCTATCCAATGTATTTCTCCTCTGCCTGTGTATGGGCCATACCCAACTGCCATCAGCAAGCCCTTCTGGAATTCCTAGGAGCTGCTTGTGCTTGTGGCTTGCTGTTTGGCACCTTGTCCAAAGCATGGGTGCAAGTGTGGTTAATCCAATCACTTCCTGAGCCCTTACTGAAGGGCAGCATATCGGCACTCAGTGAAAATCCTGTTAGGAATCTGTCAGAGGGTGATTAAGAGATGTCAGAGGGCAGAGTAAGCTGTATCAGCACTGAGCTGGGTAGATGAAGTGTTCTGTGGTGAGCCTAATCTTGTGAAGAGCATGACCTCTGTCTGCTGTATAAAGGTTTTCTATGGTAACCCCCCTTTTTAATTAAGTTTTTAATATACATATAACCTAGCTGAAACAATCTTGGTTGATAGGAGGGTCAAAAGGGTGTGAGGCCTTCCTGATGGAGTGTGGAAAGGTGTGGTAAAGAAGGGGAGGTATGAGAAATTAGCATGGAAAATGGGATTAACATCAGCTAAAAGTACATGCGAAGAGCAGTTTATCTGCTGTTTCCCCTCCTCCTTCCTCACCCTCTCTTTCTCTGCTGCTTACTACTCCCCCCTCCTTATTAGTGCATCAGTGCTTCTCAATAGATCACTGGACCAAGTGGGGATGTTGTGGCTCATTACCCAGATGTTACCTAATTACAGCAACATGTTTTCCAAAAGATGTCATAGGTAGGACAGGCAGACTTCTGCTGGCTTCCTGCTATACCTGAAAATGGCTGTCTTTGGTCATCTCTTGACAAAGGATTAATGAAGTCTGAAGGGGAACATGGATCTCATCATTCCTCAAGAGGAGCTTTACAAGGAGATGTATAGCTCTTGGAAAGAGGAAAAAAAAGCCTTCTGACTAGGAAAGTTGTGAGTGAAAACAGAGTTTTCCCAATGTAAAAAGAGATGTAAAAAGATTTTTTTGCTGGTGCATCAGTGGAAAGATCTGTTGTATTTTAATTTGTCTTTTGGATTTGAAAACAGTGAAACCACTCTTCTGTTTCCCTGTGTGCCGGGGGTGGGGGTGAAAGTGCCCTGGCACTTTCAGATGTACACATTGGAAGCTGAAGTCTGCACTTCGCCCATGGCAGCAAAGCTTAATCTCCCAAGTGTTTTTATATGGGAACAAAGACTTGATCCAAAATAGGAACTCAGCCCATAGACATCACAAGCTGCTGATAGATCCCAGAGGACTTCAAGAGTTTGTTAGAGTTTGGCTGATGAAACCATGGTATTTTGCAAAAGCAGCATGCAGTGTGCCGATGAAGGTTTGTGTCCTGGTTCCCTGAGGGGGCCTCTTTAGATTTGTGGGTGTGTCTGGTGAGATGGGAAAGAGAGCACATCGAAAGGGCTCAACAGTCACATTCTTTGCTATATTCAGGGGACACAAAGGTTTTCTGAGAAGTATTGATTTATGAAATATTGCAAGAAAGAGACCAAGATAGAAATCAATAGAGGTGATGTTGGTTCTGTGTGTTTTGATCCTGCTGAGCTTGGAGGATGATCCTACCATAATCTCTGAGGCATCCAGTGTAAAACCTGCTCCTGGTGAGCTGCTGTGTATATATATATATATATATATCTTCATGTGTTTGTGTCTCTTGTTCCCTAATATCAGGCATGTGGATCCAGTCACATCTGAGCTGATGCATTGTCCTCACCAGTCTCTGAGCTTAGGAGTGTGTCCCTCTGGCTGGCCGAGCCAGCAGACATTTGACAGTGCTCGTAGCTCAGGACAGTAAATCTGGGCTGTAGCAATTTAGTGTACAGCTTTCCTGTGCTCTGAGCTGAGGCATGTGGATCTCAGCACTGATGAACCTCTCCTTCCATGCTCCTGCTGAGCATTTGAACTCTGGCTTTAGTCCTACCATAATTACAGTTTATACAGGTTAGAAACAGTTATTGCATGAGCCTTCAGAACAGACTTGTAGCACTAGAATATCTCTGTAGAAGAGCCCATGGCCAAATTATTTCATTACCAGCCTGGGTAGCTCCATCCTCCTCCTTTTAGATTTCTAGATTTCTCCTACACTTCCTTTTCCCATCATGCAATTATAAATTGATACCGTATAATTTGCGTGTCACTTGATATAAGTCTCTGTTTATTTTAAATGCAATAATTAGAGATAACAATTGCTATAGAAAAATAAACATCTCTTCAATGAGAAGACTGAGTAATTAAGGGCAATTATTGGTTTCTGTAAGTAGGATGCTCAGTAACGAAGTTCTTTCCAGTGCAGCTAAGAGTAGTATGAGATGCGCATCATTGGAGAGCAGAAATCTGTGCTCCAAAAGAATTGGGAAATGAAATGGAAGCTAATAAGAAATTATCTAGAGGTTTCTTTCCAGACTGTATTTAAAATGCAGTTTTCCTGGTTGTAATATGTAAAACTTGGATAGGATTTATATCCCTTTCCTACATTCTTTGTAAGGATTAATCAGTTAATCCTTCTACAGCCCTTGCAAGGTAAGTAAGTAAGTAAGTGTTATTATCCTTATTTTACGGCTATGGAAATCATGTTGCTGTGGGCCAAATTTTAATCCATTTTCCACTGTTGCAGATCTAAAGCAACTTCACTGCAGTCAGCAGAGTTAGACACTATAACTGAACTGATTTAACCCTAATTGAAACTTCACTGTTTGTGAAGATAACTGTGGAGAATAAAGAGGAGGAATATTACATTTTAAGATTGTCCTCCACCTGGCTTGAGATGTATTAATGCTTTTGTTGGCTGTAAGCCTTGATTTTCTGGACTGGCATCCTTGAGATTTTGCAGGTCTTGAAAATGTTAGTGCATGTAGTTTTCAGGAATGAGCATCCATAAATTCTTCTAAGATTTACAACAGCAACCTCCAATTTGTGGGGATAAATTAAATTATTTGTATATAAAGAGCATACGTACAAAGTTCATGTGCAGCAATAATATATACACATAAAGCTTTTTAAAAAACAGTGTACTTGAGTTTGTCAGCCTAGAACTTTTGTTCCTCCTTTAATCCAGATAGTTTGTTGCCAGTACTTGAGCCCTGAAGTAAACCACAAATGTTTGTGTCTTGCAGTGCCTAGATTAACATTTGCAGAGTATTCATTGACTTGAATTAATCGGCAATTAGCTAACTCAAGTTAAAAGAGGAGTAATATTTCTCTCTAGACATTCCTTTAATTGCTCATCCAGCCAAAATAGACACTGCTGGCCAGACCAGGGCTTTCTGCTTGGATTTTTTAAGGTTTTTGACAATGCGTTCTGAAGTGAAGAGCAAGCAACATGTGTGTGCAGATGATCTTCTGAAATCAGTGGCTAGTCTTCCTACTACAGAAATTTATTTTAGGTTGGTTTTATTTTAAAAGAAAACAAAAGGCTTCCATTTACCAATGGGAAAAAATTATATGTGTTTTATATGTGTTAGATATAGCAAATGTACCTTTACTTCTTTGGGTAGTTATTCGCCTTATGGCTAAAAATCAGGATAACGAGTTACTTGTGTTTAACATTTCTGAAAGACTGGGAACACCATCGGCAATGAATATACCATAAGTGCTGTATTTAAACAACAGTGGTGTTTCATTATTTATTACTCTCTCTTTCTCACTGAAAATGATAGTTTGTTTCAGATCGGTGTCTTTGGCAGACTTCAAGTTTGAATAGTATTGAAAACATTCTCTCTTGTTCCTAGAATGTTTCTTTCTCTAACGAGGAGCTGTAATAACAGGATCATTAGTAAGATGCTACTATTTACACAACTGCAAAGTGCCTATCAAATAGCACCAACTCCAAACTCTTTGTGCATAATCCAGTCTCTGCTAGAGAAAATTGCTACACAAAATGCAAGGCAAAAGTCTCTTCTGAAATCCCACCCCTGGCTGAAAAGTCCTGAAGGTGATGGCCAGTTACAATATCAGCCACTTGCTGTGATCATGGATTCACAGTGAATGTATTGTCTCAGCTGGAGGGCAGCTTTTGTTTCTCCATCCCCACAGAACATTCTGCCTGGGTAAAAGAAGAATCTTCTCTCTGTACTACTTCAGGTTGGGCTGTCCACCTTTCCAGCTGATCTAAATCTGTCCCTTGCTCATCACATAAGCTCCTGTCCTTTTCAAAAAAGATCTGTGTATCTGTAAGCATCCACAGAATGGGAGTTTGCCAGCAGCAAAATACAGAGGCGTGGTTATAAGCAGGTCACTGCCACATTGGGCTGTGTCAGGCCTGTAAAATTCCCTTTGCTCTTCTTCCTTCAGTGGNATGGTTATACGCAGGTCACTGCAGCATTGGGCTGCGTCAGGCCTGTACACTTTTTTGGTTTTTTTGCTCTTTGCTTCCTTTGCTCTTCTTCCTTCAGTGGCATCTTTGTGTCATCTGGGGTTTCTCATGCTCATTGGTTTCCAAATCGTGGCTTTTAATGATGATGAAAAGACAGTGTTAACTTACACATCCCCTTGCTTTTCAGTGTGTTCATGTTTTCTTCTTTACTCCCCAACCTGCAATTATAGGGCTGGTTCTGATGCAGTTCAGTGGCTGAGATCAAAAGCAGCCCAATGTTTGCAGTTCATTGGATGCAACAACTGACTCGAAAGCCCCAGCATGTCAGTGTCCAGAGTCCCCAGGAATGACCTATGGATGGAGATCTGAGGTGTGCCTGAAGCAGTGAGCATGTGACAGCTGTGTGGGTGGTTGAGGGAAACTTCAAGCAGTTGATTCCCACAGCATCTTAGATTTTCTGTCAAGACGGACCAGAGTTAACTTTAGCAGTCACAAAGGTTACTTGCCTGCATTTGAGGGGTTAATTACTCATGAAGCTGACAAGTTCAAGCTCTATTTGTTGCCTGGCAGACTTGCTGTAAGCCAAGCCATGGCAAACTATCCTCTTAGCAGCAGCAGCAGCAGCCGTGTTTGTTTTCCTTTGCAGAAGGCACAGGTACCTGTGCTGGCCTGAATGTGTAGATAAGTTTTACAAATAAGTACCTAACTTATTGACATATTTGTATTGGAGGAGGATTTGTATAGTTTTGAAGTGCTCATTAACAGCTGCATATACAGGAGAGGAAAAAATGGAAGATGCACCACCTCTTGCACAACCCTGTCAACACACCTTGGGCACTTGTTTCCAAGCAGGCATTTCTGCCACTTCCAGTATTTCACTTACAGCTCAGCAGTTTATTCACATAGTTGCTTGTCTCTAAGGTCTGTTATTATGTAGATAAATAATACATTTTGAATGGTTTATGTTCTCTGTGTCAGTGAAAGGGCTTCTTAAAAATCGGAAGCCCACAGGATCTCAAATCCACATTTAAGTCATGTCTCAGTAGTTACACAATTGACTGAAATTACAGGACAGAAACAGAAGTCCTGAGGGCAAAGTGTTCCTGCCCCAGCTCAATTAGGCTTTCTTCATAGTAGCAGGAAGGTGTTATCCTATAGATGGACTTACTAAAAGGGAATTTTTTTTTTTTCTTTTTCCTTTTTTTTCCTTAGGCTGGCATGCAAATGTCAAAAAGAAGTGGCCAGGGGAGGAGGAAGGAAGCAAAGCATAGCGACATGTTTTATTTTTATCCTAAAATTACATTCAGTGAATTTAGTACAGTGAAAAGTGATGTCTTGGGCTGTTCAGAGGGTTGTCTAAAATTTCTATCTCCACAAAACAGACAGCAATGACAGTGCATTTCGTTTCTTGATTTTTAAAATGCAAATCAAGAGAAGAAGAAAGATGCATTAAATCTCACATATGTTTTCTCATTCTGTCCTTTGATACCATGGCATAAATCAAGAATGACTTCTTGAGGTCAATGAAATTAATTCAATATAAAATCAGTGTGATTCAGTATCAGTTTTATTTTTGCAAAGTGTTTGATGTCTTCTAACAGTTGATTAACTTTTTATTGGAGTAAACAGAATGGTTTAATCTTAATTTTTGAGTTTCTGTGGTAGGTTAGTAGCTACAAGGACAGAAGACACTGTGAAGATACCCTGTGCAGCATAATAGTCTCCGAGAAGTTCATGATTAAACCCTTCTAGGGCTCAGTGACAGGGTGCTTCAGGGAGGACAAAAGAAAAATAGTTTATAAATCAGCCACATTCAGTGGGACAGATGTCTTGATTTGGGAGCAACAAGATTTGAAATCAAACCCTGAAGTGTGAGATATCAGAAGTCTGGTATATCACTAGTGAAGAACCAATTAGAGAGCAGTTATTTCTCACCCTTACTGATGTCTGAAAATAATTGGTCCGTGCCATGTTACAGTACAGCACTGTGCCATAGATCCTGGGAGTCTAGCTATAAAGGACTGAGCTAGAAGTTCTGCTGAAATTTGAAAGTGTAACTAAGAGCAGTGTAAAAAGTGCTGTCATTGTGCTGCAAGAGTGATGTGAGGCTGTGGTTTGTCCTAGAAGCAGGAAGGAAGCAATCGGCACAGATGGAAACAGTGCACGCTTTCAGCAGGGTGGTGCCAAGTAGCCTCTATCCAAACACAAAACAGAGCCAAAAGGAAGAAGCATAAGTAAGGCTGCAGGTGCCCCGAACAGTGAACATAGAGCCAGAGGTGCTTTGGTTAATATTACAAATTGAATAGAAAAAATTCAGATAGAAGAGTGAGTGTGGTTGGACATCACAGCATCTTCCCACAGCTCTGCTTCTCGGTTCCTTCAGGCAGAGGACATGCTGTTGCTATACACAGTTTCAAATGGATTTGTCAGCGCACTGCATTCTTAATTTTTGTGACTTGTTTATGTCGTGGCTGAAAATGAGGTTGTCAGCATTTAACCAGATGAGACTGCGAAATTATGTGACTAGAAATATCCAGAACACTTGAGCATGCCATAAAAGAGATGTGACTGGAAGCAAGTTGGGGGTTTATTTCTCTGCATAATAGCCAGTGATTAATAATTCCAAATTTATAATTAACCATGGAGCAAAAGGATGGACAAGTACCTGCAGAAGACTGCTGAAGTCCCTGATGAAACTCTAGTTCACTTAATTGGGCCCAGTTTGTAGTAAGGCAATAATCTATTCATCCCTCAGTAAGACGTGTGAAGTCCTGTGTTCAGTGTTTCACTGGACTGAAAATCTGTTGTGTTCAAATTGCAGATAAAGCAGTGTGTTTGGTGTCGTGCTTTGCCGTGGGGGATGGGGTTGGCTTCTTAACTCCAACCTAGCCTGTGAGCTGGGAACTAAGTTAGTGGTTTTTCTCCTGTTTGATGTCATTGCTCGTGACACCGGAGAGGTGCCATTTCTTCTTTAGTTGTTATAACTGAATTAACCTAAATGGAAATTTGGCATGTAGTGTGTGGACTAGGATGTGATCCAGCCTGTCAGATGTTGTGGTGTATGTGCACTTTAGATGAGACTAAAACCTGAAGCAAACAAGATCTCATTTGAATAACCTATAAAGTACAAATTTTCCAGCTACAAATTTTCTTAATGGCAGTAGAGTTGAGAGCTCAAGGGACCATCCTAAAGTCACTTGCGGGAGGTATCTCAATGTACCTTCATGTAAGTCACCAGATTTAGATGAAAATTTTGCAGAAGATAAAGGCTCATGTATGTTATTTACCTCTTTCTTTTAAGTCTTGGTGTTCCCTATTTTGATGATAGTTCAGACATCCTAATCCTGTCAAGGATATCAACATCCTTTTGCCAATGTAATCAGTTAACAGCACTCCATCTTGTTTGAGGACAAGAATATACTAAATAATAACAAACAAGAACTTAGAATTGTATCAGCATGTGCTGATATTCCTCCATAACGCAATGGCATTCGTCACAGTGTTAACTTTATCCAGCAGGATAAATTAAAACAGTAAGGGAAACCATAATTAAGTGTCTTTTTATTGTGGTCATGGAAACTTTGGAAGAAGCTAGAGAAATGTAGAAGCCATGTCTACACTGCAAACATTTGACCATCTAGTTTTGTTGATTTCTAAGCTTTTGTTGATGCCAGGTGTCAGCAAAAGCCCTTAGTCCAGTGTGGTTCAATTGCCAGAACTTCTTCTCGGTAGAATGTGTTTTGAGTGATGAAAACTGGACTACCGAGCTTCAACAAAACCACAGTTTTAGTGGCAGAAACTGCAAGAGCATCAACGATGTTGGTGGCTTCACTGCCAAATGGTCACAATGTGGGCTGCAGGGTCTTCTTTACTCACGAGACCTTTTCTGGCTGGAGGAGGTACTAATGGGGATTTGTTTGCATATAAGCTGCCCACAGCTGGACGGTGTTCTAATAGGAAAAACCTCAACAACTAACCTCAACCTCTAACCAGTTCTTCCTTTCTGTTTTGCTTTGTTTCTCCTGCAGGGCTTGTGAAGTTGGGAGTTCACTGTGTCACGTGTCAGAAGGTCGCGATAAAAATTGTCAACAGAGAGAAGCTCAGTGAGTCGGTGCTAATGAAGGTAATTTTCTAATGGAAGATTTAAAAAAAAAGATTAAGTTCCTGGCTCCGTGTCTTCTGTTCCATGCAAAATTAATATCTTTAATTATGTATAACAAACATCCCTGTCAGTACTAGGATTATGCGGAGCATAATAACAATAATTTAGTTATGGGGGAGGCGAGGGCAGCTGAAATGAAATGGGAAAATGCCTGTGCTTTGTGCACAAAATAAACAGTCAGCTGCAGAGTTGGTGCTTCTCTGCTGAGGCCAGTGTGCGTTGGGCACCTGACTTTCACCACTATAACAGTGTCATTCTGGTATGTTGCAGGCTGAGGTGTACAAATGTCAGTATGAAGAGATTTAACAGAGGCTGGTGGATCTGTTACTTGAATACTCCTCCTACTGCTTGCTGTGCTGCATAGGTTCTTTATGATCTGATGTGCCAAGGTCTACAACTGCTTAAAGCTGTTGTAATTCAGTTTACAATCCACAGAGCTGTGCCATTGGAAACCATCAAAGTGTCCTGATGGTCCCAATGACTGTTGGTGTTCAGAAGAGCTTAGTTTGTTTTTTACCTAGCCTTGTGATTCTCCTCACATGAATGTCATTGATTGATCTTGGAAACCTAAAAATAAAACAAATGTATGCATAGCAGTTTATTCATGTGATTTGGTGACTAGAGAGGCTAAATTCAGCTTGATGGGAGGGAACACAACTGCACTGCAATCAACAGAATTCCATCACGCTGTCACCTGCAAATTATGCTAACAGGTTTGCATGCAGCGTTGAGCACTTTATTGAGGTGACTTCCCTGTATAAGCACACAAAGCTTCTCTGTATAAGCTCATCTTTACACTCCTGTTTCCCATATGGACTTCTGTGTCAGCTGTTTCTCAGCACAAGTAAGTATAGCAACCTTACTCAGAGCAGAAAGAAAATGGAGTGTCAGCTAATATGCAGTCAGTGGATGTTACACAAAAAATATAAGTTTATGTTTTTTTCAGACTAGGATTCTGAAAGTTTATACTGTAACGTGTTCAGACTTTACCTTTCTGGAATTCCATTGATGTATTCCCTCTCCTGCAGTCCTGTGGATTTAAACATACTTCTAATGTAGAGCAAAACTTAGGAAGTGAAATAGGTAAGAAAACTGTATGTAAATGGTAAAATCTGAATGGGACACTAAGCACTGAATATTTTCCAGAGCAAAATAATAGGAATATTTTTTAAAAACATGAGCATTTTGTTTGGTGAGAGAAATTATCTGGTATTTATATAAAACGCTTTATTTACCTCACTGATTTTCAGAGTAGGAGGCAAATCACTTAGCATAGCAAAGCGATCTCTCTGCTTTAGCTGTGTTGCATTACCTCGGCTGTAGGATGAAATCTCCGTAGTGAAACGGTGTGTTAGCCCCTTGTTTACACAGCCACATGCTGGAGCGTGCCATGTTTTCTGTAAGATTGTACAGCATCTTTCTCAGGAGGAAATTACACATTGCATTGTGGTTCTCATTTTCAGACCCTTCTTTGTGAGATTTTCTCTTTCAAGGATTCTGTTCTCTGTGCTCAGGAGGCTGGAATAACAGATGGGATTGAAGTGGTTTGCCCAGTTCTTACATAAATTCAGTAACCAGATGCCTTTTCAGGAATGCCCTGTGTCTGGTGGTCACAGACAGGGCCTGAGACTTCTAAGTGAATTTAGAATACTGTTAGCCAGTTTAATGCAGTCTGGCTGGAGGGGAAAAGTAGTTGCAGATTTTGGCAATCCCGGTGTGACCATTGTGAAGCATCCAGCTGACAGCTTGCTGTGTGGAGCCAGCAGCCACAGGGAGATAGCCAACAGTGAGGCCAAGTCACCGTGGTGTGGTGGCATTCCCGCTTTGCAAGTCTTCCCACTAGCTTATCAGTTCCAGTGACTTTCTTTGCCAGTGGGCTGTGCAGAGCAGCCCCTGGAGCCAAATGATTCAAGACCACAGCTACTCTTCCAAGCCAGGCCCAGACTGATGGATTTTGCTTTAATCCACTCTTGGACAGAAAAGCTGGATCTGACAAACATGCACACCTGCCACATGAAGCTGTAACAGTGCAGTGCTGTGGCCATTTATCCTAGAGCATAAGGAAAAAGTCTGCTCACAGTCCTTTCAAACATCTAAAGTGACAGGCACAAGCATATACAGCAGGCTGCTTTCTTTGTCATCATCGTTCTGTTTTGACTTGCTTCTTGTAGCCTTCATTTCTCCAGTGTTTTTGCAGTGTTTTATTCTGTAGGTTCAGGGTTCTGTCCCTTCTCTCTGCAGCTGCTCTTCATCTGAGCTGTGCGGAATTGAGAGGCATTTGGTAAAGTGCTTTCTAATCATAACCCTGTAGTATCGATATTTCTGGAGAGAAGAATTTGGAATTGAAGCAGCTGGTCTCAATTAGCAGAACTGCTGCTATGGAGATGATACACGGGCAGGCACGATGCAGCACAGGCTGCAGTGAATGCATCATCCAAGCGCTCGCTGCCCTGTCAAAGGATGGGGCTGCTCACTGCACATGCAGCCTTTTGCTTTGTCATGCCCTGACTTGCTAAACGCAGGCTGGGGAGCAGTGTTCCTTTTCCAGCTCCAGCTTGGGCCTGTCTGGGATCCTGGCTTTGGGGCAAAGCTACATATGTAATTTCACAGTTGAGGGAAAAGGGTCGGTTCTGTTCTCGCTCCTGCCTTCCCTCAACTGGTAAAAGCTTCACTGGGTTTCTTCAGCGGCGCTGCAGAAAGCCCTGCTGTTGTGGAGACCTGTGTCCCACAGTACTTCTAGCTTGCTCCAGCACAAATTGGCAGGAAAGATTTCAGAAAGCAGTGTGCTACAGGGAGCGTCTTGAGATTGAAATATGGTTCATTAATTTCTCTGAATTACATCTGGATCGCTGACAGGGAAATTAGGCCCAGAATACAAGAGTTGTCTATAAGGCAGTAAGGCTTCCTGAGCAGGCAGGTTCACTACTGATGGTTGCATTTTCAGTACCAGTACAAGTGTTTGGAGTTTATAACTTCAGAATATAAAGGTTAAAGCAAATCTTTCCTCTGATATGGCAAAAGCTCGTTTGGAAACATTGAGGTGTCTCATGGGATATACTCAGAAGAGTCCTTTCTCCTCTTTACTGCCTCACCAGTTCTCTTCCACTCCCGCCTTCCAAAGAATAAACAACAAAAAACCTACTCTTTGGTGATCCATCAGGCAAAATATTGTTTGAACAGACAGTTGTAGTAGAAGCAATGGGAGCATAAAGGGTGAAGAACGAGAAGGGGACAGCTGGCCTTGCTCTAATTACTTGAACACACAGGCGTCCTCAGAAAGCCACAGATGTCCCAGGCCTGATGACTGGAGCCCAGAGCTCCATATGTGTGCTTTGTGTCCATGTGCCTTTTGTTTCTTTTGAGAACTCCAGTGCTGGCCTTGAAGCAAGGCAGATATTTCCAGGGCAGGGGATGGGAAGAAAAGCAGTCCCACTGCTGTGGAGCTCAGTTGTAACACGGGTGGTGGGTTTTGGGGAGGCTGTCAGTTGGTTTGGTGTCTTGTGGGCTAATGAGCTCTGCTTCCAAAAAATTCTGCACACAATTCTCTGTGTTCTTAACCAGGGAAGGTCTTGCAAAGATCACTATTGGAGATCCCTGATTGCCTGAAATAATTGAGTGGAAGTATAGGTAGGAGAATCGAGTGTCAGTTTCTCTCGGAACTGACACTTAGGGAAGCATACTTGTAAATAACTACTGCTTTGCATGCTCTTTTCATCATCTCTTCCCTCTTCCTGAGCTTCTACTTCAGTAAGTGTTTATCTCTCTGCTATCTTATCCTACTTTACAGTCTTTCCTTCCTTCTCCATTTCCTTTCAGTTGTTCTTTTATCTCTTTTTAACTCATTCATTCTTCACTCTCCTCCGTTTTGTGACTTCTTCCTTTTTTCTATTTTTCCCTCTTTTGCTACAGAAAGTCGTGTAATAGCTGTCATTGTTTGTTGCAAAAACTGCTGAAATGCAACATGTCTGGTTAAGATGCCTGGTCTTCAAGGAAAAACGTTTAGAAATTGGGCACAATTTAGAAAGTATCTGGGAGAGTAAGTAAACAATTAGAGATCGTGTATAAGAGTCACGGAACAGTTTATTAAAGAGAAGGCTAAGACATAGCTTAATCATAGTCTGTAAATACTGATAAGGAGGATAGGCATGTGATAACAGAGGATATTACAGTCTCGGGTACAAAAAGCTGATTGGAAACTAATAGGTGGATTACATGTAAAAATACTAGGCCTGTTTGACCACTGGATGAAGTTACTAATTGGAACAAGCCACCCCAAGCTCTAGTGAGTTTTTCTCCTGGAAGACAATTAAACTTCATCTTAAACTGCAGTGCGTTTTTCTAAATACCGAGATCCTAGTTCAAGTTCAGATTCTGGGCTTGAAGCAGGAAGTAGTCAGTTTCCTGATCTGTGCTATGCATTAGCTCTGATTAGATCAATGCAGCAGCCTCTCTGGCCTGAAAATCCACGGAGCTGTGAATTTCAATCACACACTTTAAATCTGTGAAAAGTCACATATCTCTGTCTGGTGCATAAAGAGATGCACTTGTGCAAGGTGTCTGTAGAAACAGAAGTTTAGGCTCTCTCAAGCGAATTTAAAGAAGGCAATACTTGGGAACAGCATCTTCTACTTGGAATACCTTATTTTCAGACTTTTAAAAGAACAGACTATGATACTGGGTGACCTAGCTGTCCTCAGCTGCTGACTGCAGGCTGGTCTACAGAAATCAGTACCAGAATATCAGAACAGTGTCAGGGAGAAGCTAAATCTGAGGCAGAAGTGGACTGAAGTTGGTTCAAGTTCAGCTTTGTTCATAACAAGGACAGTTTCCCTGATGCTAACAAAGCCAAACTCACCAACACTAAACCTCAATTCCACCAAATCAATATTTTTTCTAATGTATTCAATAGTGGCCTAATTGTTTTCCAGCTGCAGTATTTAGGAGTTTTGCTATTGATTGCAGTGGAAATGGTGTTAGGATGCTGCTGAATCACAGAGTACCTCTAACATTGTGTACAAATGAACAAAGAGGTAAGGCCATGGGATATCTTCAGTGAAATACATTTAAAATAATCTAGGATACTGGCATACAAGATTTTGGAGGTGGTTATATTAAAAATAGCAAATGAGAGGGAAATTATTTTCATTTATTAAACAGAAGTACCAAGAAAAAGGTTTTAAAGAATTCATCAAACTTTCCAGGACTCCCTGATTAAGAAGCACTGTGCTAACTCGCTGACACTCATCTATTATTCTTCTGATTGGCTGGCATATTGCCATGAGAAGAAAATAACCCAGAGCACCTTGTACTTGTGGCAAAAAAAAAAAGATGTAAGGATAAAAGAAATTAAAGCTCCCCAAAGCATGTACGTGCTCATATTTTCACTTGCTGTTGAACATGCAGGTTTCAGTGTATAAATGAGTATATTCACATTTACACACTCTCATCCTCATTGTGGTTTATCTTTAACCTGGAGCATTACCACATGCTTGTCAGCTTTTAGCCCTGGAAGAGAGCAGATTAGAAGTGTGTGTGTGTGTGTGTGTGTGTGACATGTATAGGCACTGAACAAACTGCAGGAATGATTGGCACCCATCAAAGACCAGGAGTGCACAAAGACACGCTTAGCCCCTGCCTCTGTGACCCTTGTTCATATTCTAGTAGCAACCCAGTTAGCACAGCACAGCATCCTGTCTGCAAGTCTGTCTTCTGAGTTCAATGAGATAAAAACGCACCTTGCAATATGAAAAATACGGGCAAAATAAAAGGGGCTTTTTTTTTTCCCCTGGCTCCCTTCTGCTAGAAGGAGTTTGGGATTAGGGATCTGTTACTGAATGTATAATGCAGAGTGTTTTGTTTAAAACTGGAGCTAGTGGGGAGCATTGAAAGCCTGTTCATTTGTCATCTGTTTGAGCAGTTAAAGAAGTTGGGTAATTGTATTTTCCTTCAGAGAATGACTCTCTGCCTCCACTTTCCACCACACCCACTAGGAACACAGTTTGATGTATTCTTAAAGAAGGAAATCAAACAGGAATCATGAGCACATGATGTACCTGTCAGAAGAACAAATCTGTCAAGTGTGCATAGTGCCTTTTGCTTTCTAAAGCTGGTATAATCAATTGAGGCATTTGGGCAAGCTATTAAAATAATTGGCCTTTTTTATCCACCCTACTTTTGATTTGTGTTACAGCAGTCTGGCTCAAACCTCTATTGTACCCAACACGTTCTACCCACGGCCTTGTGTGTGCAAACACGTAGACACAGACAGTCTATCATCCTTGTGTGCTGGCTTGGTCATACAGCAGTAAATGTCCCTCATGAGCCCAGAACAGAGCTAGCTGAACTCAAGGAGTCCTTTTCACATTCATTTCACTTGATCATAACCATAATGCCTGGATGGGAAGTAACTATTCCTGGAGATGAGACGTCTAAATGTGCACAGCATTTCAGTCCTCATCCACCTATGAAGGTACTGTCAATAATTGGCCTGTAAAACCCATTTCTGTTCAGCTTTGTCTTTGACTGTTTCCACTGTAATTGCACTGTCCTTGCACTTGGGGTTAGACTGACCATAGTTTAACTTTGCATTGTTTTCCCTGTCGAAACTTCTGGGAATTCTCCTCTTCCATTGCCAAAGCTTAGTTTTATCAAAAGATGCTGATTGGCTAAAGTGTTTCCTCTGAAATAACTTTGGCTCAGTGAACTCCCATATATCAAAAGCTAAGTTTCTTTTGAACTCTCTCTGTATTTGTAGCAGGCTGTTGAGGAGTCCTCCGTACTTTTTCCCCAGCAGAGACCCTGAAAGTCCTGCCTGTGCAGGAACTCCCACTGCCTCTGAGCCCAAGGTTATCAAGCCAAGATGTTGGAAGCCTTGAGACAGGCTCCAAGAGTCCACAGCTTTGGGGCAGACCCGGCAGACTCAGCATCCCCAGCTAGAGAGATGTGTCCCTCCCCTACACCGCATGGGGGAGTGGTAGGAGGCACCGGGATCCTCAGCTGTTGTCAGGCTCGAGGCTCATTTTTTTTGGGGAAGGACAAGCAGGAGGAGTTACCCTGAAGGGCAAGGGGAACCTCAGGTGAAAGTGAGCTTCCAGGCTCAGTCTTGAAGAGATGGGGTGTGGAGTTTGAAAATCTTGGGACTGGCATCCAGAGCTGTAACCCCTGGCCAGATCCTATAGTATTTCCAGAATTTCTGACTGGCTAGACACTCAGTTGGTCTGGGAACCTGAAACGTCAGACTTCCCCAGCCTGGGTAGTCTCTGTAGCAGGGCCACTTGCAGCTGTGGTCTCTGTTAATTCCAGATGTGAACCATGAGTCTGGTGAAGATTAGGTTTTGTAATCTAGAGCTGCAGGTTCTTTGGTGCGGTCAAAACTTTACTACTTCTGTTTTTTCTGTCTCACTGAAGTTTGATGAAAAATGCTAAAAAGCATTGGATTTTGATCTGACTTAAGCTAAAACCTTTCAACTGACTTCAGCAAGCACTTCAGCCAGCTCTGTTCTGTGCTTAATTAATCAGTCTGAAGAGATACAGGATGAAACCTATCCCTATCTGCAGAGAGTAGAGGATGCCACAATAGAGTGAGTTATGGCTGAGCCATAGGTGCAGTTGGTGACATTTACAGATAGGAAATTCATTTTAGATTATGGACAAAATCACTTCCCAAATCTTTTAAGCAAAAAAGGAGTTGGGGGGCATGTTTTCTGACCTGAACTGCAGAAAGATTTGTTAGTTATACAGCTGCTTATAAAAAATATTTTCTTTTCCTCACACAATTTCTTCCTGGACTGAGAGCAAAACTCAGAATGAAACTGAGATGCGGTCAGCAGCGTGAATGCAATCTTGACTGAAACATTTGAAAGCCATACCTATAAGCACCAGAGCAACAGTCCAGGATTTTTAAAAATCATTTGTCACCCTACATATGAAACAACACATACTGGAATTGAATGAGAGTGGATTGGGCCAGGAAGTATTCTGTGGTTTTTTATTTGTGTTGTTTATTATATCCTGTTTTCATGATTCTGCTGCTGTTTGCTCAGTGTCATTCCAAAAGCTTGTAAGCAGTTTAGGAGGAGAAAGATTCTGAGATCTCATCACTGCACCTCAGCATGTGCTTTGCAGGTTGATTTCATTAAGAACCAAGGGTAACTTGGCAGGTGTGGTTAGGTTGTTGTGTATTTTTTTTTCTAGCTTAAACTCTTTTTTTCAGGGTTGCAGATGAAAAGACTTCTGACTCCATTTTACATTGGTTTGTATTTCATATTCCAGAATCTTGTCTGGAAGCCTTTTAATTCTTTTTTTCTTTTCTCTTGGAAAGAGAATCAGTATGGCATCAGAACAGCTCTAGCAGTAATGGGACATCAATCCTTGAGTAGATTGACTGAGACCACAATTGGTTCAGGTATTTGACCCTGCATCTATCATGTAGACTAAACACCATAAATACCAGTAGACTGATCCATCCCATTTAAGGGATGTAGTCCATTCTTGTATATAGCAGGCAAACCATTTGAGTAAAGACTTTGTTCAAAGATTATCTAAAATTTTTGCTGAAACAACTGGGTGGTGCCTTGTACACCAGCACTGCCTTTCTGTTAGAAGCGTTTCTTAGCACTACATAGCTTACGAGTTTCCCAGCTCAAAAAAAATGTGTCACTTAATGGATATTTAACTGGTACAGCTGAGAGCCAAGGATTGGCATTGCACTGTCATTTAGGGGACACAGGCTCTTCCTGTTTGTTTTGCATGCTTCTATCCAACATGAACATTTTGCTGATCATTTGTTAAGTATAAACCAGGCCTCACTCAGTCTATTCCCTGCAGTTTGTGCTATTAAGTAGTTGGCACAAATTTAGGAAAAATCTGGGAAGGCTCAATCCCAGTGCAATTAACTGTTAGTTCCAGAGCTGTCAGATGGAGCTCGGTGCACTGTGCTGTGGGTTTGCTCTACTGCTGCTAGAGCATGGTGATCTCTGTAGTGGTGAGTTTTTAGATATTTGAGCATTTCCTCTTTTACCAGGTGCAATTTTTGAACTCGCTGCCTTGCCTTCTGGCATCCTGAGATGCTGTATCCACAGCTAGCATGGATTTAACACACTGGTCCGTTCATGAGGAGCACTCCTGTAGCAATAAACCACTGTTTGCCTTCCCCTGCTGTGGGTGCACACACCACACAGAGGAGACTCCCGAATTTTAGTTCAAAATGGTGTTTCACGTCCAACTGCAAGAGAATTTTCCAGGTGTGCCAATACTGAGAGAGCCCAAGTCCAGCTGCCACACGGTGACAAAAATTGCAGTCATAGCATGGTTGATTTTTCTCCAACGTGGGAGCAGAAATCGCTGCTTTGTCAGAACACCTGGTATTCTTGAATCCTGTGGTGTAATGGAACATGTTGTGCTCAGCTGCATGGGGAGGCAGCAGCGAAGGCTTTGTGTTGTGTGAGGGATAATGGAGATGTTACCTTAATTCTCTACAAACCATAGGAAAGGTGAGATTGAGTTTAATCTTGAACTTATGCATCTGCTGCAGTCGCTCAGCATGCGGCAATTGCTCGATAACATCTCTTTTATAACATCATGCATTGCGCCTGGTGGAAACAGGGACTTTAAAAAGTGGCAAGAAATTCTGGGGTGCAGGCTGGCTTTTTCAAGAATGCTTGGTGAAAACTCAATCAGGCAAGCAAAACCATTGCCCATTCTGGA
This sequence comes from Cnemophilus loriae, assembly GCA_013397755.1. NCBI lineage: Eukaryota > Metazoa > Chordata > Aves > Passeriformes > Corvidae > Cnemophilus > Cnemophilus loriae. The sequence goes on from VZTF01000258.1 coordinate 288,788, forward strand.
AATTTGGGACTGATGCTCCAGATTATGCTAAAATTAACACATTCAAAATCTGGTTTTAGAACATTTTGGTAAGGCAGGGGTGAATAGCTGTCAACACTCAAGAAGAAGGATCTGGCCTACAAAACAGGATCACTTGTTCCTGTTCCTGGCATATATACCACAAACATTCTTATATTGCAGCTCTCCCAAGCATCTCCTCTTCTGTACATTGAGTAGGAAACTTGTGAGGAAATGTCACTGGTGCAAGGTCTGACATAACAGAGTGCAGCTCTGTAGTTTTTTTCTACTTTTGGGTTTCCTGTTGGTCCAGGAGACAAACATTCTTTATTTTCTGTAAGTTTCAAATGCAGGCGTAGCTACAGGAAATAAATAACAGCATTATGTATAAACCATGTTTCATCTCAAGTCTGTTCATAAGGAATTGGGGTGTGTATTTTAGCTTATTCCTCCAGTTCCTAATAGCTTTTTGTACTCTTCTGTACAGCTCTATATATCAACTCTAACCAAGGCTAGAAGGTCTAAAATGAAGAGGAGTCACCAGAATATGCAAAAACCATTATAACAAATGTATTAAGAGATGGGGATTGTGTTACTAGTTTTCTTTATTGTACCTGAAGCAGATTTTCAACAGTCGTGATACAAACACAGTTGTCTTATAAGAATTCCAGACAGATTACATTTTTACAGTGCTCTGGAAGTCTAGTTGCACAGTCAGAAATCTGTCACCATGGATCCTTGTACTAGACTGGAATTTACTGTTGCTCTGTGGTCAAAAATCTGGTGTGTATGTGTGTAGATGGTCTAGCAAAAAGAACTTGCTGTCAATAGAGGGAAATTTCCTCCATCATTAAAATACTTCAGCATAAAGTTCTTTTTTAGAGATCTTTCTTCTTATATTTCCTTCCTAATACCCTGAAATAAATCCCCTCAGTCTAATGTTCTTATCTCTTTTCTTTGATGAATTTCCTCTCTTCACTCTTGCTCCCTCAGCTGTCCCTGAATTTCCTTCCTAAATCCCTTCTGTCCTTTGTTAACCTCCTGTTGTCCCTCACTGCCCACTGCAGCACTTCCAAAGCAGAAAGGAAAAGCACACACATTAAGAGAGTACATATTATCCTCTAGGTATTATGGCTCATTTTATCCTCGTTTCCACCTCTTAAATCAATCCCTGATTTATCAAATCCAGAAAATAAAAACATTTACTTACGAACAAATGGTAAGATCATTGGACACAGAGCAGTGTGGCACACAGCTGTTCTCACAGTCATCTGGGGTCATGTTTTCGCTTCCTTTTCCTCTAGGGGTGAGTTTAGCAGCCAGAGAGGAACTTGGACTAGGAAGTAGTCGTGTGGAGATACCTAAGAGTACCAATCCCTTTCTGGGCAGCAGTGCAGTCAAACTGGAGATTTGATTGCTCTGTAGTACCAGAATATCCCCAATATAACAGATGAGGTACCTGGGCCCTCCCTGCTCAGTAGACTATCAGAATAGAAAGATGTGTTTCGCAGGGACTGGCATGGAAATCCAGCAACTGGTAGAAACAGATCTAAATACTGCCTATAACAGTAAAAAAAACCCCTCAGAGATCTGTTAACAACAAAGCCTTCATTTCTGAAGAGAAATGGTGCCCTTGCCTTCCTGCATGGCTGTGCAAGGCTGATAGTGGTGAGAACACTTTTAGGAAAAAGCACCAGTTACCAGTGCCCGAGGACGTGGTACCTGCTTGGTGCTGGGCAACAGCCACTTGCTGCTAGTGCACCGAGAGGGTGGGTATTTCATTTAGCCATCCTGCTAACTGACCTGGTTTTTTGGCAGACAGCAATGATTTAGTGTTTCTCTGCATTTGTTTGGCTGCAGACACATCTCAATACAAATTGAGCCAGGGTTCAGACTCTCAAATGTCAAGTCTGGGGCTGATGACATACTGCCTCAGGAAGAGAGGAGATATTAAGGATGAAGAAATCTAAGACAGACAGATTGTTAGAGCGTGCAGGAGTGAAATATTGGACAAATGTACAGAATCATAGAAACAAGGGTTGGAAGGGACTTCTGAGGGTTTGTGTGGTCCGTCCTCCCCCTCAAACAAGGACTGCTGTTGCCATGGGTCAGCTATAGCTTTGTCTATCTTGGTTTTGAAAACCTCAAGGGACTGAGATTCATCAGCTTTTCTGGACAGCCTGTTTCAGTGCTGCATTACAGTCCTAGTGGTTTCATTCGTCCCTAATATCTAACCTGAACCTCAGTGCAGATGTGAGGAGAGAGACTGGCCAGCTATCATAGCTGTTGCTTTCAGTAATAAAGAAACTTGTGTTAGTCATCAGATAAAGACTTTGAGCAATTTTTTAAAAATCTATAGGAGCTGAAAGAAGAAATACTTTGGAGCTGTGGAGACAGTACTGAATGTTGGAGCCTTATGGTAGAAACAACTGATCAGTGAAGTTAAGAGTCATGCCAGAAAAATTCAGTATGAAAAGGGTCAGCAAAATCAAAATTGATGAGTAAAACTGAGAATCAACAGGCCAGCATACAAAGAATGGGGGTCTCAACAGCTGAAAATAAACATAGCAAGAAGTGGGTTTAGGACTGGTTCAAAGGCTATTTTACTGAGGGGACTCTGAGGCTTAAGCAGCGTAGAGGAACTCATGGGTCATGGTCACGTTTCATTTTTGGTTTGAATACCAACAAGAGAGCAACCACATTAGCAGGCAGTGGAGGAATGCTGTCTTAGAGCCTGCCTGGAGACTTGAGAGGAGATCTGAGATCTGTGAGAGGTAACACTGGAAGTAAGATCACAAGTGCACTGGCCTGGAATAAAGGACATGACAACTGAATTTCTGTGATTTAAGTGTTAGATACAAATCAAATTTTAGATATAGACAAGTTCTGTAGGTATCGTTTGAAGAACAACTAGCAGACGATAGATGAAATAATTAACATATTGACGTACCTTCACTGCACTTCTAAAGAGGTCTTAGCTATTTCTGACTCTTTCATTTCTCTCTCTCTCAAATTGCTGGTTCTCACAGAAGCTTGACCTCCATCGTCTATCATCCCTCCAGCTGTCCCTTTCATTACAGTTTCTATTTATCTTCCACTTGTTTTCCAGGTGCAGATCATTAGAAATGCTTGGTTTCTTTCCCCTTAATTTTACACATTTTTCAAACAGCAATACCATTCATACAATTCCTAATTTCTTCCTTATTGCTATAACTGTCTGCTACTACTGCAAATATAATTTTCTTCTCCTTTTTTGATTCTGAGTTCTCTATGTACCACTCCTTAGATTACCCCACAGCCATCCTTCTTTACAGCTATAACCCTCTCTGGTAGTTCCATATCCTCAGACCTTTAGCTGTGAGATACTAATACTCATATATGTGCCTTAGAAACTTTCATTCATCTTTTCTTCAAAAGCTTTTTAAACTTAAACAAAGCTAGGGGTTATGTGCATCCTTAACCTGAAATAAGGTGCCACAATCCTGCCATCATTGTCTAATGATCTGATACCCACTCTCTGACCTTCAGTATGGCAGAATTTAACGCAGCCTGATTTAAATAAAGTGCTGTAAATAGCCAGTCAGAATCACCAGGTCCCTTATTTGCATATGCAGATACGATTTTTTAAAGTTACAATGTCTCAGCCAGGGTATATCAGCATTTCAGGCATTATTTTTATGGTCAGGACTACAAATGCCTAGACTTGCAGCACACAGTGTAATGGGAGATTTGGGACAGCCAAGCAGAATTAAAGAATTCAGGGATGGCAATAAGGTTATGTCTTAATAGATTTAATACATATATAGATGTTTAGATAACCTAAGCTTAAAGGCTATACTTAATCCTTACAGAAATTAAGAATGTGTTTCAAGATTTTATAGGCCAGGCATGTTCCTGAGAATATGTTTCAACAAATTAGTTTTCATTATGGGATTCAGGAAGCTGATGATGTAGTAGTGGAAAGATGAGGGTTGCTCCTGCATGCATCAGAATGTATTGGTGCTGGATGGGAATTTTTTAATGGATTTAGTAGACAATATAGAACAGGTGTTTATCGCCTGGTGAACAAGTGGCACATGATGTAATTCTGCTACTCATCATGGAAATAACTTTCATTAATTTTCAATCAATACTTCTGTGGCTCAAAATGCATATAAAACATAGTAGTCTAACCTCAGAGTTATCATAAGAGGATTATACTCCTGTTGGATTCCGCAGAACTGCAGCTAATTTCTGCAGGAGTTCTTTTTATGCTGTGTCATCCCTGAGATAAAGCTCAGAGGCTCCCAGATCCTCTTGCTATGATAAGTATTTTTTACTCACCCATGGGCATTTTCACTCCACCCATTTTATGCATTTTCCAAGCCATAACCTCCTTCTTCTCAAACAGATGATTTGATTTTAGTTCATTTTATTTTTAAGCTGTTTCCTGGGGATGGGAGGGACTCCCGTGCATGCAGAACAACTGTTAAACTGAATCCTCATTATAGTAACATCAAGTGGCTGGTTTAAACTGCTGACCACCCATCTGAGTCATTATGCTAAATGTTCTTTGCTCCTGGGCACCTCCCTCTCTGTGCATGCCACAGTGATGTGAGAAGGAACACAGAGGTTCCTGTGGGATCTTGACGTCTCATCCAAAGCACCAAAGGGCATGGACTGCATGGTTTTTTAAGTTAATCTCTTCCCATAGACTTGAATTCACCCGATGAGTCTGCTGGTACAGTGAAGTCACAAAAATACATAGATAAGAAAACTGGAGTAGAACTGGAATAAGTTGTAATCAGTTGTTTGTAAATGTGTACATACACTTCAGAAACTGTGCCTGTGAAAAAGCAGTATGCAGGTAGCATGGACCATAAATGGATTCCTAAAACATACTGCAGCATAAAACATACGCAGTGTATTATATCTGATGGTACCTACGTGGCTTCAGTTTCTGGGGAGGATGTGTGGCTGCTTCGTGAAAAGCCAGCTTTGGAGGCAGCAAAGATCACAATGTTGTATCGGAGGGGCTGTTGTCTGTCAGCCGTTCGCAGCTTCAAAATCTAAGGTGGCACGTTTTTCCCCGTTTGTGCAGTAATTTGCCTTTCGTTCCTCTTTGCTGTTGCACACGCCCTGGTAAGTCTAGCACTTGCTTTGGGATGTGTGCTGGCCATCTGCTACGAGGTACGCGTAAATATGTGCATACAATGCTTTCAGCAGGGCTGGCTTGTTTCGGGTCTTGTTAAGTACAAAATCTGAAAGGACACTACACAGGTACAGACCTGTCAGCTCCTGAACATATCAGGCAACACTCTTAGTGGATTCCCAGCACTTTCAGGGAATTAGCTCCACAGAATAGGTTAGCTGAAAAGTATATTTAGCCTAAAAGTTAAGTAGGAAACCCAAGGGAAAACAGGCTTTGTGGCAGCTGTTTTTCTCCCTTCTACTGCTCTGTTTTCGCTTTGTACTGTAACTCTCTCTTGCCCTCAATTAACCAGTTCTTGATACCTGCCCGACTTTGCAAAATCAACCACTTAATCATAGATAAAGGCTGGACTTCCTTCCTGGAACAGTTCAGCCTCTGAACCTTTGTTTCTGTGTGTCTATCTCTTCACCTGCTTTTGCATTTCCCCAGTCCTGCAATCAAACTTGTTTTAAATATCTGCAAGTTTAGTGCATTTCTGTTCTAATTTATCCCCTTTAATGATGAATTAGCATGAGTGGAAAATGGGGCCAGTTTTCTGTTTTCATGTTAGGGGTTCTAGGCTGCAACATTATAAACTGTTACTTTAGAAAACCTGGAGCTGCTGGTGGGGGAAACCATGCAGGTTTTCAGCTTTGAAGTAGGGTGAGACTACTTTTTGCCTTGATTTTGGAGAGTGAGATGCCTGGCAAGTCGAAATGGCTTTGTAATAGTATTCATATATCCATAACAAACAGGGAAAAATCTGCTCCCTGTCTCACCTTGTGCTCTAGTTCTAGTTTGATAACACATCCACAGCTCATTTCCATGATTTTCCTTTTCATTCACCTTCCACTACAAGTTGAACAAATGATATACTTAACTGACAGACTGCTTCATCCTTTTCTGCTAGCCTCACTCTTTTTTTTGTGCAAATAACAGATCAGACTTTCCAAGTAGTTCTTCATGTCACAACAGTGTCAGAAATACAGTGAGTGACTAATTGGACTACCAGAAGCCTTTTTTCCTGTTTGGGCTTCATGTGGCAATCCCATCTCAGCTAAGACTCCCAGTGCTGTGGAAAACTATTCTCTTGCGAGGTTTCATTACCATTCATTTTCCTGTAGTGAATTTTCTTTAATCTGTGGCTTTCTCTCCTCATTTACTAACCTGTGACCGGTCCCTTCTTCCATTCTGTTGTATCCCAGGGCTCTCTTTCTGCAGTGTTAAGCACCTTGGGACGTCTCTGCTGTGGATGTTTTCTGTCAAAGCCAGTCGACAGCTGAGTAAGTGCAGGTTGCATAACTCGCAGTCTGGCCCGATGCATCTTTTCATAGGAAAACAAAACAAAGCAGATGCCAGAAACAGGTCGTTGTTTTATGATCTGCAGAGCTTCCTGCTGTCTACAGCCACGCTTTATGTTGCTGTAGGACAGTGCTCTCTGTTTCAGAGGAGTCCTGAGCTTGAGCTAGAGAAGGAGCACTGTGCTGGGAGATATCAGCCTTGAACTTTGGAGATCTCAAAGCTGTTACTTCTCAAGTACCTTCTGCCTTTTTGCTGGTCCTGAAACATGCTGAGATGGGACTTCAGGACTTTCAGCCAGAATTGTGTGGCTATGTGGGCAGTATCCACAGTGTTGAGACCTCTTCTCCACATGCTCTTGCAATATGGAACCAGCAAGAGTAGCTTGTTGGAAGCAAACTATAACCAGTGCTGCCTTTCTCTCCTTTTCTATACTGATGTGGGATTCTAACCAGGCTTTCCTATCACTCGGTTGCTTTGGGGTCTTGAAAGCTGGACTCGGCATACTTTGCCAAAATGAGAAGGGTAGGCTTGGTGCTGATGTATAGCAATTCATCAAAGCAGAGCAGTGACCAGCTTTCCCATTCCAACTCTCTTGTGTATGAATTTCAGAGACAGGGCTCAATAAAGCTCTTATATATGTACAATGTTCATAGTTTGCTGTTTGATTTGGGGATCTCTCAGTCATCTCATCTGCAACACAGGCTCTACTTTGCAGATTTTATCACTATAGTCAGAAGGCAGCTTCTCTCCAAAAAGAGCTTGCCTATGACCTTGAGTGTTCTTGTGGTTGTTAGATGCTTGTGCAGGTTTCCTGAGGAGCTGGAAGATCCAATTTTGCAGTATGATTCTGGTTCTAAATGTGTCTGGAAAAAAACAATGGTATTTTAGGTTTTCCTGTTTGTTTGTTTGTTTGGTTGTTGTTGTTTTTCTTTTTTCTCTGTGGTTTGTAGATCAAATGTGTCCAAGCTTGCAAGTGAGAAAAAGGATTTTCCATTTGCCTGTTCCAGAAACTCGCTTACTTGGTAGAGGTACCTGGAGGTAAAGCTTTTACACCTGAAGGTTAGTTGTTAAGGAACCAAAGCAGGTATTACTCCTTCTGTCATGGCTGTGCTTACTCTGCAAGGATGATAGGAGTGTTTAAACCTTGGTTGTGTCATTTGGCTACGCAGAATTGTGTACGAATGCTCAACAGGGAGCAAGAGGAGGTTCTTTTAAAGCTGTGCCAGCCGCACTGTGAAAATGCTTACGCAATACCAGCTCAGCACTGCTGTTGGGAATAGAGCCTTGCTCATTCCTCTCACCCTGCGCCAGGCAAGCTGAACCAGTGAAAATTGTGTTTTCATGCTGTCACTGCATCGACGGTGGGGACTTCTGCGGCTGCAGCTTTTTTTAGTTACGTGTTGTCATGCCACTGTCTGAAATAGTCATGTTGGCAGTCCCCTGAAGTGCAGCCACTTTTCTGGCTGTATGGATGCTTTTAAGCTAACCTATCATGGAAAGGCATTACCTACCCCCTCAGAGCAGGAGACAGATCTCTCCTGATTTTCCTCAGACTACCAGAATCATTAAATTTGAGAAAAGGATAATCAAAATAAGATACTGTATGATAATCAGAAAATTTGGTCCTGCAATGCAGCATTATGAAAGAAAGGAAAAAAAAAAAAAAAAGCAGGAGAGAAAGAGAAAACAGAGCAGTTTATCTCCCTGCACCATACAGGGCAATTCAGAGCAAGAGAACTGTGTATTTGGGTCAATTGAGTCCTAAAGGAGAATTCTCATGCAGTATTTTCAACCCATTTTCATTTAGGGTTGCTGAAGACGCCAAACCTTAAAGGGGCAAATATTAATAAGAAATAATCCTATAGTTGTGCACTGCCTGTTCTGTTGCTGCTGCTATAATTTGAAAGGAAGCAGCAAAGCAGCTAGGGTATGTCTGCGTGATGCAATACGGGGTCATGCAGAGACACCTGAGTTAGCTCTGAATGTGCCCATGTGGGGACAGAAACATGAGAGTCATATCAGGGCAGCACTCAGCTTGGGCTCATTAGGCAGCTTGTTTGGAGCTAGCTGAGACATCTCTGCCCAGCATGGAATTTTCTTAGTTCTCCTCCAAAGGACCTTAGGCTTTATCTAGGCCTGCCACAGCTCACTAAAATTCTGAGGAAGTCTTGCCACTGATCTCAGTGGACTTTGGAACAGACCTGGACATAATTTCAGAAAGGTGTTCCTCAGTAGGATTATGCTTGTGTCTGGCCTGCTGGGCACCTCTTCTACGTGGTGTTCTGCAGGGTCAGGAGGTCAAAGGAACTCACAGGGGACAGTGGGAATGTTCAATATAGGAAAGCATCACACTGAAAAACATAACATTAGTGAGAAAAGTGTTTAGCATGAAGTAATCTTATGGGAGATTCTTTGTGAAATAAGACCAAAGTCAAATGTTCATTCCTCCAAACATCTTCATGCAACTCCTGTTATTCCTGCTTCACTGCAGTAACTTCTGCTTTGATGCTTTTGCTCATCTTTGTCCCAGGCATTTTACACTTGTCTAGGATGCCCTCCACCCTAACACTGCCAGGCTCAGTTCAGCTTGGATAAGTCTTTTCCAGATCCAAGTTTTTACTCTAAACTAAGAGATCCAGAGAGAACAAAGGCTTGCCCACATCTGTGCTTTGTAATGACCCCTTTTTATAGCAAGCCTGAACTGGAACCCCTTCTCCCCCAGACCCTTCATCAAGAATATGAGCATTTAAAAGTAATAAACAGATTTTTTTACAGGAGCAATCAAAACTTTATTTTACTGTGTGAGGGTACTGAAGAACAAATTGACAGCTGAATTTAGACTGAATTTTCTAAAAATCGGGTGTTGTACATAAATTAAGCAGTCTAGCCTGTGTGTGTGTTTAAAAAAAAGGTGACTTGTTTTTTTTCCTTTTTTTAAGATTGAGGGATAGTAAAGGATGTTTGAGAAGATCTCTCTGATGTCCAGATCATGATCTCTTAAACCAGGCAGATTTTTTAAGAGATGTAAAAAGTATTACAGTGTTTAAAGGTGCCAGCTACAAATTGGCCCAGAAAAATTTCATTTGTTTACAGAAAATCCATGATAGTGGTACAACAACAATACTTGTGCTTTTCTACTCAGAAATTGCTGTAGTCAGTTCGAGCTTTTGATATAAACTGTGGTTGTACCTCTTTCTGAGGGTCTCCCATAGCTGCTATTGCAGATATATTTAATCACCTGAGTTTAAAACTGACTATGCCGTGTCCTTTGCCTGGTGATTTATTCCCCATCTTTGTTTTCATGGTGTCTGAAGGGAAACACTGTGCTTTGTCTGCTTTGCCAAGTATCCTAACATGAAGTGAACATGAAGCAGCTGTGAACTAGTGCTGGACATTGTGACAGTGGAGTTAGGAGTAATGCATGTGTGTGAACTGCTTGCGATTAATATCAAGTGTGTCTTTTTTTAGCAAGAAGCTGTCATCTTCAAAGTTCCCCCCCCACACTTCATCTTGCTCATTAATTTTAATTTTTTTTCCAGTCTTCCTGTTAAAAATGAATACTTAATGAGTGCTTCTGCTATTTAAAATGCCTCAAATTCCCTCCGTAATGATGCCTCTCCATCAAACTGAAAACACATTCGTTGTAAACAAAAAACAAGACCTTGTGGCATGCAATTTGCATACCTTCTGTGGCATCTTTTAATTTATAGTATTGAAATTTATTTTTAATTTCTTTCTATCTGTTTCGTTCTGGCTGTGCTGCGTGAACACATAATGTTGATGGTTAGTTGTCATTTATTTTTTTACTTAGCCTCTGTTGAAAAACTGTTCCTATAAAAGCAGCATTTGTAGTCCCTCTGTTTCAGAAGTTTGACTAAAGTTTGACTTGTTATCAGCAAATGATTCTTCTATAGCACCTGTGTTTTGCTGTTATTTTGAGCCATGGAAATGTATTTCAGTAATTGCTTTTGGTATTTTAAAAATCCGTTCCTGCACTTGGACAGAAGTTTTAATCCCATTGACATGGGCAGGAATAAATTAATTAGCCAGGAAGTTCAGGTTCCATTGATACCAGAACAAGTTTTGCAGTACTCAGCTTTTTATAGGAGTACATACAAAGAAAAATTGGTCCCTGTGTAGTAAATTTAAGATGTCTTTGGATTAGCCATGACAGCCAGGAGCTGTGGCATGGAAGCAGAAGGCAAAGCTTGGGATAAGAATCCAGCAGTGTGTGGACACCTTGCAATGCAAATGGACTTTATAGTGAATGCACTGTCAATTCCTCAACTGTGTATGTGTTATGGCAGAGGCCCGTATGGCGGTGGCCAGCTCTGTGCAACAGTGCTGACAGCAAAGAGAAATAAATACACTGAAGGCAGGAACTCCTTCTACAGAGCCCTGTGCTCCCTCTCTTCCTATCTTCATTCCATCTCAGGTGGCAACGTACTCTTCTCCTCTGACTTCAGCCTTAGAAGCCTGACATCTCTACAGAAGTTGTCAAGTGTTATGTTTCAGTCACACAGTAAAAAATACCTTCTTCAACGAGGTCTCAGATTGGGGGTTCAAACACAGTAGTCATTTGTAAAAATGCTATGCTCCAACACAGAATCACAGTGTTGACTCCTTAAACGGGTCATTTGTCCTCAAATCTTCAAGGGCAACTAATCTTGCGAGACAGCAACGTATTGCATAGCAAAGTACTTTTAAATAGGTGGCATTAAAAATCACCTGTCAGTTGAATGAGAGTGCTCCAAGCTTCTGGCTTGAATTCTTCACAGTTTTGCAGACTGTCCACACAAATTTTACCTATCTTACTTTCAAGGAGCCTTAGGAACTAAAACCTGTTTATCTGAAAATCTGTGCTTTGTGCTCTTCAGCTAGACACTTTGCAGGGGAAGGAGCTCATTTTCAAATCATTTTGTTTCTATTGTAGCCATGTCTTTCACTCCATTTTATTATTGTTAACTGTCTTTTCTTGACTTTATAACCAGCTGCTTCTTGACACCAAGGGTGTAAACCAAGACCATTAGGGGAGAGAGGAACTGTCCGTGGTCAAAAAAAAAAGAGACATTGTTTGTACATCAACAAAACTGCGATAGAAATTGAGAGGCTTCCTAATGGAAGCCAAACAATTATTCATGCAGCAGAGGAGGATGTATTTTCCAATTTGAAGCACTTTAGGGGCCTTCATCTACCTTTTGCTGTGTACTGGCTGGCATCTCATTTCCAGGAGTTATTCTGCCTCTATCAGCACAACTCTAATCTGGACCCACTGCTGTGCTGGCCTGTAAATCACTGCAGCCAGTTACGTGCTCCAAGTTATTGTGCACAGTCTGAATGCACTACCAAGGTCCCCTCCTGCCAGCACTCAGCTTCCAGGAAAGGCATTTCTGTTCTCCTTTGCTAAGACTTTCCTTTCTGGTTTCCATCTTAATTTCAGACATCTGCAGCCTGGTATAGAGAGCTCTGTACAACCCAATTTCCTCCTTGCTTGGCAATCAGTGAGATACAAACAATATACTGCTTTTGTTATAATAAACCTTCTGTAGTATTTAGCGTAGCTATATCCATGTCTTTGGGTTGTGCTGGTGATAGAAGAACTGTGAAATGGGAAATGCCTTTTTAGTATCTTTTGCCTTTCTTGCTGACCTAAATGCAAAGTTCCCTGGAGCATATTCCTCAGCAAATTTGGTTACTATATTAATTTCAAAGGAATTTAGGTTTGGTTTCTGCTTCCAGGTTCACGATTATGGTGCTAGTTTGTGAACTTACTGAAGCTTCCATAAATCTGTTTGTCAGCATTACAGTGATGCATTTGGGACTAAGCAATTTTCCAGAAACATGTTATTAGCAAAACCATTCATGTTAGTTGCTGGTTTATATTCACTGTTTCTAGTTTGTGTCCCTTGTTATCTTGGTTATATGGGTTACGCCCTCCTTAGCTGACTAGCTTTTTTAAGCAGGAGAGAGAAGCAGTAAATGAGGAGCAGTGTTTGTCCCTCTTTTCACATAAATAGTGGATATGCACAGAAATGCAGTACCTCAGACAATGAGAAAATATCTTGCCTGGTGGTCTTTAGAAAAACCAGCTAGAAAGGGGCACAGACTTAGTGAACAAAGTGATCAGTAGGTTCTGCACAGGCATTGTCTTGCTTCTTTTTAATTGTTTCTTTTATTTTAAATGTTTAGCAGCCAACACTGAGTGAAATAATAACCAAACATGCAGAAATAGCCTTGCAGTGTGGAGGATGAGGGTGGCAATCAGAAGGAAGGGCTGGAAACTCCCTCACAGCTCATGGGCTGTGCAGCTTAGAAGCGATGAAGATCTCTTGCTTTTTGGTAGCATTTGGCTTTGGCATGTTGCCTTAACCTTCTGCTTCTCAGCTCTTCTCTTTTTCTCATAATGTGAGATCCATAATGTGCTAAATCAGTGTTTGTTTTTTAGGGATATTCTGCCCAAGACAGAGAGGCTGAGTGTGGGAGAAAAGAAACGTTCTCCAGATTTTTTGCCAATAATCCAGTTTACTAAACAGTAATCGAAGCCTGCTCTTCATTGTCCCACCAAGTGGGACTGGGGGTCTGGTCTCCTGCATCAGTAAGCAAACAGCTGCAGTGGTTTAAGATGTTAACATCCTCTTACTGCTCATTACTGTTCCCATCGCAGAGCTGGCAGAAGAGAAGGTCCATCAGCCACATTAGCTTTTAAATTAGCAGTTTAAATTTATATGGACAGTGAATGGGAGAGGCTGAGGTGCAGGCACAGGGTTCACTTGTGTTGATTCTGCTGAAGGACTGAAAGAAGGAATAAAGAGGGTACGTGGATGCAAGAACAGCTGACAGACATGGGGAGGTGAGAGGGAGTTGTTAGCAGCCTAACCTTGTAATGGGCCTTAATAGTGGCTGGTTTGGGGGGGTTTCTTTGTCCTTTCTGAAAGTCTAAAAAGAAACCTGTCTAAAGTCTTGGCTCTGAGATCTATATTTTAATCACTGTTGTTCACAGTGGCAAGCAAGAATAGTATTTCTCTTGTATCTTGTTTGAAATTTTGTGAGGTTGCCGATAGGACTTGTGTAGATAAGGAAACTATCTGGAATAGCTGTTGAAACACAAGCTTCTGACAGCGCGTCAGAACTAGCTCCACATGTAGAACATCTCATTCTGGACCAAGATTTTCTTTTTTTATTTTTTTGGTCATAGAATGTAATACCCATTCAATTTTCTGCTGAACAGGGAAAGTTTTTAGTACACATCCTGTGCAGAGCAATTTGCAAATGCTTCTTTCTTTTAAAATTTGCTTTTTTGTGTAGCGAAGGAACCAGACATGTAGATGTGAGGAGAATGTCCTTTATCCTGTAAATTCTAGAGGAGAAGGAAAACTGCTTTACAAAACTAAATCCAGCCCCAATAAGAAATCATAGGCAAATTCAAAGGTACAGAAGTGTAAACTCTACCGACTGCGAGTGGCCTTTTACGGTAAGTTTGAGAGCCTGATCTTGTCACGTTCCCAGTTCATAATAAGTGCAACCCTGTGACTGCAGCTACATCATGTGCCTGGGAGCACAGAAGGCACACTGGGAGGTGCTGATCAGGTGAGGGTAAGTGTTAGGACTGCAGTTGCAATTACAACCCCTAGTAAATCTACTCCTGGTTTTGGGCCACAAGGTTATTTATCCTAAGCAGAGGATAGGCTGTTTTCTGTAATGTTTTGTGGGGCTGGGGGATAAGGTGTGAGGGAGTACTGCCTGGAGCAGAGTAGGTTTGGCTTTAGTTTGTGTGCCACCCTTCCTCCTATTTATTTCACAAATTTTGTTCTATGTATTTTAAGTAAATGGAGGACTGTATTTAGCTGAACTTCTCCCAAAAGGCACAAGTTTCTGAGTACAATCTGTGAAGTTTTCTTTTTCAATATCTGTGTTGCTAATAAAACCCACAGCTGCAGCGGGATGCAGTTTCTACCTCCCTCTCTTTTCTGTGGGAGCTACTTTTCGTGTGAACTGAGGTAACTCGTTTGTAGAGTCCCCAACACAGTCTAAACCCATTTTCCCATTGAGGCTCTCTGGTTCTGGGGGGCTGTGGAAGGCACATCTTCAGGAAGCCACATGGGTCTGCCTGTCTGAGGCTCTGACGCACACTTAAGTGATGTTCTTACTAAAGCTGATCAGTTCCATGCTCTGTCTGTCACCAAGAGCAGCTGTTTGTTTCCTAAATGAGAATTCCCACACCTGCGTCAGCCCCTATTACAGCTCCATCCCCACCACACTGCCTCCAGCTCTTTTCCTTCCCTTCCTGCACTTCTTCCAGCTGGAAGCCAAAGACAAAGATTCCTTTGGCCTGTAGGTGTTGTGTGCCACATGCGACAACTCAGAGCGCAGCCTCGTGGTCCGGCGGCTGAAGCAAATGTCCGCAGGACTGGCAGCTCCTGGGATGCAGGGATGGCTAAGCAGCTGACTGCGTGGCCTTGGGCGAGTCACTTGACCTCGGCATGCCTCAGTTAACCCAGCTGGAAAATTGGGTAAAAAGCAGAAACCTTAATGCTGTCTCTGAGCTGAGTTCTCCTGGGGAAAGATATAAATGGCAGGAAGGTGGGTGTTTACTGCTTTAGGCTTATGAATTATGTGAAGTATTTGGATGACTGGAAGTGCCAACTGGTGTAAATAGCTAGTGCCCAGGTGCACGTAGAGAATGGTGACAGAAAATGATGGCTCCGCTCCCTAAGGAAAAGCACGCTCAGATTTTGACTCAGGCCAGGAACACGCCATGTTTGCGTGGGAGGTAGTGACCAGCTGTGACTGGAGTTTACTGAATAACTGCTGAGCTCAAGATGCTTTTTCCTGGTGTGTTGTTTAAAAGTCTGGTATTCCCTATTTGGGGCATCCCAGATTTGGCTGGAATACTGGGAGGCTATGAGATGGATGAGAAATATATTGCGCAGAATTCAGTAGAAAATTCTCTGTGATTTACCTGTAACTGTGAAGTAAAAACAGGAAGAAGGGAAAGAAGAGGAAGGGATCAGTTACTACAATGTAGAAGTGTAAAAGCAAATATCAGGAAGAAAAGCAAATTAAAAAGAAGTTTCAGACCCAGTGGCTGCTATTTCCTTTGAAATATTCTGGCAGAATTGGTCAGCTTGTGATTTAGGAAAAGCTAAGCACACTGTAGTCTGGACATTCACAAATTGGCTTCAAAGAGCTTCTCTTATGGCCTTGAATCAGGCTTTGGGTCAGGAACATCCCTCTAAGTTCAGTCTGTAGCTCCAGGCTGTCATTTACCAGCCTACCACAGTCCTTCCCGCTCCTCTCATTGAAGTCCTGAATCTCCCAACAACTCACACTGGGCAAATTTTTCTGGTAAATTAAGATTAAGGCTCTTTGCATCTTACAAATAACTTGGTAGATGTATCTTAACCTGCCAGGAAGAATAACAGGTAAGAAAAGATCTGTCATGTTTGAACAGTTCCTCTCTCCACCCACGTTTTCCTCCACTTTCTTCAAGCCGCATGACCAACTCGAATGTGCCATTTGTTGGTGCAGTAGGGAGGTGTGATACCTGGTCCAGAGAGAGAAAAGAGAAATTCCTGGAGAATTTCCAGAGAAATTCTCTCTCCAGAGAGAGAAATTCAGGCATAAACAAAATTATTTAAATGGCAGTAAGAATGTATTCCCCACCTCCCAGGTTCCCCAATGCAGCGTGAGTGGCATTTTTCCCAGTTACAGTCCAGAGGGACTTATATTAAGAGCAAATGTGAATGTGCTCTAAAGTAACATTAATCATTGGCCAAGGTCAGCAGGACAGAGCCTGCAGTAGTGAAATATGTTTAGTATGTGTCTTCCTTGTCATCTTTTTTTTGCCTGTCCAATTTGCTTCACCTGCATGTGTTCACCAGCTTGTGCCATCCCTACTGTCCTTCCCTCCTTGTGACATTGCTGAATTCAGAGGCAGGCACTTTATCTTGGTGGCTGGCTGCCAGTTCATCTAACCCAGGGCTGACGCATTTGACTTCAGGCTGTGCTGTCACTTGCCCCCAAGCTGTGCACCTGTCTGAGGTGTTCTGCCCATCCTGTTTGGACTCACACCCCTCCTTTGCCGAGCCTTCTTGCAGGTTGTCTGCTATGGATAAAGCAAAAGCTGGCCAATGTTAGGAAGATCTTGCATAGAGGGAAAAGAAGGAAGAAGAGCAAGGAATGGTAATAAATTACTAACAGTCACCACTGTGTGCCATCTGCAGAAATCCCCATGACAATACAGACACTGGGGATATTACTTGTAAGCAGTGCTGTTAACACCTTCTGCAAAGGAAAAGCTTTGTGAACACCCACTGATCCCAGAGAAGGCACCCACTGGAAGCCAAGTTTGCAGCAGGCATTAATAATCCCGTAGAACAATATGTGCCAGTTAGAAATAGCTGAGCTATTTATCTCCAGAGCTCTCCTTGGGCAGCTGCAGAGGGGCAGGCTTTCTATATTTCTGACTGACATTTTACTAATCTAGTATTTTTCTGTCTCAAACACATTAACAGAATTACACAGGGTAGAAATAGTCTTGGAAATTATTATTTGTTATTTTGCACAGACTTGGCTGAAGTGTGAATGGGGTATTGTACAAAGAGATAAAAATAGGAAATCCTTACTCCAAAACGTAATCATTTCAATTGTCAGTGAAAGGCTAGATCAAGTGAAGTGATGTACCTGGCATCACATGAAAGCTAAATGACTGAGGTAGAGAAGGCACCAGGTCTTGCCCCTGGTGTAGTACCTTTCCCCTGTATCACCCTGTGTGAGTGCTGGTTTTCACTAAAGAGTTTCATAGTGCTTTGCAATAAATCGTGAATTAATCTCCACCAGAAACCCATGAAGAATTCATGAACGAAACTATATCACAGTTCTACAAATTAAGCATTATTTCCAGTTTGTCAGAAGCCATGAGTGCCTAACCCAGAAGTAAAGAGCAAGCAAAACCCCAAGGCTTGCACATCAGATCTTTTTTGGGTATTACTTAAAATATTATTAGGTGATGCCAGACATACCATTCCCCTTTTTCATGGGAAAGAAATTGATCAGCAATAGGCTGTAATTAATCACATTTAATGCATTCTTCCTTACATGGATAATTACCTTACCACAAGATAGTACATGGAGCCCAACGGCTAGGAGATGTAGGCGTGGTGTGGCCAGTGTATGTCAAATAAAACTTCATCCATCCACTGAAACCTTCCCTAAGACTGAGATTGATTTTCCTTTTGCTCACCTTCCCTCTTCTTGTTTCTGCCCCAGAAACCCCAAACTCTTGTGGTTTGAAGCTGCACACAAGGGCTCAAAAGCTTTTGGGGCATTTTGACTGGTGAAATGTCATAGAGCCCTGAATCTGAGCTCATCAGATTGGCCTCTGTGTCCGCTGCTACTGGATGA
The DNA here is from genome assembly GCA_013397755.1 of Cnemophilus loriae. NCBI lineage: Eukaryota > Metazoa > Chordata > Aves > Passeriformes > Corvidae > Cnemophilus > Cnemophilus loriae. Next base: position 306,660 of record VZTF01000258.1, read on the forward strand.
AGGCAAACTACCAGCTGTCACTGAAGGGACATGCAGGGATGACTCCTGTTTGGAGACAAAAGGGGTAGATCCTCTCTCAAAGAACATTCCTCGTAAATAAATAAATAAATGGTGGCCAGGCTTTCCCAAATAATGCAGCTAGCAGGTGGAAGAGAGTAGGGTTGGTGTCTCCATTTGCATCAGTGAATGTCTATCCAAATGGACTGACTTTCCAGGGAAAATGCATGCTATACAAAACACCTGACATCTGCTGAGTTCCAGGTGCCTGCCAGATTCTGCTGTGTCCCAGGTGTGCTTATTCCCTATGAAGTTTGCTGCTGCCAGCACAGTGACAGCATGCAAGTAGAAGGGAAGACAGTGATGATCAGTCCCCCCGATAGCCGTTTTGGCTGAGTCAAATTGTGTTGCCATGCACTCAATCCCCTGCTTATCACAGGATGCAGCTGTGTGCTACTGGAACCAGCTCTAATTGTGCTTGTGGCTGTCTCCTGGAGGATTTTAACAAGCTCTGCAGAGTATGTAGGAATTAGACAGTGTCTCTTTAAGCAATTTGTAAACCCCTGGGAGCACTGTTGGTTTTTCTTGCAGAAGCCACCAGAACCAGCCTGGGTAGTGGTTCTCGCAGGTAGTTAGGCTTTGCTTGTTTAGCAGAGACTGGAATTTTGAATGGAACAGCGGCCATGTGACTTCTTCATATTCCTGACATTGTATGAAGAACAAATACACCATCCCCTGGTGAGGAGTCTAGTCTGAAGAGATCTGTCTGTACAGCAAAGATGTGCAGTTCCTCGAATACACCACTGCTGTTCAGCCGGTGGGGCTGTCCTTGATGCTGCACCGAGGGCACCTCCTGCTGCAGCCCTCTGGGGGCACAGCATAGAACTGACCTTTGTCAAATGGAGCACCCTGTTAAGAACTGTTCTCATATATCTTAATTAAAGTAAAAGAGCTAATTTTCGTAACATAAAGAACAGGTTGATTCCTAAAAGCAAACACAAACAGCAAGTAGTAAAAATAACTAGATCTTTATTGCTGAGCATTTTAAGTAGTAAATATTTATCAGCTTAATTCACTGGTATAAATATGAGCTCATCTGCACCTTTTCTCCACCAGGCCACTTGCTCCATCATGACATGACATTTACCTGTTACCCATCTGTTTAGCCCTTTGTAATCTGCCAGTGATTACAGATTCCTCTTTTCTTTCCAATGGTTACTTCTCTCGAAAAGCATTAGTGAAGAGAGCTAGAGCATCATCATTTAGGAATTTCTTATTAATGAACAGGAAAAGATTTCTTTGTCTTTACAGAGAAAAAAAGAAAGACAAACATTTACAGTCATTTATTGTGCAGTTTCACTGAATAAAACAGAAAACACTGCTGCTTTTAGTGAGTGGAATTCTTGAAGAGAGATAATTCCTGGGGAAAAAAATAGACTGAAAATGGTACTGGCAGGTAGCCTTCATTTCTGTTCCCAAATACTCTGAAATCTGAGTCCTTGTCCTGGCTACCGTTGATCATAGGTCTATCATGAGAACATTGGGTTTGAGAAGTGAGAGATCTGCCAGAATGACCGGGGAAATAATTACATGATTGTGTTAAGGGGGTTAAAATGAACAAAAACCATATTGTGAAACTACAAAATAACGGGAAGCCTAATGCACGTATAGGTTCAAGAGTTAGAGAGCTATTTGGATAGACATTCCAGGTCAAGTAGTCCTCACTGATTGCCAGAAGGTGAGAGGGGCAGATGCAGGGAAGACTCACTCCTTAGTTGCTCTGTTTGTTAGTGTGTTATCATAAGCAATAGCTGCCAGCATTTACTGGGAAACCTCTGGACTAGCTAGCCCCCTGTTCTAAGCCTTCCCAGTCTCAGTCAGGCTGGAACTGTCTGGTTTCCACTTACAGGTATCAGAACAAAGGCATGATGTTCATATGGGTCTTAACAGAATATGAACAATGAAATGATAATTGATAAATGTAAAAAAAAAAATAATCCTTTTTTTATCAGCACAAAGAATTGAATTATAAGACCAAACTCACCTGAGTGAATAAATCCTATTTTTTGTATAACATTGGTAAATACGAGACCAACTTCACACATCCAGGTTGCACATGGCTTTTTTGGGCCATAACTTGAGTCCTGTTGTGCCTGTTTAGAGGTCTCAGAGGGATGGTCTGGGATATCCCAGTGAGCCAAGTAGCTCCAGCTGTGAGGGTGGAGAAGGAACTGTGCATCAAGGAAGATGAGTTTCTCTGTGTTTCCCTGGCTTAGTAGAACGATACAGCTCCTTTTTCACTTGGAGCAGACCAACTATTGGGTGCACATGCTCTTCACCATTAGGAAAATGCCCTCTAGAGCATTTAAAGAGCTCCTTTGTTTCGTAAAACGTGTTTGGGGTTTGGTTGAATGGAAAGTGAATTAATTGCAGATTAGCTTCCATTCATAGGGGTTTTTTTTAAGCCGTCAGTGTATGGGAGCTGGACTTTGTGTGTAAGCCCCATTCTTTGTAAGAGCTCATTGGAAAAATTAAATGTGTGATTTCCCATATGTGTTGTCTGAATGCACTGAGTGCTGAAAATCCTGGAGGGAGGGGATTAGGTTCCTGTCAGGCATTACCAGAGTTTGGGAATTGTATCATCTTCCTCCCTTGCAGCTCTGCCTGGGCATTTTGGTTTTGCCTTGATTCCCATCCCAGGACACCTACAGGGAACCACAGATTTAGTTGATGTCATCCTTCCAATCACCTCTACTGATCTCCCTTTTCCCACTGCACTGTCTGAACACCTCATTATTGCTTGGAATGCAGTATCTCTGGTGATGAGGCTGAACTTCTTGTATGCTTGGACACAAACTCACACAGTTAATGTTGCTTCGGGCTGGGGCTGCGCCGAAACCTGTACCTGCAGAAAGAAGAATGCAAACACATGAGGGTGGTGGATCACCAAAGCCCTTTCTCCTGCTTTCCATATTTCCAGGTTTCTTCCTGTCATTTGCATTGGGCAAACTCCAGAACAAACAACTTGTCAGCCAGTTATAGAGAGAAGTATTTTGATTCACACCCAATGAGGATGTGCAGTGTTTGAAGAGCACAGAAGGTGAAGGGAAAGGGAAGGCCTTTCACAGGGGCTGGGGCACTCCTCAGTTCCCATCTCACGGTGCTCAGCTGATGGATCCCCCAGCTGCACATGTGCTCTCTGGCTCTCTCTGATGAATCGTTACATTATTAACCCTGTTCAGGAGAGCAGCAGTATTTAGGATTGGGCAAAGATGCCTTTAGGATGAGTGTTTATTTGCTCACAAAACAGGAGGGATACACAGACTGAAAAGTGAGGGAATGGGAATCGGGTCAGACAGAAGCTTCCAAAAAGCTCAGCTTATTTGGAGAGTAGAAGGAGCAGCCAGGATAACAAACCATAGGACAGTGAAATTGATTCCCTGTTCCCTCTTCATCATACCCTCCTCCGGGTAAACCTGTTTCAGTTGATAGTGAATATTTCATGCAGTGCTGAGCATTTTCTGAACTGTGGTGTCCTAGTTTTTCCACCTCCAGCCCCAAAGGAATGTTTTTACATCATGGAGCTTTATTTTTGGGAAGGGGAGGAGGGAGCGGAGGCTGCAGGCTTGCGAAGAGATGGCAACAAAGGGTGTTTCAGAGAACAGCTTGGCTCTGATGTCTCAGCTAAGAATCTCACCTCTGCTCCTTTGCTCCCTCCAGAAAACTCCATGAAAAGAGTCAGGTCCCAGGGGACTGGAGTACAGTTCCAATCAGAATAAACTAACCCTAAAAATGGCACCCTGGGTCTTCTCTCGGCAGACTGCCATGGTGGCTCTGTGTTACCTGATAACGACAGGCTGTTGTCACTGTCAGCACCGCAGGTCCACAGAGCTACCAAAGAGAAGAGCTGCATCTGTTCTGTCTCATGCAGCAGCACCCAGAGGAATGTCTCACTGCTGCTGTGCACTGACTGTCTCTTCAGGAAAGGGCAGGCACTGAGTCTCATCCCTCTTTACTACCTCTTCACCTCCCCTGCGCATAGAAAGACCAGCTAAGAGTTTGCAGGTGTGGCAGTGCGAGTCCAAGAGCCTCATAGGTTCTGATCCAGTGCCCTCCAGTGTGAGTCTCTTCTGAGTTAACTGCAGTGGGCTTTACATTGGACACTGAGTCTTTTAAAGGAAATCCTCAAATCCTGCTGGATACTAAAGAACCAGAGTAGGGAGCAGTGACATTCTGTCACAATGTTTGCCTCTTTTGAAATCAGTCTTTTAAAAGTTTCCACCTTTGTTTTTATGAAGCAGGTGGAACGTGCCTGCTTAAAACTGAGACCTTCCACACCACAGTGCCTCCAGCTGCCTCTGAAAACACCACAGAAGAATAAACTGCCCCATTAATCTGCCAAATAGCTCAAAGTCTTGCGTTAGACACCATCCCAGAAAACTCCAAAGGAGGCTGGTATTCCAGATCCTGCTGTACATTTGTGTTTCACGAGTGCATCTTCCCTTTAGGATAGGCAGAACAGCCACGAAGCCTGGAAAAGTCCCAGAGCCTCAATATGCTTGCTCATACGAGCCTCCTAAAAGCACACTCTACCTGACCAGCTGAATTAGCATCTACTGTAACTAAGACAGCAGCACAGCAATTCAGAGTCTGACTCACCCCTGTTACAGACTGCGAAGCCCAGCAGTTGCGCTGCACCATTCCCTGGATAGCCTGGTTTCTCCTACCTAGTCACGCTTGCCCTCTATGCTCACTGCCCATTATTGAGGGGGACAAAGTGGCAGAGCTTGTTCCTCAGACCACTGAGCTGCAGCTCTGGATCCTCTGGTCCCCCGACGTTAGTCCCCAGTGTGGAGCGTTTGCTGTGTGACTTGTTAGTCTGCAGCAAGCTGTGTTCACACACCTTGAAGGACGTGGGGCAGGAGTGAAGCACAAAACTGCTTAGTTAATGATTTAGATTTGCAAGGTTTTAATGGGTGGAAAAAAGGCCCGAGGAAGGTGATGGTACACCTTTCTTTCTTGGTCACTCTTGTCCCCTTACACAAAAGGAAGGGTGGAGGGAGGAGAGAGGAAAAATGGTTCTTTTGTGGTGTGGTGGAGGCAAGAGGAGAGCTGTGGAATATCCCCAAAGCGTGCTCTACCTCCACTGCATTACAAAACAGCAGTTCAGCGGGGGACACAGAAGCATTTAGGGAAACTGCAGCTGAAACTAAGTGAACCTTTCAGTCTACTTATCACAGCATTTTCAGTCTCTGCTTCAAGGAGAAACCATAATAAATAAAAAATATCTTGCAAAAGGATCTAGTATCCATCTAGAGGATTGGATGAAATAAAAAGTGACAAACAAAATCACCAGCTCCTGTTTTAGAAACTGTTGTTAAAAATAAACCATCATTCACTGCTGCAGTGCTGCCAGTGTACTGCCTGTCTTTACATTTCCTGTGCATGTTGTATAGTTTAACAGCTCTCTCTGTTGTCATGACAAAGATTCCCTGCTTTTCAGCATGAAGCTTGCTCTGTTATTTCTAGTCCACCCGTAATGTCGTCTGCCCTCCCTCCCAGCTTATGAGGCATTGTATTTTCCTGTGCTCAGAGGGTGTGCAGTGCCTCTGCTTCCTCCTGACTTACATGAGGACATCTGGATTACTTGCTGACTCCTGATGCCTTGCATGGAGCCAGGGCAGTAGAGAAGAGCACCAGCACCAACCACAATCAAGTGCTCAGCCGTGGCAGCGTGCTTTGAACTTGTATTTTGATCCATATGACATATTGCAGACTTTACCCCCCACTGCTTTGTTCTCTGCAGGCTCTGAGTTGAGTTAGTGGTGACATTTGAAATGTCATTTTTTCATTTGTCAGAGGGTGTGTCTTAGCACGTGTCCTGGCATACCAAACACCATAGCTGTGTTTAAAGACAGAACAAGGGACCACCTCTGACCTGAAGCATTTATATCTAAATAGGCAATGCATGTAAAAGGGCAGGAAAATGTGGGTAAAATCGAATATCTTACTGTCTGCATTCTCTGGATACTCAACTATGGCGCAGATAGATTAAGTAGCCCATGCAGAGCAAAAGAAGCTATTAAGAAAATCAGAAAGTGAAGGTAGACTCTGAATCACAAATCAGCACCTCAGCCTCACAGCCTCCCTTGTATATCCTGTCAGAGCAAGCCAATATTGATGACGGCATTTGCCAGTCTTTCCAGATCCAGTGAATCCAGACTAAGTTAGGAGACCCTTAGACAGCTTTACGGCTTCCTTTGGATACCATTTCAGATAATCATTCCAACTTCAACCCCACCCCATGAAACCTCCAGGGTTTAGGTGGTTATGATTTTGTTTGGAGGTATGCCAAAGGCGGGTTTGGATGCACACATCATTCAAATTCAAGTTTGGAACTGTGTATATTTATGCAATAGAAGGTATTGCACATTTTCTTTCATTTTAGTGTTCTCTCTGTTTTAGATGTGTATTTATGCCAAACAGTACAGATGTGTCCTGTATTTGGAGCTCTTTTCTTGAGGAATGTGTAGAAAACATTTGCTATAATGAGACTGACTAGTCCCACCTTTAGTGGAACCCCACAGCAGCCTTTTATCACCTCCAAAATTTAGGCATAGGCATAGACTTCTCAGAGGGGCTCAACTTCCATCCTTAGACCAGATTTTCATTAGACCCCGTAAACTAAAATGTCTGAAAAACTTGGAAATCTAATTTTTATATTGTCCCTTACTGGAAAGGGTATTCTTCTTAAAATCTAAACTGTGGCTAGTTCAGCAGCTGAAAATCTGCCACCAGGGTACTTCAATGCAGAGAACACAGCATTACTGGACCTTTTGAAACTGTGGGCATTACCTGCTGCTGCCTCCTGCAGGAGAGCTGCCACAGGGGAAACATCCTTCATCGAGGCACTCTTGATGGGGGAAGTTGTCAGCATCTGGTGAAGCTTCCACTGACAGCATGTGAATTCCCAGCATGAAGCAAATACTAACTGTAAGAAGTATAACAGAAAGCTTTTTGGTGTTTCTCAGTGGTGATTTAAAAAAAAATATATAATGGTTGCATTTCGGGGGAAAAAAAAAAAGCTCCTTTATGAAGAGGCTGAAAGCTCCTTAATTCTAACGTAAGGAAATCCCTGTGCTCCAGTTTGAAGAATATTTTTCTTGGGAATGAAAAGGGTGCACCCAGGTATCAAGGGCCTGATCCAGGTTACCTTAGCACCAGGAGGTGGCTTTACAGTGACTGGCAGCAGTCCCTGGTGAGGAAAATGTGCCAGTGAGGTGTTCAGTGCTGATGCTTCCTAACAGAGCCTGCCTGCTCACATGTGTCCTGCAGGTCCTGGGGCTGCTGTCCATGTGATAGTGACACTGTTCTGAAGTGACGGCTTGTTCCAGGGTCCCGAAGATAATTTGCTTGGAAAGGACAAAGGAGCAAAATACAAAAAGGATGGCAATCATTCCTGAATAGACCACCTTGCACCTGGCCACTCCCAGAGCTGTTCTGGGCTGGGAGGGGGCAGGCAGTGGGGAGGAGTGTCCCAGTGGTGAAGGGAAGGAAAGGGATTCAGGTGGAAATTACCTTCAAAGAAACATTAAATCCTTTCTCACTGGGTTTAAGTGGAACTGTTGTACTGGCCAAGTCCTGTGTGAAGGTAGAAGTGCCCTGAGGGCATCAAAGCTGCCCTGGGAGTCTGTGGAAAGCAGTTCTTTGTCATAATTTCTCTCTGTGTTCCTGCTATTTGGCCTGCAGGACAAAATAACCACATTGTAGGGGGTCATCTGTGACAGTGAAGGGGTTGTTGTTTGTTGTTTGTGCTTCAGCCAGTGCTGCAGAGGGAACAGAAGCTCTGACATCTCTGCATCTGCTTTGCACCAGCACATCAGATCTTGTGCAGCTCCCTCATTTTTATGCTGGTAAGTTGAAAAATGGGATTGCACCTTACATTTTGGAAATGCTTGGCAGTCCTGTTCTGGCTGGTGACTGATCTCTGGTTCGGAAAAGCTATTACTGTAAGAGGACTTTCCTTTCAGTATTACATAGTGCATTTTGCCAAGCAGTTACATTTGCCAGTAGCTTGAAGGGCACAGCCAGCTTTCTCAAGTCTCTCTGCTGCTTTAAAGGCAGTAAAGTCACCTGTCTCTAAGGGACAGATAGAGGAGCCTCACAAATGCTCTGACTTTTGTTTTGATTACCGTGGATTTGTACTCGAGGGACTGAAGGGGAATAGCAGTTGTGCTTCACCCAACAGCTGGCACTTACATGTGTCCCTGACATACCTTGGTAGGAAACTGGCACAGAGTCTTTAGTCCAACTCTGCAAGAATTACAGTGGCCTTTTTCATGGGAGGTTACTTCCAGGTATATGTTTTAATGCCCTGACTCTGCTGGAACGTCAGTATAACCGAGGGCCAGCCACAGCCACTAAGAGGAATGCAGTACAACTCCTTTTGTTGCTTCTAAAGTCTTCTGTTTCCTCTGTTGCAGCACAACAAACCACCATCCCCCCCCCAAAAAAAGGGGGAAAAAAAGAAAAATAAAAGGATGTTTCTCTTTAAAAGCAGCTGGGGAAGGGAGAACAGCTCTGTGTGGCAAGGAGGAGACAACATGCTCAGTCTTTAGGTGTCTGCAGCTGTGGCAGAAGCAGTCACATCCCAAATGATTAATGAGCAGGCAGGCTGGATGTGAGGAGAAGAGCCCAAGGCCCGTTGCGGAGCTGGCTGCGGGGATCCCCCAGGGAGAGGTGGGCTGCTCCGATACGGCACAGAGAGGACTGGGGGCGGCTTACAGAGAGCTGACTGCACAGAAGGCAGCTGCTCCTCGTGGTGCTGATGTTTTAATCGTTGGTGGCTTCTGCAAGGACTTATCTCCCGCCCCCATACTGTTTAGGTGAACAAAGGACTCAAGATACATAGCTTGACCCCTTGGCATTAGGTGGATGTGGGGCTGGGGAAAGCAACTCTATTTAAAGAAGTGTCATAAGGGGAAAGGAGAAAGGAAAGAAGGAAATTCTCCAACCTCGGCTGAAAATAAAATACAATTCATATTTTAACCCCTTGCCAGATTAGTTTTGCTGGTTCAGAATCACTCCTGTAAAATGCAGGTGGTATTTCAACCAAAGTAAAGGTGTTTCTGGAAGGGCACCCTGGTTTTCTGTAGCAGAGCAGCAGTATGTATATGCCCTCTGAAGCTGCACAAGAAACTGTTTGGCAGTGCTCGAGGCGTAAAGTGATTGTTCAACTACGTAGTTAATATATCTGCTGGATCCCTGGTGTGCTGTGGGAAGGGAAGTTCACACAGGATTTGGAGACAGCCAGAAGGCCAAGAAAAGCAGCACGCGGCAGGAGCAACAGAACCAAAATGCTTACAATAGAAGTCATTCTGCCAAATAGGACTTCTGGTAAAATGCACACTCACCCATGAAGGCAATCCCCTCAGGTCGTCTGAAAATCCTTTTGGTTGAATAAACAGTACGAGGGAGAAAAAATTAGGCTGGGCAGGCTGCTTCTGGCCTATATTTGAAATTCAAACTCATTCATTCATGTAAACCCTCTGTAGATTCTTGCAGTTCTGTGTCACCTCCGAGGTCCTGGGTTCTCTTGCATCATCAGACACTTCTCCCAGAATAAGGAAACTTGCTGCAAACTGGGTGTTCAGGTGTATCCTCAGGTCTAAAGGAGACCACCATCGGAGTGATCCCATTAAAGAGCTCATTGGAAGTGCTGACTTCCATTTGGAGTCCTGGAGGATATGCACACCTGTCAGGGAAAAGGATGAGGAAGAGCCATTACAGTTAAGATCAAAGAGAGGACACAGCTACGAACTACACATTTTCTTTCTCTCTCCAATGAACACTGCCTTATTTGAAAATATTCAGAACACTATTAAGGGAGGGCTGTTTGATTTTTTCCTCTTTTGCTTATTTCAGATTTAAAGAACTGCTTCATATTTCCTTAATAAGAATGTATCAGAGCTTTCTATATGTTTTCAGTAAGTGAAGCTTTGCTCATTTGTTTGAAGGTAGAACTGACAAACATGGGCCCTCAGTAGGCAGGCAGCCTCCTCTCCTGTGGGCTTTATGTGACTGATCATTTGCAGATCATGAGCAAGATAAGGGATCAGAGAGACACAAGAGTGCTCCAGGGATCTTGGCAAGCCTGGAGAGTGCTAAATTATACCCTGAGGAGACATCTCAGGTTTCTCAAACAGGTCACCGTTCCCATAGAAGGAAGAGGGACGACAGTAAATGAAGACATGTCCAAAGGAATCTCATCAAAAACGTAGCTATGCAAAATGCATGTTTAATGGGTCAGAAGTAAATACTAACCCCACTTCCTGGTTGGCCACCAAAAACATTCACTTTGGCCACCATTTCAAACTAAATGAGTTACTCTCCTATAGGTTTGCTAGAACTTGCAAGGCAATTTTTTTTCTCATTTTCTTTCATCACTTCTCTGTCTTTTATTGCTTTTACTGCTATACAGTCATGGTGTAGACTAAGCATGCACTTCAAACACTTTCTTGAAATGGAAGGAAAACATTTTCTACAAGTTCCAAGTCCCCAGCCATCCTGAAGGGAACAAAGAAAATGTGTGGAAAATTGCCAGGAAAATCACTCCTGCCCTAGGAAAAAAGTGGTTAACAATTTGGAAACGTTAGCAAGAATAAGAATGCAAAACCAGAAGAAGAACAGTCAAAAAAAGGGTTCTCAGTCTCTAGGATTTCACAGAATGTAGTTGTTTTTATGTGGCTTCTGTGGTAGCATAAGGAATCCACTCTAAAATAAAGAACAGGCTCCCAGTTTGGGTGTGTAACATTGCCCTACTCTAAATACAGGAACACGTGGGCAGCAGAGTCATACCAAAGGACAGGACAAAACTGTAAATAACCCTCAAGTTGTCCACTTGAGATGGAGTAAGACTGTTACCAAGGGAGGCAAAACCTCTGTTTAATGGTTATGTAGATCTCTGCAGGGAAGAGGGATGGCCTCCTAAAATCACCACAATTCCTTACCAGCTGCTGATACACTGAGTTCTGTATGGTGCAAGGAGAGCACCTCTGTGCTACTTTCCTCAGAAATACGTTTGCATAAGCCAGGATTCAACATGTGAACCTCACAGCACAGGCACTGTTTCCTCGTATCTGAGGTTACTGCTGGGTTTCCTCAGCATGGCATCCGCCTCAGCAAGATTTTGGCTGCTTTCTTGTCTGTCCTGTGTTTGTGTAGGAGGCAGTATAAGCTTTTCATGGGGGAAAAGGCTTTCTCCATTGGAAAGAAGGGAGCTAATTATGTCTCCTATAAAGAGATGTAATTGGTTTTCCTTTCTGTAGAGAGAGGCTGACATGAACAGCATCCTTTGCCTTTTCATTCCAAAACTCTGTTGTGACCGTAACATTGACTATTGGAAAATTCCCCGATTCACAGGTTGTTTTTCACATATTCCAAACATCTGGGAGCAAGGTTCAGCTGACAGATGAATGTGATCTCTTGAAGAAAACACTGAAAAGCTGGGGTGAGAGGGGGTTAAATCTAGCCCAGCTGTCCATTTCAAATATTGCTTGTTTCAAATTTAGCCTGCCATCTTCTCAGCAAATTGTTTGTGAGCACTTTTCAATCCGCACATATAAGTGTTTTCTTAAGTATTTGGCAAGTGCAAGGGAGTTCGAATTAGATTGTGAAAGCAGGATGCCTGTATATGTACCAAAGCATCCCAAGGTGTACAGGGCTAAGGTGGTATGATTTAAGTGAACCCCAATTTTCAAATTCTCATCTTCTTTTGGAACGTATTCTCTGACACTTTCAGGAATAACTGGAATAAGCATATCCATCCAAGTCCATTGTCTCCAGAGAATTAAACTAATTTGCTAAACGTTGGAACTTTCCTGTTGCTTTCTTTATGTAATTTTTGAGTCTCAAGCACTTTCTTTAGCGATGCGTTGTCACCTGACGTACCAAAGCGTTGCCTCCTGTCTTTGCTCTTCATCAAAAGCCAAATTGCTGTGAACTCTGTATTAGATGTGATACATAAGACAGATACAAAGGAATGGGAAGAGACTCAAATAATGGCACCTAAGTTGACTATTTTGAAGATGCACAACCACAACATCTTCAGAAATAATAAAAATACAACCTTCTCAAATTTAAAATGCCTTAATTTCATAGCTCTTCCTGATCTCTATGCAATAATGCTGTGTTGCTGGGTGCATCTGCACTGCAGTACAACACTTGTCATAGCAATATAGGTTGTTCTGGAGTGACACAGGTAATTCAAGGGAGAAGATTTCCATACTGCAGAAGTGATTGTAACTATGTGGAAAAGAGGAAGTGTTTTAGGGTAGGGAATATGTTTAGCACAGTGAAACTGAAGAATTCAACATTGGAACTCAGAACAGCTCTGAAATACTGCAGGATCCGAGAAGTAATGTCTGAGGCGTAGATTTATAAATAGAAAGGCAGGCCTCCTATTACAAGACCCATCTCTAGAGACCTAGAACTAAAAGATGGAATTTGCCGATCATTACTGGCTGGCTCTGGTCTCAATTAGTAGTAAGAGTCCCACAAACTTTGAGATAAAGAGATAGGCCGATGCCAAGTACTTCTGAAAGACTGACCTGACTGAATAATGTATTGGAAAAGATAATGAAGATGTGGAAAATTATTGTATTCAGCGCCAGAGCATATGCTGGGTATGACCAGAGGTATCTTAAGTCCTCATTTCCTAAGTAGGTTCAGACAATGGAGAAGGAATGATTTAGCTTATCCCCATCACCTGTTTTGAGATGCTTGAGAAACTATCTTTACAATGTTGTTTGTAAACCTTGCTTGCCAAGAGGCTTCTTGATCCTGATATTGATGTTGATAGTCTGCAAGATGTCATCAGCACCTCCAGCAATAAGGGACTGGTGTGTGATGAGAAGGATATGAGAAGAGCAGAGATAAAATAACTGAGAAACAAAATGTTCCTTCGTTGCTGTCTTTGATCTCTTAACTCCCAGCTGTGAGAGATCCTGGTTGCTGATGGCAGGAATTGACTAATTTTCTGCAGCTTCTGTTGCTTGTACAAAACAGAAGAAGATGTTGTCTTCACTGAGGGGAGTACAAGTCTTGCTGTAATGTCTTCTGTTGCAGGCTGAACCTGAGGAGAGGCAGGGAGTGAGCACAGGCAGCTTCAAGACTGAGGCAAAATAGGCAATTTTATTTCCTCTTCTCCTCTCTCTTTCTGCCTCTTGCTTTGTACTTCAATTCCTGCCTTATTAGTCATTCTTTTGAAGATTAAACCCCAATGGAAAACTCTCAGACAGTGTTGCTGTCTTTGCTGTATCCCTGATGTGATGGATGAAGTGACAGGCACCATGGACAAAGCTGTTGTGTCAGAGTTAGCATCATCCTGAAAGCTTTTGCCTTTTCTCCAAACTGAGGTGCAGTAGGTGAGGGAGGGGAAAGTTTTACGACAGCCATTTAACTGTCCACCAGTAGTTTACTCTTGACCTGGAACTGAGGCTGAGGCCACTAATTTTGTTGTGTGAGTCACCAAAGAACCGAGAGAACAGGGTTTGAGCTCATCTGCTGTTGGCTACATCCAAACAGATAGCCCAGAGATGAAGATATTAAGAGGTTACTGCTGATTTCCCACACTATTTAGCCCTGTTTTGCAAGATATGAAAAAACAAGCTTGTGGTTGAGGTGGGTCTGCATGAAAAAGTTATAATCCCACATCCAGATCAGTGGGCAGGGATGGTTGGAACCGAAGCGCTGGCTTGTGTCATTACAGAGACACACCAGATATGGTCATGTCACTAGAGAGACACACTGGGGGCAGAATTATGGACAAAGCAGGCTGATTTCTTATCACAGATAAGAATAAGTAGTTCTTGGGATGTGTCCCTAATATGGAATGGACATGGAAGTACTAACGTAGAGCTGGTGCATGTGAGGTTGGACTTGCTATTTATGCTGCAGGGTGATAGAAACCATTGGCGACCTGCTGGGGCAGAAGAACTGGGCTGGAGGGTTGCTTGGCCTCCCTGAGTAGCCAGCCGCTGGCTCCATAGTTTGGCAGGAAGTCAGCTGTTGATGCCTCTGCCTGCAGCTGCCAGGCCTCCCCTCAAGGCTCTCTCTTTATTGCAAAGTGCAAACATGAACTTTGTGCAAATGTGTTGCCCTTGGCCTTTTCATGGTTCCTGGATGAGGTCCATGTTGCTGTTTGTCTGGGATAGTGTCCCTCTGGGAGGTGCAATTGTGCTTCAACACCGTATTCTGGAAACAGAGGGGTGAGCTGTGGATTGGTTCAGACTCTGCTTCTGTCACTGCCAGTTGTGAGGGTCTACTGGTCTGGAGAATCCCTTCTAGACATCAGCTGTTGGTATCTCACTAAGTCTATTAATTCAGCTGAAATGAGATCCTAATAGACAAATACACAGAAATATCTATTTAAAGAGTTAAGGGGCACCCAAAAGTGAATGACAAGAGAATACAGCAGAATAACAAAAATCATATTGTCTGTTTTCCACTCTTTGGAATTAATGAGGTTGTTCAGCTTGTTGTGGAGAAGGGCAAGACAGGGATGGAGTCTGGCATTCTACCTCTAATCTCTGCAGAGCTCCAGCTGTTCTGCCCTCTCCTGGAGCATTTGTTACCTGCCTTATTTCTTCTTAGGGAACCAGAGATGGCCATTAAGGAAAGATGTAGAGAAGGGAATAGCAGCAATCCCATTGATTGCTTCTGGAAGAGTATTACAGAAAATGTAAAGGACATTTGTGTAAGACAATGCCAAAGAGCTAAACAAGGCCAGTGTGACTAATGGACAAAAAGAGGAAGAGGGAGAAAGAGTCTAGCTGAGACGCATAGGAAATGGTAGAGAAGTCATCCTTTGAAGCTTTTCCAAAACTGTGCTTTTAAATTTCTCTTCTATTGATGGTGGTCTCCCTCAAGGATCCAGTCCGTGGTACTGTCAGCATCACTTCACTGTCTCAGTCCCATTCCTAGATGCTCTTGGGAACCCCTCTGCCTTATCATATCCTCAACCAATGCTCTCAGAAGCTCTGCACTGTATTTTTGGCAGAACATTTTGCTGTGCTGTGCTGTACTGACTCCTTTGTGCTTGCCCATATTTCCTTAATGGGATTCAGCATCTTCTGCATTCTCCACACACTCTTCGGCTCCAGCATTCCAGTGTTATGTTTAGTATTGCCTATATTAAATCTGTGATGTCTCAAATAATACAAAAAGTTCTGCACCTGTATTATTTGAAGCTGAATTCTCTGTACCCCTTAATTTTACAGCTTATTTTTCCTCTGTGTGAAGTGACTGTTTTTCTGTAGCTCAGCATAGCAGTCCACAAGGCATTAAATGTTCAGGGCTGCACCTTCTCTCTTCAGAAGAAGTAATTTCTGCTGGGGGAAGATTACTTACGAATTGCACTCCTTTCCTGCACAGGGCCATATACACCCCTGAAACGAGCCCAGCATACATTTGTATACAGGCTCCCCAGGGAAGTGGTCACAGCACCAGCCTGACAGAGTTCAAGAAGCATTTGGACAATACCCTCAGGGACATGGTGTGACTCCTGGGATGTCCTGTGCAGGGCCAGGAGTTGGACTTGATGACCTTTGCGGGATCCCTTGCAGCTCAGGTTACTCTGTGATTCTTTGATTCTGTGCCTTGCTAGGGGGGACTAGCCTTACAGCTCTGCATTTGGGGGCAGCACTGTAGATGTGGCATGGCAAAGAGGGCTGCTCACACGAAAAGGGACTGAGTGTGCTGCTTTGGAGCAGTGGATACCGGTGTTCACACAGACTTGGCTGTGGCTGCTGTGTGGGGTGGTGGGTTTCTCATAAATGCTGGGCTGGGTGCACATGAGTTATAAAAAGCCCTGTGTGCATTAACATTAAAAACCAGGTTAAGGAGGGAAAAAGAAAGGCAAGTCAAAGAAGAGGTTATTGCTCTTGTAGAGTGGCTGCAGGTTTGTGTCCTGTGTCCTGCACTACTTGGCGATGGCAGCCAGGATGTGGCACTCACTGAAGGTGACAGGAGGCACAGGGAGGCTATTTGCCTTCCAGTGAAAGGGGCCTATTCTGCTGACTGCTGGCAGAGGCTTGTGTGTCAGTCACTCGTTAGCTGTGTACCACCGGGCAGCAGATAATCTCAAGTGCTGAATGAATAAATCCACTCCTTGTCAGCTCCCATCAGTGTCTCTTGCATGAAGCCCTGATGCTTCTTAAAGCAGCATACGCTGCAGATAAGTCAAAGTGCCATATTTACTCGGGAGCTGATGGCAGAGCCCTGAGGAACACGGCAGGTGTTAAGTACAGAGTTAAACCATGACGTTCCTGGGTAAGATTTTCCATGGCTAGATAACCTGTAGGATCTGTCCCTTCAGGACCTTGGAATCTATGTGTCAGCCCAGGCCATGAATCCTGTTGTGGAGGTGCACTGGCAGCAACAGAAAGGATTTCCAAGAAAATTAACACAGTACCTGTCCAGTCAACTTCATACTCTCAGACTTTGTGCTAAATTTGGAAATTCAGTGGAGCTTTAGAGTTGCAGTTTTGAAGAGACTATGGAAAAAGACAAGTAGAAACTGACATTTTGGTATAATACTAGTTTGTGGAAAGTAAGTTTCCATCCTAAAGCTTTGTGGTATAGAAGTCTGCACATGCAAATTTTTAAATCAAATATGCATCTCACTTGCTTCTCACACACACCTATTTTCATTTTCATTTATGGGGAAATAGCTTTGTGAAGCACACATGCAAACAAAAATTGTGGTGGAATGAGCCCATAATAGAGCCCTCAGTAAAATGAGGAATTGCTCAGCTTTCCAGTAATTTTGTCTGTTTGTTGTAAGTATTTTGTAAAGCATTGTCTAGCTGTCTGATTCCATGGAGATCTAAGTCTAGTTTTCCCCCTCATTTATCTACTTTTTGTAAAATCTTCTTGTAATTACCAGTACTTAACAGAAAACCTGAATTCATGTTAAAACATTTAATTAGTCAAAATTGTGTAATAGAAGATTTCTTCCAGATACCACTTAATGATCATTAGAAGGTCTGATTCAAATCCCACTTAAGTCAATTGATGTCTTTTGTTGACTTCAATACATTTTGAATCTGGCTCAGTATATTCAGAAATGTGAGGTTAATGGCTACAATAGCAGCAAGAAATACTCCCCATAGATGCTCAACTTTCATGGTTCTCCATTTGCATTCATAATAGCCTACTGAATAAGTTTTGGATAAAGGTAGTGAAAGGTCATTTTAAGCAAAAAATCAGCCAAATTCAGAGCTGCAGAGGAAGATACTTTAATGTTTAATCATTTAAACCCTGATATTTTTTCCACTTCGACTCTATTTATGCTCCCTTAGAAACTGTGGATGCAACTGATACAATGCATTAGATGTGTTGGTATTGCTTAGATCTGGTAATGGCTTAATCTGTTTGGAGGAATGATGTCCCATCACAGCAGTGATGACCCTACAGGGCATAATGGGCCTGCAGTTACTTGATGTATAAAGCCATTTCTGCTTTAATGCTGTTCTCTTCTGATTTCAGGAGTAGCCTATTTCTGTCATTATGGGCAAGAGTGAACAGGTGACCTAGACAGTCTTCACCAAAGCCAGGCATTTTTCACCATTTTTAACTTTCAGTCCCACATAACATGAAAGCAAAAGTATCAAATTAATAAAATCCCAGGTATTTTGCTGTGATATTTCTGTTATGTCAGGAACACAGACTTTTCAGAGAACCTAATACTAGTTTCTTCCTATGAGATGCCTTTGGTTTTGCCACTTCAATTCAGTGAAATATCAGAGTGATCTACTCTGCTTTCTGTGCCCTCATCATGGAAATGCAAATTACTGCACAGCAGGCCAGACACTGGAGAAAGTAGGTGCTCTGGTACAAGGTTTCCAACCTGAGTTCTAGCCTGAGGAGTTGGATAAGCAGCCAAATCTCTGCATCCTTTGAAGCTCATTCTGAGTGTAGAGAATTCTAAATTCAGAAAAGGTCATGTCCTGAATGAGTTTCTCGTAACTGAGGGACAGCCATGAGTTCTGAAAAGTATTTCATTAGTTACCTCAAAGTAGGGTCAACATTAGAAAGAGCTTGATTTTCACAAGAAAACCTACCACACCTTCCCTCCCTGCACCATTTTTCTCTATGAGTAGGGAAAACAGCACAACATGTTTGCATCCTGGAGGGCTTTGCTGCCCTTCACCATTTCTGCAGCTCTGGAATTCCTTCTCAAGCCAGCATTTTGAGCCATATGGGATCTACTGATGTCAATGGAGAAAGAGAGGGCTTTCTGGTGTGCTGCTGGTGGGCTTCAAAGCTTCCAAGGAGAAATGTCATCTGCTGCCCCCCTGCTTTTTGTGTGTAGGTGTTCTTTGAGAAACTGCTAGCAATGGTTGTTGCACAGTGCTTGCACAGGTTTGGTAGATAAAACACAGCCTGGTAATATGAGACAGCTGTGAGCCTCATTTTTCAAGGAGCAAATGCGTCATGAGTGACCCAATAGTTATTGAGCAAAAGAATGCAAGAGAAAAGGAAACTTCTTTCTTCACTGAGACAAACTATCAGGCTCTCCTTGCCTTCTAAGTGAATTAACACCCTGTGTGCCTGAGTCAAAAGGCAAGAGAGCAGAGTACTTGTTGCGAGTGAAAATTTGCTGACAAGATGGGCTTAAACTAGAGAGATGTGGTTTCCTCTGGGGGAGAATGAGTGAAGGAGAGATAGAGGAGAGGGATGCAACGTATTGCATGATTCCTCTAAGGGTCGCGTTGCCCCCTTGTTGCACTTTGTCATTAGCTGAATCACTGGAGCATCCTGTCAAATCAACCTCCTGCACAGATTTTTAGAACCTCTGATTGGCACCTGCACGGCACCTGCACAGCTACACGTTACCAATGCATCTCCTTTTGCCCTGCACAGCCTTTCACAGCTGTTTCCCTCCATTTCAAGGCACAGTCAGTAGCCCACCGTGGCATGAGGCAACCCTGGCTTTAGCTGGGACCCTGTGATGTGACCCAGAGTTTGTGCAACAGAAAAGCTTTGCTTTATTCCTTTCTCTTTTAGGCATTAGGCACTAGAAACATTAGGCAAATGTTTCTCTGTGTTTCCTGTTTATCACAGTCTCTGAGCCTCCCTAGACAGGCTATTCTGAGCTTGCCCTGCTTTCTGATAATTGCATGTGCATTAAAGCAAACACCCCTGCAGGGTTTCTCCTCTCCCCTGTCCTTGCCAGCTCAGAGCTGGGCAGCATTCCGTGGCTTGCAAACGCAGGGCTGCGCAAAAAAGGCATGCCAGGGGCTGGCAAAGCTCTGGGGAAGAAGGCAAAGCTGCATGCTATTTCAGGCCTCTCTTGTTTTACCAGTGAGTTCAGATACTTCTCCTTTCCTAGTGACATGATGACTGCTAGGTCCTCCTGAGCCGTGCATCAGTGACAATGCTATTGAGATCTACAGTCTGTGTCTAACCTGTATCAATTACTGGCTTCTTCGTAGGGATATAAAAAATGAACAGGATCCAGGGGAGTCACCCATCAGTAATGACTGCAGTAGTAATTCTGAGAAGGTAGTCTGTTGCATATTTCTGTGAACTTTTGTTTTTCTTTCAAAGGAAAAAGAGGCAGGACACTGGTGCAAGATTTTTTGAGGAAGATCTTTATCAGACTGCTGTTTAGAGAACTGGGAATCCCTAGATCCTAAAGTCATACAACCATTAGTATCTTGTGTCTCTACATGGGGCAAAGTCCTAGATTACGAGAAGTACAGCAATGACACTTTTCCTTCATAAATGCCCTTTCACTGAAGGATTATACAAAGTCTTACTTGAGATGAGTAGATCAGTTTTGCCCTTGGTTTACAGACTGAAGAGGCAGCAGACTGTGGAAGGCTGACTGGCGCAGACAACACACCACTGAACTGAACACTCTGCAGTCAGATGCTGCCAGGCACATCAAGACAGATGCTCTCTGCATACCTGGGTTGAAATTGAGACCTCCAAAACTCTATTCTCTCTTAGGATTTAGTTCCCAAGAATTTAAAAATATGCGTAGAGCCTTCTACACTCGCACTTAAAATGATGAAAGAAAAGCAACTCAGGTTAATTCTTTTTAGTTGGTTCCTAGAGTAAATCTGTAGGTCATAAGTAGGTATTTCCTTTCTACTCTGATTGTCTGTTACCAAACATAGGCCATGCAGTGCTGTAGCTGAATTCCCTCCTCCAAGTGGTAGTCATAAGTCACTGCCTCTTCTCATGCTTTAGGACAGGAACCAAGCAGGACCCTGACAGGATGCTGACATCCATCACTCACTTGGTCTGAACTTACATTGCCACTGAACCAACTGAGAGGTTTCTCTGAAGTGAATCGCCAAAGCAGTCAGACAGCCAGTCTGCAGGGAATTTTATCTTTCATAGGTAGGATATCCCCAGGAGGAAGATCGGGGTTGGATTATCCTTGTCATAGCTAGTGCAAGGGTCACATTCCCCATGAAATACCTGTTCTTCCCCATTTAGAAGGAACTTCGTTGGAGTTGCAGTTTCTGAGCAGCTGCAGTACATGTTGCTGATGATGAATCTCAGTACTACTGGAAGAGTGTTATGAGAGTGGGTGTTTCTTCTGTTTTGTTTTTTCTCATTTTTGAAGCAAATCCAACTTTTATCAATTATAGGGCTGAACAAGCCCTCTGCAAGTATCAGTGCATATCTTGTAAGAGAGAAGAGTAACAGGTCTTTTTGAAGAGGAGGCAAAAATGGAATAAACTAGCTACCCCCTGGGTTCGTGGTGAAATAGCTGTACAGTTGAAATCTACCCAGCTTTTATTTCCTGTTTGTATAAGTAGCTTTCATCAGAGTGCTGGTCATGAGTAAGTTAACACCCACAGAGCTGTCACCATCAAGCACTGTGTATCACTGAATTCCTAGCAGTTCTGGCAGTGCTGAACTGTGTACATACATGTTTAAATGCATTCCCCACTTCTCTGAAGGAGCTATTTTCAGAGATCCTAAGTGTGGAAGTGGAATCTCTCAGATGACTTTTGACTCTGCAGAGAAGAATAAGTGTCTTTGAAAGACTGAGATTGGCACATGTACAAATACACTTTCTTCCATCCTGGTACATGAGGAAGGCTTAGGATGATGTAGTGCAAAAGTTGCTTTTGCTGTTTTTATGTGGTGCTGTAGAGGAAGACAGATCTGGAGTGATAACCAACATGCTGGGAAATCCTCCTCTGCACAGTGTTTCAAACTACGACTTTCTAATTTCGTGCAGAATATCGTACTGGCATTCAGGTAAAGTTGTCTGTGTTCAGGCTTAGCAGAGGATGTTCTTTCAGGAAGTAAAAGGACATCAAGAAGTCAAGGTGTACTGGGGCAAGTTCCTAATTACTCATCTGATCCCTGCAGGGGAGACATTAAGGGATGGCTCTGTAGTTCGTTCATGGTTTGTTTGTCAGTATAGCAGCTCCGGGACAATCAGTTATTTAAAGGACTGGAAAAAATCCTACCTGGTTGTCCTTGTTTGCTTCTTCAGGTCTTTTTCCTGCCTTTGTGGATTCCTAGAAATTTGGCACGCCCGACTGTGCAATGCTTAGACTACGTCTTGTTGCAGAGTTTTCTTTCACTTATCCACAGTCTCCACAGTGCTACATTAACTCCCCTCGACTTAGCCTAGGTCAAATCAGTGCAGTTACAGTGTGGTTTTGAGCAGCAGAGCAATTTTGCTAACAGCTGAGGAATTGCACTGACTCCATCTCTAATGAATACCCTTAGTGGTCATGATAGGAATTTTGGGTGAGAACAGGGCTTGCACTAATTACAGGGACTTAGTCACAACTTGTTAACTCAGCATTGAAAACATGCTCTTGGAAGTAGCCACACTTGGGCAGACTGGGAATTGAGGGAAAGCACAGTCTTGTGCTTAAGGCTCTGAACACTGCGTCTCCAGTAATCTGGTTTAATTTCTTGTTGTGCCTTGTACTTCTTATGTCACTTCTTATATTTCGTTCCCTTTCTGCGCCTCAGTTCTGCAGCTATAAAATCACACTGCTGTATGTCTTCTCCCCTGCATGCATGGCAAGTTCTTCAGGATGGGGATTTTCTAACATTAATTGAGTGTGCAGTTCATCGTGCAGCCACACCTGTGGCTGTGGGAGGTGTGGAGAGCCCTACGTGACATCTTAGAGTTTTTGTACTTTGAGAACATGTCATTGGCTTTGGACTGTGAGGCAGGAACAGCCTTGAATGCTCATGTAACTCCCACAGCTAATTTTCTTTGGTAGATTTGGGACTTTTCTTTCAACCTTGAAATGTTGCTGGTTTTCGATTCTGCAGGGCAGGGAGTGCTGAGGCTGAATAAATTGAATTTTTCTTAAATTATGTAAGTGCTAAATAAGATACATTGTTACAATTTTCCGTATCCTCTGCATATGAAGAGGAGTGGAAAATGAATAAATGGGAAGAAAATGTGTGACAATACCTAATGTATTCTAAGACCAAGCTTCTAATCTTCTCTGTTTCTTTTTGTTTCTTCCAGGTGGAGCGGGAAATAGCCATCCTGAAGTTGATAGAACATCCCCACGTTTTAAAGCTGCATGATGTTTACGAAAATAAAAAATATTTGTAGGTATTACTGGCTTTTGCCAGAGAAGGGGGAAGGGAAGGAGGAAGAAAGGGAGGGAGGGAGGAGGATCAGGGTTTTGGAACTTGGTAATGTTTCTGAAAGAATGGAACAGGTGTGTTTTCACCCTCTGCTGGTGTCTGTGTGATATTTCGATGAGGAATGAACAATCATTATTTCCCTGACTTTTCTCATGTTCTTCAGTGTACTTTCGTAGAATAACAGAATCATTAAGGTTGGAAAATTTATCATTGTCCAACCATTAACCTACTGCCACCATATTCACCAGTAAATCATGCCCCAAGTGCCACATCCACATGTTTTTTGAACACTTCCAGGCATGATGATTCCACCGCTTCCCTGGACAGCCTGTTTCAATGCCTGACCACCCTTTCAGTGAAGAAGTTTTTCCTAATACCCAGTCCAAACCTTCCCTGGTGCGATTTGAGGCCATTTCCTCTCATCCTGTCACTTTTTAACTGGGGCAGGAGACTGACTCTCACCTGGCTACAGCTTCCTTTCAGCGAGTTGTAGAGAGTGATAAGTTCCCCCCTGAGCCTCCTTTTCTCCAGGCTAAACATCCCAACTCCCTTAGCCTCTCATCACAAGACTTGTGCCCTAGACCCTTCATTGTCCTTCCCTGGACATTCTCCATCACCTCAGTATCTTTCTTGGAGTGAGCCTTTACTTACAAGAAACTTACATGCTGTTTCTTTTCCTACTTAAAACAGAAGAAAGAAGACAAACCAGTGTTTTCTATAAAACAGCAAAAGAGAAGGAAGGTTTGTACCTGTAAGATCAGGAACAATTTTGAATCAAAGCTGTAACAGACTTACAGTGGATAATTTGGATAACCTCCTTTGCTTGATAGTTTTCATTGAAACCCTCCATTCTCACTAAAAGTGTTTTAAATTTGTCCCATCAGCAACAGATTTTGGTTTTAAGGGCCACTGTAATCCCCTGGTGGTTCTGCAGTGACAGTTATGTAGCAAAGCTTTTTTTTTTAAGATTTTTTTTTCTCCAGATCATTAACAGTGCCAGATAGGGATGTTGTCCACAGACAATCACTTTAGCTTGATTTAGGGCACTAAATACATTGTATCTGTTGTCAAACAAACAGGCCACATTAATCTTGGCACAACAGGAAAAAAATCAATGTTCTCCAAATAGAAAAGGGTGACCCAGTAGGGACCTCTGCTATTTCCAACTTTTTAACAGGTTATTGCAGGTAGAAGAGAGTGGTTAAAAGAGATTAAACAGTTTTTTAAAGCCACCATCCAATGGTGACCTCTTTTTATTGTCTCAACACAAGAAGGGAATGACTTGAAGGAATCCAAAGAAAGTGTGTTGAATGGAGGTAGCAGTCCCTCATGGACTGTTCATCCAGTCTTGTTACTGGAGCAATGAATTCCTGTTCTGAGAAGCGAGGCCTCTCTGCCTAAGGCTTATCTTAGTAGAGCAGGCAGTAATTTCCTTTGGATTCCCCCTCCTCCTTTGGGGCAGAGCCTGCCATCCGTGGTGGAATGCAGCTGCCAGAAAGAGCTCGTGCAGGCACTGGGTGGAGGCTGGCTCAGATGTTTTCAGAGCTGCATGCTGAATGCTCTGTCCTCAGTGGCATAAATGGCCATGGCTCCATGAAGCCCTGTTTGCCGCAGATGAGGACAGAGGCTCAGATCTAACACAGCCTGCCCTGTGTGCAGACTGGCAGCAAAGGGAAATCAGGCTTTAAAGGGAGTACGTTCTCCTTTAATCCTGAAAAGAGAGGCAGAGGACATTTTATCTGTATTCAGGTTAAAGGGGGGGATGAGACCCCTCTTTTGATTAAAAGAGAGGGAATATTCTTCTTTGTGATCTTGGTTTCTGTGTTGTGTAAACCTAGGCATACACACACAAGCACACAGTCATTCATAAACAGAGCAAACAGCTGATGTGTTGATGTGTTCCAGGCAGGTGTAGTAGACTTGAGCAGCGGTGACAATGTATGAATACACGCAGAAGAAAGGCCACAAGGTGATGGGCTGTAGAGGTGCTGAAGCTTTCTTCTTGCTCTGAATGCCTGTGAAGCCAGAAGCTGAGCTTTCTTTCTTTACCCCATAAGACTCAGGTGCTATTTCGCTCCCTGTGGAAATTATCTAGTGCTCACTGCAGTGGGGATGGTGTTACACTACTATTTCCAAAAAAGTACTGCATTTATTGGCAGGAAAACATCATCCTGATGAAAATCACCTTGAAAAGGAAAGCATCCCATATCTTTAAGCTATGTCTGGATATCCTGGCTTCTAAAAAACATTGGGCTCCAAAGCATGCTTTGCCAATGACCATTTAGCCTTTAACAATCACTAAGTCTGCTTTGTGCTGTAGCTCCTCTGCCTGTAAGATTAAGTTGTCTGCATCCCCCTGCAAAGGCACCGAATCTCTCTGCTGAAAGACACTGACTCTGAAAGAAACAATGACTGTTAATAAAGTTTCATTTTTTATTAGTCGCTATTTTAAAGAAAGGGCACAATGCAGAGCTTCTGCCAAGCCTCCGTGTTCAAAATTAGAAACAGCTGTGGCCTTTGATAAATCTGAGAGGTGGAAGAGAGTGCCTGTGGAGGGGTGAGGTGTTACAAATGCGTGGGGGCTGAGAAGTGTATATGCATGTACCTTCCCAAATAATAAGACACAGTGACCTCTGGTTCTCACCAGCATCAGAAAAGGGATTGCTCTCTGGTTGTGGCAGCACCTTTCCATCATGCATGCCATCCCAGCACTAGCAGTAGTGGCATGGTTTCAGAGGAGCTCATGAATTATGGGTGATATTTCAGAAGCCAGAGACTAATCACAATGCAGCACTGGGGAGTATTTCCTCGATAAATGTTAATTTCACAAATCATGTTTGACTTTTAGTTTATGACTTAATTTGTGACAAGGGGCTTTGGTTGAGTAGATTCCTAATGCAACCATGAATCAAATCCTTTTTCCACAGTTTATTTAACACTGAGAATGAGTTTTAAAAAATAATAATAAAAATCTGTTAGTATATGCGTGTTAGCCAAGCAGTCTTTTTCTGTTTATTTTGGTAGTGTTCTTCTTGCCAAGATAGTTGGAGAGGTGGAGATAGCTATGAAATCTATTATTCCATCTCTTTATCCATCATTTTGAGTTGTCTTATTTAGTAAGACTGTGGAGTACACATCTAGGTTTGGGGGGAAAAACACAGCAGCACTGTGGCTCTCTGTAAGTGATATACAGCCTCAGATATATATTGTGTTGGCTAAACGAGCAATATTACTGACAGCTGAATTATTTCATATTTGTTGTATGATCACACTGATGGCCTTCAAGCAAGATTGGGAGTCCACAGTAATAGATAATTTAGAAATAGTTATAGACAATCAATGCCTCCCTCTCTCCCATCATATAATGTCAATAGACAAAGCAGCTAGGAAGGAAGATCATCCTCCCTTTCTTAAAGATCAAAATGAGTCAAAGTAGCCTGGTATGGGGAATGATCAGTGGGCTGCCAAAACTTGTGTGTGCACCAGTCATTTTGACTAAGGAAGTGCAGACAGTCAGGAATTTTAGGGAAATACAAATCATAGAATCAACACAGAATGGGTTGGGTTGGAAGGGACCTTAAACATCATCCAGTTCCAATCCCCTTGCCATGGGCAGAGAACCCTTTGATTAGACCAGGTTGCTCAGAGCCTCACCCAAGCTGACCTTGAACACTTCCAGGATGGGGCATGTACTAATGAACTAAGAGAAGGAGCAAGGCAGTAACAGATAATAAGGTTTTGTTGTGTTCTGTAATACACACTGAAGGAGTCACACTCCTTTGGTGAATTCTGCATTGCAGATGAGCTGTGTGAACCTGGGGGATGATCCTCTTTTCTCTGTGCTGTGTGTAGAAAAGGTCTTTCCTGAGCTGACCCTACACAGAGTTTTATTTACTGTGTTTTATGCAGTACATTCAGCTTTTGTTTGGATCACAGAAAAGCAGCTGTCCCACAGTTGGAGGAGCTGTTAGCATGGCAAGCTAAGGGCCATCAGACAGTCCACAGGAGATGGAACTTCCCTTTCCAGAGGGATAAACCCAACTGATACAGTTCTGTTGCACAACTCCCAACAGGGGTGGCATTATCTGTTTTGATCTCATTTGATTAGCTATTTAGTTTCAGTTGTCAGGGGCTTGGTGGGGAGTGGAAATAAAATCGAAAAAAAGACATACCAGGACCACTCCATGCCCTTTTCTTTCCGATGGTAGTACTGGTATTTCTTGATTCCCTGTCCATTGATGTCTGTGTATATTTATCTGTAAATTTCTATGTTGAGATGTGTACAGATAATTATGTATATATGTGTAGATTTATATTGAATGATTTTCCAATCTTATCTTTAAGATTTCAGATTTCAATTTTTGTGGCAGCATTTATTTTAAATCTCTATATTATCCAACTTGATTGGCATTTTAACCAAGAATCTGTTTTGAGAGGAGAAGCAGACACGAGGCAATTGTTCTCTGAAGTGTGCCATGCATTCCTCAGCACCTTTTTCAAATAGAAGTGCCTTTCTCATCTTTCATCAGTACAATGCTATCACTGGGCAAGTGCCCAAATCTCATTGCAATGTACACAACACACCACCTCCTGATTTCAGAGGTGAAGGTGCATCACAATGAGCCAGATAAGAAAATTAAAATGTCCTCCTACCTGTGCACAACTCATGTTTCTGGCTCATATAAAATCAGCTGACAGCAGGAGTCAAGGACTTACAGCTCTAGTGGTGTCTGCAGAGGCCTTTGTGCTGCCTGTCCTCTCCTGCAGGGTTTTCCTGTAATTCTGTTTATTTTTGTTGGAAACTAATTGTGAGATGCCAGAGGATGCAGAAAAGAGAAAAAAAGATTCTGCGCGTCCTTGTTAGTGGTAGGCCAAGACTTTGGCATTCAATCCATTTGCAGGGAAACCTGTCTAAAGGCAGAAAGAGAGTTCAGAAAGTCAGAGTGGCTCCAAAAGCCCAGCACCTGAAAATTAGTTTTGTGGTAGGTGTGCACCTTGGGAGTGAGGCTGTGGGATGTCAGGTGCTGTGAATACAGGGAAAGAAAATAAAACAGGATTGGAAGGCAGAATAGCATTCTACCTGAACCTTGATTAGAACTAAGGAAAATATTTGTAACCAGCTGTTTTGACCCCCTTTTCTTCTGCTGTTGACTTGTTTTAGGACAGTCTGGAATTACGAGCATGTGTAGCCAGAAGAATGCCAGTCAGTGGTAGGAGTGGAGGCAGTGCACGTGAGGTTTGGAGTTCAGGGTGGGCCTGGAGACAAGGAGCTGGCCAGAAGCCAGGGAAGTGGCATGGGGTCACCACTTGCAAGAGGGACACCAGCTGGGCACAAAGCAGGCCCTGCAGAGCTGGTGGTGGGAATTAATGCTACACCCCACGCAACACAGTCTTAATAAGCTCTACCCAAAAGCCTGACTGTCGTCTGCTCACTGCCTGACATGTGTGCTTGGATACCATCCAGGCCATGATGCTGGGCTTGGGGAAGAACAGGCCCATAGTGGAGCAATTCTGTGAGATGTAGCTTCAGAGCCACAGTATATTCCCATGCCTGATTTCTCTTTCCGACTTTGGTAGGCAGTGTTGTGTGTGTCTGGGCCCTGGTTGTTACAGCAAAGGCCACTTAGCTCTGAAGAAGAAAGGCCCAAAGTATACAGTCACTAACAGAACTGCAGCAGTGACCTGATGGGTGTTGTCTCAGCTCTGCCCATCCTGTGCTGAGGATCCCTCTGGCTAAATCCATTCCGTATCATGTGCCCGTATAGGACAGCTGCTGCAGTTCCTTGGCATACATGACTACACACCATGAGGGCACTGCTCAAAACACCTTTCATCCCAAATAAATCAAAGGTACAGAGCGCAACAGCATGATCTCTTACTACCTCTTTTCCTCAAAAGCCCCAACCTGTTCATACCCAAATGCAACCAGCAGTCAAATATAATATCCATTCAAACATGAAAACTCCAGTTAAAACTGTCTTTTAGAAAAAAGAAATCTAACACATGCACATTTTCTTGCAGGCAAGGGGAGAAAAAAAATATAATACAGAGCTCCTGGCCGAGTGCCAAATAAGGGTTTAAAAATTCATGCCCGCCATAAGAATTTATATAACTTCTGAATAATTTATAGGCTGTGCCAATAACAAGGGGCTTAATATCTGATAGAGATTATTTAATTAATAGAAAACAGTGCAGAGAAAAAGCTGTCAAGGAACTACAGAGCATGTCAGCCTGGGCAACTTTTAACCTCTTGCCTGCTCCATATATGTTCAACCATATATATGTATGGAAGGACATTTTGCAAGTAGGGGTGGTAGCCTGGAAGGAGAATCACCAGGTCTTTTTTCTTCTAGAGGCTTTTCTTTGTCTGTCTGTTGTTCCAGACATATCCCTTTGAAATGTAGTGAGCTTTCTAGCTCTCAAATGAATTGGTCAAAAGGAGTAGCCAGTTTCTTGTGAACAATCTGCCAGGATTAGTGTGAGATGGCCCACGGCTCATCAAGGTTGTGGCAGTGCCAACCCCTACCATTTGTGGTGCAGCCATTTCAGTTTGTGTTTGATTCTGTGGCAAAACTTAAAAGAGAGTTTTACAGCTGTTGGCACAGTAAACATCAGGACAGAAGAGAACTAAAGACTTATCTGTCTTTATGATGGAGATTCCTACCTGATGTTTTATGTCTTTATGTGTATCTCTTTCTTTATAACTGCATGTGAGTTTTGCATCTTGCTGGACTGCATGGCTGAAGCCGTGCATCTTAAAAACTAAACAAGTGCCACGTGGATATCTAGTCTAATTCGGGCATAGTAAAAGCTCTAGGACATTGCCCAGTGATGTGTGATGCTACCCAGTGGTTCATTCAGGCTTATGTAGGAGACCAACTTACTTGTTTAGATTAAGCAAAGTTTTGCTTTATATATGTAAATATCATATCATTTAATAAAGTAAATGATTAACTGCTTCCCTAGCAGACAACTAATTGCAAGCACTGATGGACAAACCTTCTATTGCCTGACTAAGACAAGACGTGTGAATTGACTTCCATTCCTAGAGCATTAGAGTTTCTTGGTAATCTTAATTTTTTGCATTTATAGTACTTACCTGAAATACTTTGTGTTTCAGCATCTTTCATCTAGAGATCTCTCCATTTAACACTTTTATTATACTAAATACATAATTGATGTAGCTGTTAGTATCTTGTAGATTGTCCTGAGAAAACAAGAGCTGCATACCCATTGATGGGTTGCCGCAGGCAATCCCATCTGGCAAGAATTTTAGTATTTCACACCATTTTTGCTACTGGCTAAAAGACAGCTTTTCGTTCTTTACAGATCATAACTGGTGTGTTTGTTTGCGTTTTGTTTTTTTTTTTGTTGTTGTTGTTATTTTGCCAGAAATATCTGGTAGTGCATGGTCCTGGTGTTCTCTGTGCCAGTTAGTCTTTCTTTCATAGCATTTTTCCAGGCATTCCTCAGAGCCAGCCTGCTTCTTTAGTTACAGTCCTGATTTGGAGGTAGCATGTGGCTGCCTTGCCTCAGTGAGGGCTTTCTGAGTTATTCCTCAAAGCTCCCTAGGGCTTAGGCAAAGGCATCTTTTAAGAAGTTGTGGCATAGTCCACCAGATGGAAAGGAGAAATAATCACACAAAGTGTCCTTTTTTGCCGTTTTAAGTGATAGGAGTGTAGTGCAACAGTAATTTATCTAATCATGGAGAAGTCCTTGCTGCGCTGGCACTGGACAAGAATGGGACAAAACCAGCTTACAATCCCACACACAAAGCAACTGTTGGGAATGGGAAGTCCAAGCTCCAGTCAAGCATCACAGCAAAGACCAGTCTTCAGGAAGGAGCTGAAGAAAACTGATGATGTAGCTGTGTCATTTACAGTGATGCTCTTCCAAGCGTAGAGGGGATGTTGTGAGAGCACACAATTGTTTGCCTGGTTATTTAAGAAGTAGATGGCGGAAGGTGGCTTTGAAGACTGATCAGAGACAGAAGTTAGCCATAAAGGCCAGGGAGGATATCCTAGATTGGTTACAGAAGTGGCTATAAGGTATCTAGAAATGAAGGAAGCTAGATAAAGTATAAAAAAAGGAGAACGGACGCGTGGAAAGAGTGGTCAAAGTGGAAAGCTAAGAAAATGATATTTCAGTAGTGGTCTGGTATCTATTTTGAATCACCAAAACTGGAACCAGAATGCATTTATTGAAGTAAAAGATACAATGATGATGATGATGACGATAAATAAATTTAGATACAAGATACCTAACTAAAATTAGACATGAAATTTTAGCTATGTGGATGGATAGGAAAACCATTATCTTAGAGGTATAATAAAGAAAACATCTAAAAGATAGCAGTACAACCAAGGCATAGGGACCTGAAGAAAAGCCTGAGTAACACCCGAACTACAAACTGGAACCGTAATCAAACAAGCAGTGTTGTCCCTGGGGGTAGAGAAAGGGAGAAGTGTAAAGAGGTTGTGAGGCTGAGTTTTGTTTTAGCCTTGTTGTGTTTGAGCTGACGATAGGGCAACCAAAGATGTTAGAGATGAAAACCAACATCTTAGTTTATTCAGGAGAAAAGGAAAATAGTGACTTTTTATCTGAGTGTCTAAATTTGCAAATGTGAGACTGGTGGGCTCTCACATGTTGTGATCCTTACAATACTGACAAGTTAAGGTGATGAGGAGGAGAGGCACGGTGCTTTTTTGTTAAATTTCTAGTCTAGGCTACAGAACAAGCCACAGTCAACCACAGTCAAGCTATTGTGAATTAGAGAGGTCTGGGGTCTGTGCTGGTTCCTGGCATAGCTGGAATCTGAGGTGCATAAAAGTAGTCTAAGACCATATTTCTCCACATTCATCTTGTCTACTCCATGTCTTTCACATGCAGAAATCATCCCTCCTTTGCTGTATTTTTAAGGGTTTTTATTACTTTACTATTTTGGTTCCTGAAAGAATAAATAAAATGAACCAAAAAGAAAGAAAGAAAAAAGCCTAGGAGTATTCTAAGCTTGCATCTCTGATGATAAGTAGGGGGTCATTTGAGGTTAGGAACTCAGAATCTTTTATTGAGAAGGTGGTGATGATGGGATGCAGATGGAAAAATGGCAAAAGGAACAGACAGAATGCTGCTGGATGCAATCTCTCTGCTCCTCTCCAATCAACACAATTATTCTTGTATTTAGTATTCAGTTTCTTTGCTTTTAAAGACCAAAGTCTTGTCTCCTTCAAGCACTGAAATTCAACTAGAGATTTTTAGTTTCATGTCTTGGTTTGTAGCAGGGACATGAGAAAATAATGCAAGGTGTGGACCTTGGTGTCTATGAAAGTGAGCTGTGGCCTGTGAAAATATCTGCAACCTCCCAGAGAATATATCTAGTGAGGAAAAACTAATGGAGACTTTATTTTTAACACAGACTTGGCTTCATATTGAGTTACAGAACCCTGATGTTTTCTGGCTTTCCCAGTGTCCTAGCAGGCAAAGGGGAAATTGGTGGTGGGGACAGCATGGAGTAGAAGGCACAAGGGACCACAGGTGCTAATCCCAGCTCTGATACTGGGTGACTGTAACCCTGGACAAGTCACTTGACTTTATACTTGACAGTTCCCTGTCAGTAAAGAACAGGAGGTAAATGCTTGTTAAAGCTTGCTTCTCTCATGTGAAATGCAAGGATTAGAAGAGTTGGGGTGTGTCCAGAGCATCCAACATGTGATAGCTAGGTGCTCTTACAGAGTCTTTTGTCCTTATATAGGTCCTGTGTGTATCATCACAGCATGTAGTGTGCATGCTGCCAGCCAGAGACTGGGTCTTTCCTTTCCCTGAACCTCCTTGCAATGGCTATTATAGAGCAGGTTTTCTTACATTTTTACAATGGGAAGAAAGACTGATGCTGTCAATCTTACACAGACAGGATTAAAAACCCCCAAAACTTCATTCACCAATAAGTTGCTTTTCATCTCTAAGTGTAATAGAAGAGAAGTTCTGGTTACTGTTCTGGGATTTACAGAATTTGCTTGCTTGCTTAGAATAAATAGGAAAAGTAGTACTATAATGAAGAGAAAACCTGTCATATCTGGGAAAGATAAAAGGGAAGGGAAACTCATGAAAATGCTTCTTAGTGTTTTTCTCCCCTACAGGCTATGTGTTATTTACCTTCTCCTAGATCTTCCAAGAGCTGGCTTTGGCATATTTCCAATCCTATAGCACTTTGCCAAAGTAAAGGATTTTAGATGCTGATGTGAACACAGAAGATTTGGATCCTTTTCTGTGCCATGGATTCAGGAAAGATGTAGTGTCTGTATGCCTTATTTTCCAGCCCAGGGAATAATGTACTTTCTTTCCTTTGCTTTTTCTGTTTGGCTTTTCAGAGTGATTATTCTCTTCTTCTGTGGGGTCACTTAAGCACTCTCACACACACATAGATGGGTAGATACAGATATGCAGCGCTTAGTGGGGTTTGTGTAGCTGTCCAGTGGTACTTAGTACCAGTGCAACACTTGGAAATGTTTAAACCCCTCTTGTCAGCCTGTTTGGAAAGAACAAGTGTACTACTACTGTGCCATGTAATGTGCCAGCAGAACGTTGGCTTGCACAGAGATGGGGGCAGGTGCTGAATTATGCCCTTGTTTAACAGAAAATCTCCTAGTTGGGGGCATTCCTAAAAAACCCCACAAGGTACTAGAGGGAATAGGGCTGGCAGATAACAACCTGTACACACAAGTCCTAGTTGCAGCTTAGCCACAGAGTGCTTGTGGAACGATCCCTGCAGCATTTCTTTCTTGCACTCAGCCACTGAGGAATGTGTTTGTTATCCTTCTCACTCATGTCACGTTGAGGGCTTTGTCAGATCAGAATACATCGTCTCTGTGCTTCTCTGTGTCCCTTGACTTGTCATAGGCACAAATCTTTTTCAAATGCTCTCCCCTGTTCATTTCCATTATTAGATCTAGTGCTTCTAGGTGGCAAGCAAAAAATGAATAACCTTGTAAATGTTCCCTGTCTTTCAATTTGTTTTATTTTTCATACAACATGTCAGTGCATTTTTGTTGAGTGTTTTTAATAAGATGAAGTTGATGAAAATAAATTGCTTCGCAGTTCCTGCTGTGGGTGACAGAAATGCTGGGTCTGTATTTTTCAAAAACTGTTCGTTTGAAGCCAGTGTGGAGGGTGTTCTGTATGTCTGTAACTGCAATCATGTTTGTAAGATACCTCCCAGAAAAAGAAAGCAGCTAGCAATTTAAATTTTGGGGGCAAGATGCACTGCTGTATCCAGCTTCTTCTGGACACAGTGAGAAAGCAAGCTGTCAAGAAGGATTTTAGGACTGATTCCGTGCCAGGATTGGGTCTGCCATATTGGACAGTTAGCCAGATCTATCTCTAATATGAGAGGGAGAATGAATGTTATAGCAGACCTTCTTACCAGACTGTCTGTTAGCCAAGGCTTAGAAATCAAGGACTGAGACTTGACAATGTGGATGCCCCAGTGCCCGTGGCTGCTGCGTGTCAGCTTTCTTCTGTGTTTGAATGACTTGCTCAAAAATGTCATGTCTATAAACAGTGATCTCCAAATTACCCAGGTGTACCCAGCAGACAGTTGGGCAACTACTCACCTGTTTGGAGAGAAGATAAACCACATATTCCAAATGTGATTTTCAAGTTAAGATTTTTCTCTTTTTTAACCGATTTTAATGGAAAAAAGGGCAGTATTACTATGTTTCTTGGAACTGTTTCAGCTTGGATCAAAAAATGCAGAAGTACAATTTTAATTCCCTAAAGTTTATAATGTTACGGTTTTGTCCATTTTTTGTGCCCTTGTAGTACTTATTTAGCTGGCAAGACAATACCAATATCTGTCTTTCTGTAAGGCAGAGAAGTGCTTTCTCTTTCTGGTAGCTGGGAACTGACACATGGAAGTTACACAGGAGATGATGATGGTCCAGGAGCTCAGGTCCCACTTTCGCAACCTCAAGGCTAATGCCATTATCATTGAGCAAGCTTTACTTTCCTCAGAACTGCTTTTAGTCCTTCTACTGTCCTAGCTTTTTTGAAACGTTGAAAACAGGACTAATTAAGACCCCAAATTTATATTAATCCTCCCCACTTTTCATTTCAAATTCAGAAATTTCCTTGGAGATTATGCTGCTTGAGGTACAGAAAAGACAGTATCCTGGATTAATTATTCTTCACTGTCCACTCAAATTTGAGGAGCTGGATTAATTCTGGTAGTAAAATTACTCTGCTGTAAAGCAAAGAGTTGAGGGATCACGCACATACAGTTCAGTATGGTGTGATGTGCTGCTGGGAGGCAGGGACTGAGAAGTACACTCAAACTTGTTTGTTTTTAAAGGGTTCACTTGATGCTGTTCCTGCCACTTCCCTGGGAAAACTGTTTCACTCCCACTATTAGGCAACATTTCCAGAGATTTATACTGTTTTCCTCTGCTGGGTTGCCTTTCATTTGCCCTACTTAAAACAAGAAGATGGTCCATCCATGGCAAGTCTTTCCCTTCCAGAAGGTTTCACTCTTCACTCTGTGACTGCCAGGAGTGCTATATGAGGTCTGGAGTTTCCTCTTCTGCTCACAGGCCCCCTTTGTGCCACATTTATTCACTCAGTGCCACATTTTTCACCTGTGAGTTGCAAGGCCAGGCAGCTGCCCCAGCAAATCACTGCTGTTCAGCAGCAAAAGCTGAAGCTTTTATATAGGCTGCACACACATGTAGTTCTTTTTTTTTTTCCATCATGTGCATTGTTCACCTTTTCTTAATTCATTCTGGTTTGTTGACATCTGTCTGGTTCTGTCTGAGTGCAACTTTGCCACAGGTGTTTTATAAAAGAATTGTCAGCTTGGTTAGAGGACCTGAGGCTTCTTGGTACAGAGTCTTACTCCACTGGAGCTTTAAGACCTGCTGTGGAAGCTTATACCTGATTATTCTCTGCTTCCCCTCCTGGTCTTCTAAGTAATTTTTAGCTTCCTGATTATGTCTTGCTATGCCATTGGACACTGAATCCAACAATGGCAGGTCTGAAGTTTGCAGAACCCCCGTTAAACATATTAATCACTCCTGATTTTAAAATTCTGATTCTCTTCCACTGTTATTTCTGGAAGTGTTCTCCTTGACTATATATAAACAGAAGTGTTTGTATATAACTGTGTGACTGTGAGGGGGTTGGTGTGCTCACGTACTTACAAAATCCTGGCTTTGTGTTTTTCTAGGTATTTGGTGCTAGAACATGTGTCAGGTGGGGAGCTCTTCGACTATCTCGTAAAAAAGGGAAGATTGACACCAAAAGAAGCCAGGAAGTTCTTCCGACAAATCATCTCTGCTTTAGACTTCTGCCATAGTCATTCAATATGGTGAGTACAGCCGTTTCCAAAAGGAGTTCCCTGCTACGTAATTAAGGGATCTTATCTTGATACTTTTAATTTTAAGTAACTGATGTTGTAAAGCTCTAAAAGCATTGGGTAAAGTGCTGATGTGTTTCTTAATTCTTGTCCATCTGTGAGACAGTGTACCAGTCACAGATAGACTTCTCATGGAAAAGATTGTCTGTCACTTCTCACTGGAGAAGAAGTCATTTGCAGGGAATGCTTTAAACAGGAAAACCAAAACCACCAAGGAAAAACAGTTTCATTTCCATAATTTTTGTGGTACTTACTAATAACTAAGAACTACATACACTGTATCAAAACGAATCCCTGAAGAAACTTGGGACAACTGCAAATACAGCGAAGTCATTTTATGGTTTCCTTCA
The DNA here is from genome assembly GCA_013397755.1 of Cnemophilus loriae. Taxonomy (NCBI): domain Eukaryota; kingdom Metazoa; phylum Chordata; class Aves; order Passeriformes; family Corvidae; genus Cnemophilus; species Cnemophilus loriae. The sequence goes on from VZTF01000258.1 coordinate 343,065, forward strand.
GTTTTTGGAAACCTGCTGGCTTTTGGCAGCCTTTACTGAGTCCCCTCTGGACATTTGAGTCACTGTTGCCTTTAATTTCCTTTTCAGTAGGGAAGAATTTTCTTACTAACTCCATCATATTATTTAACCACGGAGTGTAGTTTCAGGTGCCGTTTTATATTGGACCACTTCTCTTTCATCTTCAGCAAGTTGAGATAATTTAAATTATACCGAAATCAAGTTGTTGCAATCAGTCCGAGCACAAGAGTTTCTGTACAGCTACTGACCCATAACTGCCTGCTCATTTCTTACAAATGCAGCTCCTTGCATTTGGATTGGCTGGGGGAGGACATTTACATTATGTCTGCGTGGCTGCTTCTCCAAAGCCACAGCCAGGCACAGATCCCCCCCCTCCAGGAGGCCAAGGGCCACTCAGAGATACTGCAGTAGCTGGATTTGCATAATCACTGTGTGGTTACTTCTCACTAGCCATACAGGGATTTTCTGTACCCCCAGTTCTGTGCTGAAAACTCACAAACCAGATGGCCACAGCGAAAAATGGATGTTTAAATATTTAACTTGCTCTTCTAGCCCCCTCCCTTTACATCTCTGAGTCATTTCAACAGGAATTAGTTATCTGTAAGAGAGCATATTTCTAATAAAGGGAAAGAAGAGCCTTTCTTGAGGATATATTAAGAAGAGTATACTGTATAAGAAGAGTATAACAGAATACTCTTAGCAGGAGAGGCAGTTCAAAGGTGGTGGATCTGGGTGAGAAGGTCCTGAGGACAATGCCTACCTGACAAAGGCAGGGTTACAATAAGTCAGAGAAATTCCCAGAGACGCCAAGAGCAGGTTGCATGCCCTAACTAGAGGATCTAAGTTTTCTCTGTTGGCCGTGACCTCTGACCAGTTTTATTCTGTGAATTCCACAGTTCTTCCTCCCTGCTATTCAACTGCACTGAGTGATCATGATCTTCTCAGAACCAGAATGATCCTTGGCAGGTTGTAGACCTGTTACTTTTTACATACACTGAGCAGTGTAACCGCTGGTGGATTGCACACATACATGTTTCTGTTCCCTGCTTGGCTTAATACTTAAGAGATCCAATCCAACAACACTCAGAAATGTTTAAGTACAATTGAAGAGAAATTATTTACTCATCCAAATGAATATTCCAGAGAAATCAGAATCTCCATTGGGATAGAAGTTTCTACTAAAGCATGCATATATGCACATACATGCTAGTCCTTTGGACCTGCTATTGATACCTCTAGATCTAGGAGGCTTTAATGAACCGAGTGAGGATCATGGTGAGGCTGTAAGGTAGACAGACAGACAAGCACCTCTGCACGTTTAACGCTATGTCAAATTTTCTAGGCAGATGCATGTCTCTCTCAAGGAATCCATTTTCCTCTGTTAAACATATTGGATTGTGGGCAGTAGTCTTGTTTGAAAGTAAATCCCATCTCCTTGCTAACTCCCACTTGATGAGCATCTAGTGCTGGCTAAGTTAGCAGTAAATCATAAGCTCTGCCTCCAGGTCACTCTGAGACTCATGTGGTCTGTGTTATATTCTGTGCTGTATTCTGGACAGTTATCAGAAAATTCAGAGCATGCATAAATATATATGTGAGTGTAAAACTTAATGTGCTTTCCTAACCAATGAAGCCTGACCTTGTCCTGTCGTGGGGCAGCAAAATGACAAATCATCTCATCAGCCAGGTTATCCAGTTATGACCACACTGAAAAATGAAGGCTTCTGCTTTGGTTAATGACTAAATGTGGGTGCCTCCAGCCTACTGGCAGAATAGATTGATAGCCTGGTGTCCCCAGCCCCATATAATAGTCCCATCTTCTTCCTGTACATCCCAAAATACTGCAAAGTACCTGTGGCTTACTTTAACAGCAGTATGTAACCACCTTCAGCACACACTGCTCAAAATGCATTGATAGACCAGCATTCCTGGATCAAAGATTCAGAAAGGATTCCCCAATCCCCCTCCCATCAGTAAAAGGCTTCTGCTGCTACTGTGTGGAGCAATCGCCTCTGTCTGAGAGGTGTTTTCAAACAAGCAGCTGAGAAAAGGAAGCAGAATAGGCATGGAGCTTGAGTCTGTGTGTTGTTTTAAAAATGTATGTGCTTTCTGTTCTTGTTTTATTTACTGGAAACAGTGGGGGAATATTTGATATACTTTACTCTGTGGTGCAGTCACTGACAGGGTTTTGTGGTGCAGGTTGGCCACGGTGGAACACTTATGGGTAAGGCACTGTAGGGTCCTCTGAGGACTTCTGTGTGTGCATAGCACCATGCCACGCCAGGGACCCACGGGCACGAGCCAGCACCGGGCAGGGATACCACGTGGGATCTGTGCCACCTCGCTGCCTTCCCTGAGCTGGCGAGCCGGGCACTTGGCTCAGTGCTGCAGCATTCCCACTCCTCCTTCCAGCCCTTCCCTGTGCTCCCAGGGCTCTGCACCGTGCTGCAGTGCCTGGAGCGGGCGCGCGGAGCAGCCGCGCAGGGAATGGCACAGGGACCTGAGCTTCCCCGGACACCGATGTAAGGCCATCGGAGCTTGGGAAGCGTTCTTTGGACATAACCGATGGGTTGTGCCTGAGCTGCCATTCACCAAGTACTGGGTGTCTGCTCTCCTCAGTTCAGGGCCTTTAGGGTACCTCCGCTAGGTGCCCCGAATCACCAGCCCCTTTTGAATGCGCTGCCGCCGTAGTGCGGGGCAGCTCTCAGCTGGCTGAGTGCCCGGCTGTATTTTCTGCGGGGATCCATGTGCGGGCGCGCAGCAGAGCAGGTGCCAAGGGCCCCGTTCCCTCGGGAAGAGCCCGTTCCCTGTGTCTGTGGGGAATGCTGCAGCGCCGGGCGGGGCGGGCTGGCGGCCGCCTCATTGGCTGGGCGTGACATCACCGGCGCGAGCCGCCATTGGCGCCGCGCGGCCCCTGCCCCGCCGCGCGCCCGCGGCCTGGCCCGGCTCTGCTGCGCTGTCTGCGCCTCGCAAGCTGACAAATAAAAATATGATTACAGAAAATGCCCCGTGGCAAACCTTATTATGGCTTCAGAGATAACAGATAATGCCAATTACTGCGCAGGGCAGTGGTGACATTGAGAGGAAATCCCCTGCGGTAATGAGCAGGGAGATGATTATTTCATTTTATTTTTATTTTGGTTGCGTTTCATTTTGTGTTTCTTTTTTTNGGGTTAAGGCAGGTTGTTAATGAATATTGATAAATGACAATTATGAGGGCCCTTTCTCCGTTCGGTGCCTGGGGCTGTGCTGGTTTGAGCACACGCGAGGAAGGCTCCTGCTGAAGAGTGTCTGCGTGTGCCTGCCTAGGCACGGGGGCGTGTGACTTGGAGGGCTGCGGCGATGAATAACAGCTTTGTTTGACTTCGCCTCGTGTTCTTCCCACAGTGCAGGCACGGAAAGGCTCCTCATGAAACAACGCTTCAAGATTTCACGGCAGCGGTGCCAAAATCCCTGGTATATTCCTGCAGGCAGGAGCTGCAGAGCACTGTCAGTAAGGAATCAGGCTTTTAGGGAGAAATCTGGGGTGTCTGTGAGAAACAGAGAGAGCTGAAGAATGCCATGTGCCATGTTCTGTCATGTAGTGCCACCCTCCCCGTAGCTCCTGCTCTGCCCTGCTTCATTTGTAAGGAGCGTGCTGGGGTGTTCTGCAGGGAGGGTCTGTCAAATGCTGAAGACTGCAGCAGATGGACACTTTGAAATCATGACTCAAGGCCACCAAAGGTGAAACTGGCCTGGAAATTGTGGAATTTAATAAGATTGGGTGCTGGTTTGGGTGGTTTTTTTCTGGTACTTGAGCCTTCAAGTTTTCGTTCAGATCATCAGAAGTGAGAAAGGTACATTTTTCGCCCGTTGAAAGCTGATATTCACCAGTCATTACCTGAAGCCAGGAGTTTCAGTTCTGTGCTCAGGACTCACTGTAAAACGGTGAGGAATTTTCAGATATCCCTTGTATGGGGAACCGGAGCAAACCCATCAAGTGCAGCAGCTGCAATGCCAAAGGCAAAGTTACCAGCTCAGCTAAAGTCAGAGAACATGTATTTTTGTAAGTTTTCTTCTTTATGTAAGCCACTGGAAACTCAAAAGTGGCATAGTCTTACTGTAAGCATAACCAGGTAACATTTTCTGGGAAGTGCAGCAGTGGTGATCAGACCTGACAGGCTGTTCTGGCTTTGAAATACATGAATATGGGCTTTGAGGAGAGGTTGGCAGGGAGAAACAATATATTTTAATGGATCAATGGAAATAATTTTTAAAAAGCAAGCAACATTTTGTGCATATAAACCCTTCCCCAGGACTCCTGATACTTTTATAGATGTTGTCCTTTTTCCTAGCTGTAATTATATTTACTTGTTCTGCAGAATTCTGTGAAAACTTACTAAATTTGAGCATAGCAACCATGGCTATGAACCAAGAGTCTTCTGTAGGTAGATCCAGCTTACATGTTTGTATCTGATTTGCGGAAGCAAGAGAAAATAAGATTAAAGGCTTTTTCTGCACATGAAATTTAAAATAATGCTTCTCATGCTATTAATTGTTACTGATAAGTTATTTGCATCACATCAGGCACTGTAAGAGGCATACTGCAGAACAATTATTCTGTGGTCTGGCCCTACTGGGAGTTTGAGGTCAGTAAGAAAAGCATTTGCAAAGTAGCCAACAATTTGATTAGTACAAATGACCTGCAACTACTCCAATTAAGAGGTTTCTTGGGTTAGAAATCTGTGACCTGCAATGAGTTGTCGTAGAAACTGATATGAACGTTTCAGCTCAAACATGACTTTAAAATAATGGCTTCGTTTGTCATCTCATACCAGGTGACATAGCTCCTTTGAATCCAAGATCTAGAGTCTGTCCCTACACCAGAATTCTTCTGGCAGCCCTGGGTGGCAGGCAGAGTGTGTTGCTTCTGCAATTGCTGCAGTACAGGTACAGGGATATTCTCAGAGCAGGAGGATGGACTGGAAAAGCACCAGAGGGAACTAAGGAACTGTCTGAACAGCATCTCTGGCAGTGACTAGAAAGCAAGCGTGGCCCGTGTGTAAGTGGGAGGCTGGAACATGTTGACGCGTATCTGTGCCTTTCATTTTCCATGCACCACCTCCAAGAATGGTGCCTATTTCCATGGAACAATTTTTTCAGAGCTCTCTCTGCATCCATCTTACGCTGCAAGGAAATTGTAAAGCCTTTGTTGTAACTTGTGAAAGAGGGATGTTGCAGAGAGTCTGACAGTGTGTGCTTCCTCTGCCATGGCTTGCTCCGTGGCTCCCTTTCACTCACATGCTCTCCCTTCAAAAGCCCACTGGATGCTGGCACTGGAGGCTGACTTCTTGTGCTGTTGTCTTGTTTGAGGAGCTCTGGGAGTCTGTGGCCACTATGGATCGGTGTTACACTGACTTCTTCTGCAGTCCTGCGTTTCTCTTTCGTATTCCTTCTCAGCTTATGCAAGGCTCAGTTGGAGAGTTTGCCGTGTTTGTCAGAAAAGAAGCTGCTTTCTTCTCTTCTGGTTTTCCAGCCATGTGATAAAGCCCCTACAGCTTTAGAGCCTTTAGAACAAGGAAAGGGTAACGAGTCCTCTGTTCACCTGCAGAGAGAGGAGTTGATGCGGACCCATAAGACACGGAGAGCCAGAGAGATCAGCTGGAATGGAACCAAATTAAATGCATTTACTCTGCACTGTTCCATTAATGCCAAGTAATTACCACATACAGTGGGATTTTTGTTTTGTTTTGTTTTGTTTCATTTTGGCACAAGAGAATTCTTTTCAAATGTGAGTGCATTAGGCAGTCTGGGCTGCTGGGCTCTTAGGTAAATTATAACAAGCCTTCCCTATTCCCATATGTTCCTCTCCCTTCCCCCTGGCATTTGAGAAGCTGGCAATACAAAGATGGGAAATGCAAATGCAGAGAGGAAGTCTCTTTCCCAGTGGCAGCGATGCTGGTTCTGCTGCTCTGGTGCGAACTCCTGGCCTGACTTCTATCCCCAGGATGCTGCCTTGGCAAATTCAAAGTGGCCCAAAGATGGATATCAGAGAAATGTTCCAGCTAGAGGAAAATTTTTGCTGGGGCATATAATTCTCTTGTGGTTGAATGTGCAACTACTGCCTGATCCCACTGGCAGCCTCATCTCCGAAAGCAGTGCTGCCAAAATACAAAATCCGTGCTCAGGCTGCCATGAAATTCCTAGGCTAACCATCCATACTAGGCGCTAGAGACTGTCTTGAAAAAGGGATAGAGAAGGGTCAGAGAGACGCAAAACTGCTGTATCAAAACTGTTCTTGTGTTTTGGGGGCCAGGTAGCCGTAAATGTAACAATTCTCCTCTCTGCTCAGTGAAGTGATAATTTCTATAGTGGAAAGCTGGTAAGTTTTCTTGGTTTTATTTTGATGAGTCTCTGGAGGAAAAGAAAAGAAACACATTAAGATCTGTTGCTACTCCAGTTTTGCTTTCACACGTACTATCCCAGTCCCACAAATCTCCGGATCCCAACTTAAGGCTCTCAAAATGCACACTTAGAGCTGGGTCAGCACCTCTGCCTAAAGACCTCCATCATCCAATTCATGGAAAAGCGTTGTGCAGCACAGTGAGGTGAAGCATACTCCGTGTTTGGACTGTGGATGGTGGTACCTCCTTTTTCCTCTATTTCTTGCAGTGGCTCTCAAAAACACCCCATAATATAGGTGCCATTTAATAGGAACCTCATTTCCCCACTTTATTCTCCCTAAAACCCAGGCCTAAAACTGTGTTGTGGATCCCAACTGATGGGAAGGCAGGATGACATGGGGAGAAGGAGACTCCACAATTGAATATTGTCCCAATCTTCTAAGGGGTTGTACCTTCTTTTTCTCTGCCTCTTAGTGGTCAGGGAGTGGGGCTGGTTCAAAGTTCACATACATTTTGCTCCCCTGTGGCAGATCTGCCAAGGCTGGAAGCTTTCAGTCATGGAAAGGGAGTATTTTTGCATTTGCTTTAGCTGCACTGTGTTCCTGAAATAAGATGTTGTGTTGTGAGTGTACGGCTAGGCTTGTGGACATCCTGTGCTTAGGTTGTGCTCCACCTTGGTCATTCCTTCTCTCTAAATGAGCCACACAGTTTGAGGATAAGCAGAGGATTCAATTTTTAGGCACAAAAGTCACGTCAGCAGTATTCCAGTATTCCAGACTGAATATATATGTGAATCATACCATATCATGCAGTGCACACACAGTGGAACAGGCACAGGCAGCAGCACCGTCAGCTTCTATACCATGTATCTCTTCAGCAGTCAGCCAGGAGCAATTGCCAAAGAAGAAAGACAACTATAGCCACTGAAAAACTCTGCACAGCAGAAGGACACACACTCAGCTTGAGCTGTGAGGAGGTTTCTCGTTTCATAGCAGCAAACAAGCAGCACTCAGTTTACAGGAGCTGTTATTTGCTCCTGAGCACTGGTCCTTAGCTGGGAGAACTGCAGCACATCTCCCCAGCCGGATAAGGTCTTCCCATTAATGAAAGCAGTTGTAAGATGAGAACTGTCCAGGATGTCTGCTGGAGGAAGGATGAAATCACACACTACTGTCTCATTAGCATCCAGCTTATCCTCACTTGCCTTCGAACTATGGGCTCTTCACTCCATTTCACTGCTGGAGCTGGAGTATGTTAAACTTTGGCAGGTGTTGACGGTCTTGCCTTTGTCTAGGACTGCTGTCCTTGATGATGACGTTCAAGGGTTCTTTTCCTGGCTATTAACCGGTCATCCACTGCCTTTGGAACCTTTCCTTGTCACTCATCTCCTGCATTTTTTGTCAACTAGTTATGACTGTCTTGATGGTTATTATAGAGCTAATAAGTCTCTGTTATCTCAAACCTTGGATTTCTATGAGAAATACAGATTTGGTAAAGGACCTTTTGCATTTTCAGATGAAAACGTGCACAAATCTGAATCACGGTTATTATCCACAGGCTTGTTTTCTCATTGTTAACAAGGCCATTTTAACACACAGGGTTCATCATATTTATGCAAGATTGGAGACTAAATTTTAAAAAGCAAGAGAGAACAAATCATAGGTCTCAGTGAGGTGAATGACCAGTAACTGCTTTGAACGTGTGCTGCTTTGTTGTGAGTCTCCTTTGGAAATAATTGTTACAGTCTCCAGGTATCCTATTACTGTGTGCTCTGGTTTTACATAGAATTTACCTGCATTATTTACAAGTTGTCTCTAAACGATCATTCTTCGTCTCTTCACATCAGAGGATCTAATTTCCCAGACCTTGTCATGCTGCTCATGTTGCTCTGAGAGGGAAGAGACTGTCCATCTTTACACTGGTGTAGGGTTAGAATTACACTTGCATGCATGAGGAGTGTTAGAGGAATGTTTTAAAAAGTGAAGAGGAAATGGCATAAAGATAAGGCTGCCTTCCATGATTGGTGTCACTTGACTATCCTGACACCTGGTTCTTTTGCCAGTTCAGTCTCTGGTCAGCGTAACTGCTTTTAGTTGCAGGTTTTTGCAAGTGAGTGTTGTTTGCCTTACACTCAGTGTTGCTGGATGTCCATTTCCCACAGGTTTGTGTTCTGCCTGTCCACGGAAGCTGGCAGTCCTGCCTGTTTGGGTGCTGCTATTTAGACCTTTTCTTATCAGAGTCACTTTGCCTACTCATAAGCAAAACCAAGAAATGAGCTTTTTCTTTGGTCTACCTGAAATGCTTCTCTCATCTCTGTGACTTTCCAAAAGTTGCAAATTAAAAAAAGCACAATCATGACAAATTTTGTGCAAGGTTTTTGTCTTTGGATATAAAATCAAGTGAACGTTATAGACGTGCAGAAGCACCTGAGTACTTAGAAGCAGAGGTGGGTGCACAGTGGTGTTGGCTGTGAGCAATGGCAGTTAATAAATTTGTCAGTATGTGATTTGGAGCAGGAGTTGCCATCATGAAGATCATGGCTGCCTGCCTCTTCCCATGTTGACAAATAATAAGAGAATCAAGCTTTGATGGAAAGGAGGGAATTCTCTCTCTCCTTCCACTGCTGACACCCTCAGTTAAAAGCACTGCTGAGTTGAAGAGATTTCTCCATCAGAGCTAATTACCCAAAATTATTTCAAAGCCTTATGCCTATGTAAACAACTCCTAATAGGAGCTTTTTGCAGTAGCATTTACATCAAGAAAGTTTTTTCTCTAGATATCACTCATTTTGTTTCCTGTTGTTGACAGAATATATTGATGGTGTTGCCTCCTACCTTACGGAGCTGTCATATGATAGAGTATATCAGTCCTGAATCCAAGCTGAAATTCTCCTCCTACTATTTCCCTTAGTTTCTCCCTCATGTTGTGTTGGTATCACTGGAAGTTGAAGGTGTTCCTTTCCTGTCAGGCCTTGCATTCATCAGGAGTGGACATCTGGGATATGGTCTAGAATACTGCAAGAATTGGATCTTGGATATGTGTGTTCTCCTGCCTGGGACAGGAAAACAAATTAAATTAAAGTAAAACAGGTTGGATGCTATTCTGGATAAAGAACAAGTTTTGGAGTGGGAAAGCTATTCTGGGTAATTTAACTCATCTTTTGACCCTCTCTTTACAGCCACAGGGACTTAAAACCAGAAAACCTACTGCTGGATGAAAAGAACAACATCCGGATAGCAGACTTCGGGATGGCATCGCTGCAGGTTGGGGACAGCTTGTTAGAAACCAGTTGTGGGTGAGTGTCTCGAAGTATATTGCAAAAATGAGTGACAGATTCCAGACACAGAAGCTGTCTATAATAAGTGTTTCAGTAAAGACCTGCAGACTTACACACTGCACTGGTGTTTCCCAGCAAGACAGTAAATTTATGTGATGCACATAGTGTAGAAGAAAGCTAAAAGAAGGGGGGTTAAGTGCTTTACAGTGAAAAGCAGGCCTCTGTAGGTGTCACATACAGATATAAAAATCAAGGCTTTCAGGTTTGAGTTCATCTGCATATGCTGGTATGTTTGCATTCACTGGCCATATAATTTTTGGGAACTGAAAGCAGTGGTTGACTGTTTTAAAAAGAGGCTTTGAAAAAATTTTAGGGGGTGGAAAAATGTTCTTAAATGGAATTTGCATGTCCTGTTTAGGCTGTCTGCTTGCATACAGCTGTTCATGTTCATGCTCCACACTGCTTCTGTCAGCTCCCATGCAGGAGTGACAGGGACGAAGCAGGGTCCTTCGCAATGACAGGCAGGGCATGAATGCAGGTACAAAGGAGCCTGCCTGGAGGAATATTGCAGGGGCAGTCTAAAGACATTTCCATGGGAATTCAGTTGCCTTGGGGCATGGCTGGACCGTGCTCCCTGATTCCCAGTGCGGTGGTGACTGTGCAGGGCCTGTGGCACTGAGCTGTAGCGAGGGCAGCAGCTGCATCGAGCTGCTGCAGCCTGGCACCACTACACCAGCTTTTAGCTGTGTCTGAATTTGTTTCAACAGCAAGCATAGAAACCAGGCAGTAGCAGCAGATTTCCACTTCCTCCCATGCAGACTGACTTTTCTTGGCCTTTGGTAGTGTGATTCTGATGACTTCAGCCCAGGCTTATCCTCAGCTGGTTACAGTTCATGGTTTTTTTGGTGTCTTTTCTGGGCCAAGGCAGTTCAGGGTAGACATGGAGCCATCGTGGTTCCCTCTAAAGCCCAGCCACTGCCTCTCAGTCCTAGGCTGTATGGCTCTGCTTTCCGTCATGAATAATGGATAGAAAAAGTATTTGAAGTTCATGATATGATAGAGTACTGATTGATGAGTAAACTGGGACCCACCGATTCTCTCCTGTCCATGTCAAGTCAAGATCTGAGCTCTTAGCAGCACAGATAAAAAGCAAGGAGCTGTGATGCCAAGGTCAACTACAAGGCCCTGCGGTTGGGTAGGGAGACACTCAGTATCATCAATACAGGCTGAGGGATGAAAGGATTCAGAGCAGTGCTGCTGAGAAGGGCTTGGAGCTACTGGTGGGTGAAAGGCTAGACATGAGCCAGCAATGTGCACTTGCAGCCCAGAAAGCCAAATGTGTCCTGGGCTGCATCCAAAGCAGCGTGGCCAGCAGGGACAGGCTGGGGATGCTGCCCCTCTGCTCTGCTCTGCCCTGCTCTGCTCTGCTCTGCTCTGCTCTGCTCTGGTGAGACCTGCACTGCATCCAGCTTTGGGGGGTCCATAGCGTAAGAAGGATATGAACCTTTTAGAGTGGGCCCAGAGGAGGCCGTGAAGGTGGTTGGAGGGCTCTAACATCTTCCCCATGAGGACAGACTGATAGAGTTGGGGTTATTCAGTCTGCAGAGAAAAGGCTCAAGCAGACCTTATTGCAAACTTTCAGTACTGAAAGAGGGCTATAAAAAAGATGAGGACAGACTTTTTAGCAGGACCTGTTGTGATAGGACAAGGGATAATTGTTTTAAACTAAAAAAAGGTCGGCGTGGATTAGATACAAGGAAGAGGGTGGTAAAACACTGAACAGGTTTCCCAGAGAGGTGGTAGATTCTCCATCCCTGGAAACATTCAAAGTCTGGTTGGATGGGGCTCTGAGAAACTTGATCTAGTCAAATATATCCCTGCTCATTGCAGGGTCATTGAACTAGTTAAGTTTTAAAGATCCCTTCCAAGCCAAACCATTCTGTGATTCTGCACATCTGTTGCTTGCAGCTGCTTTCAGACTTCCACCCTAGATCAGGAAATGCAGTCCTCCCTGCAGTTGCCACAAAGCCTCTATACTCTCTGGAGAAAATTGTTCCACTTCCTTCCATGAGGAAAAAAAAAAAGGGAAGTATGAAAACCAACCCAGCCTCAATTGCCTTGCAGGATTTTTCAAACTCCTTGGGAACCTCTCAGTAGGGTTCCTGTTCTTGTTAGCAGCGAGCTGTGTCGTCCAGATCTGGAGTCTCAGAGGGAGTCTTCCTTCCCATAAGCTGTGCTGGAATTCAAACCTCCATGCTTCAAGCAGATCCAGCCCCCACATTGTGGCCTTAAAATGCACTAATAAAGAAATCAATGGAACGGAAGAGATGTGCCTGTAATAAACAGAACACAGCAGCAGCGCTATGATCTCCTGCCTTGCAGATGCATTTTAAGTGTGTTGCCAATCACTAGGCCTCCATGTGAGCTATTACACCACTTCATTAATTCTCCTGGCATGCAGCCCAGCATGGCTGATACTGGTGTCTTGTGATCTCTCTGGTTTGGGGGGTGAAGGAAGGAAGGAAGGAAGGAATATATAACAATATTCCACACAGTTCACAGAGAAAGGTAATCCAGTTATGACTCCCTTTCCCTTGGAGCACACACAGTAACCAACCTCCGAGCTTTTCAAGGCAACAGTTTTACCTACCCATGTAGTTGGTACTTTGAGCCAGCATGAAAAGGAACAAAACACAGTGAATCACGGCTGAGATATTGAGCTTTAATGAGATGCTCCTCCGTGCACTCATAAGTTAATTTCGAGAATGGCTTTATCCGTACTGTGAACACTGATAATGAGATGAAACTGTAACATTTCCATTGATAGTCATGCAAGGAGTCTCCAGGTATTTCTGTCAGTCAGAGTGGGAGGCTCAAATGGGGTTGAGCTGTGTGATACGGCTAACTTCGTCAGTTCAGCAAAGCGGGGAGACTGCAGTCAAAAATTCTTTGCTATCACAAGTGAACGGCTAAGTTTAGTCCAAAGTTTGGGTAGTCTTTAGGTCACCACAGAGCCTTGACTGGCCTCATGAAGAGTAGCCTCATGTAGCCTGAGGTATGATGTAACTGCATGTCTCAGAGTCACTGTTTTCTGGGAGGTACTCCTTAGGTCTGCATGGTTTTTTGTAGCACTACACTGACAGACTACCTGGAGGACACAATAAAAGTTCAATCCACATGTGTTTGTGTAGGAGAAGGAGGTAAGGATGGACTTGCGGTTTCATTGACATAATGTGTCACTGGCAGGCTGCACACTGGGCCTTGATTGTAATGAATCCCCATTATAGAAATGTGTATTGTGCAAATCCTGCATATGCGTAGTGCAGAGGAATAAGCTGTAGTTTTTTAGTGTATTTAGACCCTTAAGGGGAAGAGGAGCTGTGTGTAGGCTCTGCAGGACTAATTCTGCTTATGGCAGAAATTGCACAGCAAAGCAGTCGTATGGAGAGATGGTCCTTGAAATGCCAAAATAACACAGTGAGTCTCTTCATTCCTTCAGAAGCAGGGAGGGTCTGTCAGCTACCAGCAGACAAGGAAGGAAGAGAGAGAGATGTGAAAGGCTGCTGCTTCTATTATTTTAGATCTCTTCAGCTCTTCTCCCTCCTTACCCATCCAGGCAGTGGCATGCAGACACTCCCTGTCTCTTTCACGGTGATTCTTCCTGGCATGCTGCCTTGCAGTGTTTCAAAATGGGAGATATTGTCCAATCCATCCTGAATTGTCACTAGGCTAGAAGAGTGAGTGCCTTTTGGTTAAACCTCGGGTTTGAGACCAAGGTTATCTGAGCTTGATTTCTGTCTCTGCTGAAGGTATTCACGGTGGTCTAGGACAAGATGCATTGCCCTTCTCTGCTTCAGTTCTGCATCTTAGCAAGTCACTGGTGTATCAGCAGACCTGTGGTGAGCAGATAATTCAGAGGGCAGATACACCTCAGTGTCCAAGCACCATTTTGGATTTTAATTACATGACATGATGCTGTATATATTCTTTCCCCATTAGAATAAACGTGTACTTATGTCTAAAACATACGCAAGTGTCCTACATCCAGTTATTGTTAGGGTTGCAGATTTAAACTCTTGAATCTGGAAATGCCAGAATTAGTACTTTTACTCCATCTCATCAAGAGCTTCCATTTGCAGCACTCCATTCCCATCTCCTTCCTGATTTGTACCACAGTCTTGCTGACTTTTCCCATTCATTTCTGCTCTGTGTTTGACCCCAAATCCCATTTTTTTTTTTTTTTCTTTTTCACTAGGTTCCAGCTCTAGTTCTCCATACCTGGTTGTCTGAGTCAGTTGCTGTCAGTCCTAGATCTACTTCATTAGTTTTGCACTCTGTTTGTTTTAAAGTTTGGTACCATGTGGTAACCCCACCCACAGCAGCTCATCGTTTCAGATCAAAAAATTAATCTGTGAAGTGTTACCAATGCAGGTAGGATTTTGATCCTAATGCTCTAGAGAGTTTCTGCGTGTAAATGCAAACTGCAGTTTGCTAGTGGAATGCAGTATTTCTATAACATAATTTCTAGAGAATGGAAATAAATACTCAGGTTTTCCTTTTGCAGGGGAGGATACTAGAAATTTTTCTTTCTCTTTTTTTAATATGAAAAAACATTTACTTTAAATTAGATAGTGGAAATGTTTCAGCCCGTACACAGCATGCATACACACAAATGCGTGAAACCAGTCTGAGACAGACAAAAAACAAGGAAAATTGTTGTTAAATTGATAGTAAGTCACAGGAAACTTAAAATGAGGATTATAAAGGGAAATACCAGACAACCTAATTAATAGCCATTGGTACCAGCATCACCAATAATACATCACAAGGTATGTTAAAAGAGCTTGGATTCTGCAAAATCAGTTCCTGAGAATTTAAGATGTGCTTTTCTTCAGATTGGCAGTGTAACATTTACTTAGCCTGTGCACATTAGAATATGCCCATTAAGTATGATCTTGTACAGGTTTTTTTCAACAAATCTTTGCCTCATTTGATGATTGGATGGTGTATTTTTGTGAGTAAACAGCTATTTAATGTTTGGGTTTTCCTCATCATTCATTTTACGTATCCATTTATAACTTCTGCTCACTGCATTCAAGCCTTGCTATGAATGCTAGGTAGGATTTCATCACTGTGTCTTAGGTTTGCAAAGATTAATTATAGTATTTTCAGATTATGTTTGCCACATTGATCTCATTATCTCCATTTATATGAGGACACAGGATTCTGCAAAATGAAACTCAAAATTATCAACCAGTTTTGAGTGTACAGTTGTATGCTCTGGGGCCCAATACCGCAGGATACTTGGTGCTTGATAACAGTCCTTTACTGGGAGAACACAGTGCCTGCCAACTGCAGCTGCTGCTCCACGTGCTCATAAATGCTGGAAATCAAACTTTGCATGTGCAGCACTGGGATTCTGAAAACTGAGGAACATGCAACTCATAATTATCCGTGAGCATCTCAGTTTAAGGCACCTGTTCAGTTTCTTTCACAGAAGGATTCTCTGGCAGGGACAGAGAGCTTGATTCTCCGATATGTCAATCAGCTGCATGCTTCCAAGCTTGTCCTTATTGACACTAAAGTCCCCCTCACAGACTTCGCAACTTCTGTCACAAGTAGAAGAGAGGCATTGAGCACAGCAACACATCCTAACTTACCTGTAGAGTACAGTATAGCATTTTCAACCTTTTTTTTACCAGTTCTTAACTTTTGGATAGCTAATTTGGCAATCCTTAATGCCCTTTTAATACAAGGGTCTGGTTGATTTTTAAAATTAAGATCTCTTAAAGGTTCCAAGACTTAAAAATTTGAACTGATAATTAATGAACTGATTTGCAGATTCCCCAAAAATGTAATTGCACTCGAGGAGTAACCAGCTGTAAAATGGCTGAGGGCTAGATGCTGAGTTTTCTCATCCAGAGGTAAATGACTGAGTTGAAGCTTTAATGGCAATATAGCACTCAGCCTTAACTACACCTACTACCTTAATTACAGCCTTACCTACAGCTCCTGCCTTCACTGCAGCCTTAACTACCCACTGCTGCAGGAACCTTTCGTTAATCTCTCCCTGTCTTCCTTTTCTGTGTGATCTGTGGCTGTCGCTTTTTCTACTCGGAATGCCAGTGTCCTTCTCCTGAATTCCCTTTATCTATTTTGCTACTCCTCTGGTCTTCCCCTTCATCTCAGCCCTTTGCTACCCAGCATGGGGGGAAGGCAGAGACAGCCTTTTGCTCTAGTGGGTAACTCCTGCCTCTGAAAGCCAGCTTGGAGACAGTGATTAGGAGAGGGGAAAGAAGGACTCTAGGATCGAGCAACAGCAAACGCAGCCAGATGTGTGAGGATTTCTCTGCAGCTGTGCAACATCCTATATCAACGTAACTTCATGCATAAGAAAAACAGAGAGAAGGAGACTTCTCGTTCCTTCCTCTCTGCAGAAACTCTGCCTCTGTGTGTGAGGCCTAAAGGATGGCCCTCAAAGAAGCTTTTCTTCCTCCCCAAATAGTACCATCTTAAGGCGTGGGACCAAAGAACTGAGGCATGGACATCTTTTCTGGGCCTTGGGAACCCATCAGGCAGTTTAACATATGATTTGTCACACTGTGGAGTAGGATCACACAGCTTTTCCTGTCCTTGATCAACCAACCACTTCTCTGGCAAAGCAGTTACTGTGTATTCCCAGATAAAACATATGTGCCCAATGGATTTGTGTGTGCACAGTGCACATATCTCTTACCTACATAAGAACACCTATAACTCACGGGCACATCACATCTGCACTGAAGATATGGCCCTGGTTGTCTCAGATCAGGTTGTCTCTGACTGCAGCTGCACAATATCTTGATGTGCACAGATCAAGAACTACTTTGCTAGTTTCTCAGATGAAATTCAGAAAAGGTACATCAAGGATATATACATTTCTTTCTGAATGCCTGACTTAACTGTCCAGAGCTGTCCTGGATTTCAGCATTGCTCTCTTGTCTTATTTCCTCTGGTTTAAATCCCACATAAATACTCTAAGGTCCCCTAAGATCCTTAAGATTGTTGTGTCCTAGAGTCACAGCTGTGAATGACCATTCAGAGACCCCTTCCTGCCCCAGGCAGTCTAGCCTTGGAAAATCCACATCACCCTGGAAATAAACACTGCCAATATTGCTGCTTTTTTGCAGTGGTACCTGCAGGCAGCAACTGTTTCTTGATCTTGCTGAGCGATATATTTATTTGTTATCAAGGGCAGACTGGGGCTTTTGCTGCACAGAGATGTAGCAGAATGATGAGGAGGTGGCCTAGGGGAAGAGACAGGGAATGTTGCTCTTGACACATTTATACTGAATAATTAGTGATAAGAGCCAAAGAAATATTCATGACTCTGTAGAAAGATAAATAGATTTTTGATTAAATTTGAGTTTTGTCTTTACAGCAGTTGAAGTTGCTCAGTGATTGGTAGCATGGAAATGAGTTTTTTATGGATTCTGGCTGACTGGAGGATCCCTTTTAAAGCTGTTAGCCAAGATAATGCTGCAGATATCTAGCTAGTGCATGCTGGCAAGAATTCAGAATGGCAATGCCAGAAACCTGTGCTCTCTGGGCAGTTGCAGTGCAGCTGTTGAATGATCGAATCAATCCAACTTGTTCAAAGGGTTTATTATAACATTTTCTCCACCCAGTCTCCTAGACTTTTGCAGAATTTCAGTGGTGAATTTTAAGATCTATGGCACACTCCACTGCAGTTCAGCAGACCTCAGGAAGGAAAGCACTTTAAGGCCATTTGCCAGTGGGACGTGGAAATACCTGTGTTCCTATCTTGAGTTCTTCACAACACTTACATTCTTCTTTTCAAGGGTGTTAGCACAGGAAGCTTTCAAAGTGGTTGCACTGCTCAGCACCCACAATTAAGAGTTCTGAAATCCTTGTTGGAGTCATAATATACAAATAAAAATTTAGGAACACTGCAAATTGAGATACTAACACTTCCACTGCACCCCAGTGCTGTGGCCATCCAAAAAGGACTGTACCAAAGGATGTTGCTGAACTGTACGGGATGTCACGCAGGATTTGAGAGGTCTGGGTAAAGTTTCTAGCTCAGCCACAGGCGCCATGTGTAGTAGCCATTTAACATACTGTGTGTGTTCATGACTCACCCAGAAAAGCAGCTGTACCTTGCAGAAGCTAAAATACATACAAGAGTGAGAAACTCAAACATGCTAAGTGACAGGAGCTCAACAGTTACCTAGAACATGTCTTCACTCCTTTTACCCCACATATATTTTTCAATAAACCTAATGTGACTCAGTTATACAGAACATGTTAGAACTGGCCTTTCTGTTCTGAGGTGACTAAACTGAGCAAATATCCTTGATCTCTGTAAGTCATGTACTCTTTTTACTACCACGTGTTTTTTTTCCAGATTCCAGTTGCATTACTATGTTCACTACAGTTCCCACACTGCCTTCCTTCAGTATTCTGTGTAAGCAGTCTGGCACTAGTGAGAGTTTTACTTGTCAGGCCTGGCCTGCAGTCCCAGTTGTGGTGCTGCTCCTTGTGATTTGTGTGCCTTAGGGATGGCCTGTACACTCTACACCACTGTTAGATATGAGGAAAAGATGACATCACTAGTCAAGCATTCTCCCAAGAATAATTTGTCTTCTAAAAGCTTGCAAAATCAGGTGTTAGTCCAGTGTTGTGACTTTCTGTGGTTTAGACTTTGGGGTTTTGGAAAGAATAGGTGTAGTGCAGCTATTGGTTTGCTATAAGGAGGCAAATTCACAGGAAACAATATATTTTGGAAGTTCGGGATCATGTACATAACTTCAGGCAATTCAGTGTCTCACTCTGGCCTCACTTTCTCTCTTGTGGTGTGAAAGCTGTGGTGGCATTGCTCTTGCTTTAGTCAGAAGAGTAGACTCACGGTGAGGTTCTGGTCACCTTTTTCGAACTGGGGCCAGCTGCAGCTTTTAAAATTGTTAAGTAACCTTGTCCATGTTTCTATGGCTGTCAGTGACAGAGCTACACAGAGAGCTTGGGTAGTCTGTCCTACTCACTAGACACAAAACCATCCTTTCTGGTCTTCCAATGACCAATTCTAGCTGGCTCTCTGAGGGAGGCTCTGGCTTTCATCATCTGTTTTGCCTCTTGAACCAAGGTTTTTAAAATGTAGTCTAAACTAAGGCACTACTGAGCAGACAGACTGGTTAGAATACCTGTGAATACCCCATCTCTTAAATGGGCCCAGGGTTGGCGTTGTATTAAATACTGGATTAAGCTGCTGAATTCCACCTTTCCTAAAATTTATGAGGGATCAACTGCATTTCTCTCTCCTCAGAGAAGCTTTGCTGTCAAGGTAGCTGCACTCCCAAGTGTACCCTGAGTTTATTGTCGTGCTCTGCCAAAAGCTGTGATACCAAATCAGGGCATTCCATGCCCATGGGATGATATTTTGCCATAAGATAAGTGTAGTGTGCATGGAAATTCAATTAATGGGCTGTCTCTCTGGGCATTAATATAGCATCGTAGCACAAAGCTAACCTCGCTATGCTTCTGGTCTGCTCATTACTTTGTGAGACAGGTATTGCCCAGCCATGATTGCATTTGTCACAAGAAACACATCCACAAATGAAGGCAGGCTCAGGGACTGCTGGGAGGTGTCAGTATAAACAATAGCATGATTTGCACATGGGTTTCAGACAGTTTGCATCCCTTTTACTTGTCAAGTTACTTTAATGAAGGCTATAAAATAAATAGCCATGGTTATAATCTTTAGGAATTAAAATTATTACCTGGCAAGTTGAAGTAATTAACTCTTCTCAGCCAGGAATCAAACAAGAGATATATGGGTAGAAGGATGTGAAAAGAATACATTAACTCACCAGATAATAGTGCTACTGTCCATCCTTTTTTGTTTTTTTAAAGCAAATAAAAAAGGCATGTAGAAATAATGTATTAGCAGCTTTTGTGACCACTGGTGTAAATGAGAGTCATCTTAGCAGAAGAGATACCAGACATGGTTTAGGGATGCATCTGTCATTTTTCCTGTAAAAGGATTTGCAGCGTGGGCCTTCCTTTTAATTAGATACAAGGCCAAGTTAAAGGGTGGGATTAGAGAGATGGAATTCTGTGCTCACAGGGTATGCCTGGTCTTCTCTTCATTCCTCGCTTTGAAGAAATTCATCGCAGGGCCATAGAGTTTTAAATTATGCAAGTTCTTGACCATTTCCTGAGCTTGTTAGAAATGTGTGCTTGTTGAGGTAAGGAAAAACATACTGGTTTGCACACTTGTATTTGGTATAAGCAAGTCTATCATCATTCTGCTAAACAAAATGGAAATGCACATAACCGTAAATACCAGGCTGTTTCATGCTCATTTAACTACTATTTGCTATTTTGTCTTTCAGATCACCACATTATGCTTGTCCTGAAGTCATCCGGGTAAGTTGGTTAATATTAGTGTACATAAATGCATTTTTTGAAGTGTCACTCGTTGCAAGTAAGCAGATAAACCCTCTGTACAAGAAATCTGCCCAAGGCAGAAGGAAAGGAAAGGACACAAGGAACCTAAATAGAGTTTTGTTTGTTTGGGTCAGCCCTGAATCAAGCCGTACTGATGGGTATGAGGCAAATAATTGTGTGTTATTCTCACAGTACCCTTCGTACCGTGTGATCAGACAGGAATACAGGAGCCTGGCTTAATTTGATCTTTTGACCCAAGGGATGTTGTCCCGTCAGCTTTCCTGTCTCTGATGTAGCTGTCATCTCAGTAGAAGAGCCGGGGTTGACTGTCAGGGGTGTTGGTTTCCACTAAACAATATTCTTCCCCTCTGCTCTCCCTTTGTCCTCTGAAAATAAGTATCCAAGATTTCAGTGCCCAAGATTGCCCTCTTCCAAAGCACATCTCTAATGTAAAGTCAAGCAGGAAGCACACTGGAGAGACTGTCCAAACGACACTACGAGTTTGCGAATAACGTGGCTGGTGACAAGCTCCCTGAAGAACCAGGGCAGAGAAACACACCTTCTTGATGTCCTTAATGCACCTCTGACTGTGTTTAAATGCCAGATCTGATAATTTGTGAGCTGTCAACCATTCCTGCCCTGCTCCCACTTCTGAGCCTTTTCTCACAGGTCCCAGATCAGACTGCAAGCTGATGTTCACAAAAATTCAATTAGCAGGCTGTGTAGTGGCGTCCCAGTTGGGAAGACCACCTTGGGAAGCAGGTAGCTGAATTGAAACGTGGGGTTTCCCGTTCTCCCCTCTCTCATTCTTCAAGGATAATTAATTCATTTACAAGCGATCGGTCCTTTGAACCTCTGTGTCATTGCTGCGCAGGGAGAAAAATATGATGGAAGGAAAGCAGACGTCTGGAGCTGTGGAGTCATTTTGTTTGCGTTGCTAGTGGTGAGTCATCTTCCTTACACTAGCCTTTAAAAAGAAAAGAAAAATCTGAAAGTGCTGCTGTATTTAATGGCAATTCTATTGACATCATGTACGGATGGTTTTTTTTAGTCCTCTATTTTTGTATCTCTCAGTGGCATCCTTTCCTCTTATTTCTACATCAGCCCCAAAGGAAAAGCATCAGGAATATTTCACTGCTTCTTTGAAACACCGCTGCCCTGCACAGGAGAGCACAGACAGGCATCAAAAACTTGTCTCCATAAATGCTCTTTGCTGTGTTGTGACTTTGCACCACATTTTTCCACGGGAAAGGATGGGTAGGGTTACAACTCCAGGATACAGAGTGTCAAACAAGTTGTCCTTCACGGGATCAAAATATGGCTGGGTTTGGGATGTGTTCACTTTTTTCTGCTGTATGTATATATGTGCTTCAGCAGGTATATGCATACATTACTGCAGTATTTTTTCAAGGGAAGACTTGAGACCCTCATCTTTGTTTCATGCAAACAGTGAGCTACATTTGAATTTGGTACACATGGGAATATAAAACTGAGCCAGTAGTACAAACTTTAAATTAGTTTCCATCTGGCTCAGTAATACTTTAAGTGTTCAAAATGTGGTATCTTCTAACTTATCCTTCTTTTAATCAGAGTTTCAGTTCTCTGTGGAATTTATTCTGAAATGAAGTTCTATTATAACACTCCAAAACATACAACAACTGGGTGTCCAGCTGAAGACACATAGGCTTGGCATTTTTTATCAATACCCATAATATAATGTAGGAAAATATAGTTTATGTTAATACAAGCATATACCACATGCAGATAAAATACTCTCTATGAATATAGGTTTTATGTGCATGGTGAGTGCCATGTTTGTAATAGTTCAGCTGATCATCTATAATTACAAAAGTAACGAGCCTGAAGTAAAACTTTGATATTCTTGTACATTTATTAGTAAACCTAATTGCTTCACTTAAATGTTTTATTTTGAAAAAAGCACTTGTACAGTGTAAAATAAGAGATAGATTCTGCATATTATTTTTGTTTAAAATACTTTAAAATTTTAGAGGATTTTTGTATCAAAAGACGTGCTGATTCTTTTTTAATAGCTCAAATCAAAATACCTTGAAGTAATCTCAGTATGATGCTTTAATTCCCCTTAACCAGTCTTACTCCTTATTTCTTTCTAGTCATTAAAATTCACTGACATTTTTGAAGTTTTAATTTTTTTATCTTGATGTTGCGTGGGAAGAATTTTAACTGTCACACTAGATAGCACCTGGTCATCTCTTACTGAGCAGTTACTTTCATAGCTGATAAAATAGAACTGTATAATGAGCTCTTAATATAACTTCTTGAATTTGTAAGAACAGAAGAGAGAATGTGTCAAGATGTTTAGGATTTGTAGGAGCAGGCTTTTTGTTTTCAGGGGTATTCTCTCTCAAGCTTTGGTGTCTGTTGCTGCATCATCATCTGTTCCTACGTACACACACGAGCCTGAAAAATGATTGAAATACGTCTATTATTGATGGAGAGTGCAGAGCTCGCCAGTTAATTATGTCAGGAGGAACCCTGCAAAAACTCTGAAGATACGATGGCAGACGGTAGTAATAAAAGAGGTGTAGTTGTTACCTTCAGGAAATGCTACACAGCGTCCTTTCTGACTTCATCAGGGCTTAAATTGCGTTAGCCAAAGTACTGAACTATCAGAATTGATTTTCCTTTAAGTCTGGAACGGATAGGAAAAACCCAGGTAACTCAGGAGGTTGGTTACAGAAGGCAGGGAGGCTCTGCCTCCAAGGCCACTTGAGTGAACAAACACCAGTAAGCAGTGCCCAGTCGTGGCTGCCATCAGGTGGCTTCCTGAGGCTGCTGTAAATGGAGCTGTTGTTCTCCCTAAACCGTAGGCACAGGATTGCTTTTACAGATGCACTACTCACTGTAGTAAGAGCAGTGCCAGAGCTGACAACTTAAAGCTTCATTATCACAGCAGCTGACAGCTTGCAGCTTCCCACAAACCATCCTGGAAATCAAGGAAGCTCGGCACCTACTAGAATTAGGCAGTGAAAGAAGGAAGTGAGAATATCTAGGAAGGTGCAGACTTGCTATAAAGGGGTATCAGCTTCAGTCGGTAGTTATCCTAAAGATTTCAACTTCTCTTTTTCCTTTTTGTCCTTGCAGCAAGGATAGGTCTTTTACTGCTTTTTGTGGCAAGCTGATGATCTATTCAAAATGTAGTTTCAGCTAAAAAAACCTCAAGCCATTCATGTAAGTGAGCTACAGTAGGGAAGCAATAG
Organism: Cnemophilus loriae; assembly: GCA_013397755.1. Taxonomy (NCBI): domain Eukaryota; kingdom Metazoa; phylum Chordata; class Aves; order Passeriformes; family Corvidae; genus Cnemophilus; species Cnemophilus loriae. Next base: position 366,428 of record VZTF01000258.1, read on the forward strand.
GAACTGATGACCTGACCACAGCATGGGAACTGGATGGAGTATATTAAACAGGTAGAATGTCTGCTGCTTCCAAAGGCTGATGTTGGTTGGGGTTTCTTTCAGCTGTGTCATTTCAATGCTCCATCAGAAAGAGCACATTCTTTACTGAAAGTCTCTCAAAAGCTGTTCACCTCCTTTTCAATGTCTGAAATAAATGTGTCCCAAGAAGATTAAAAATAAGGAGACGGTAAACATTGCTGCTGTGAAAGTATGCCCAGGAGGAATACCAGCAGATCAAAAGCTTGAGCTGAATTTAAGTGAAATCCATGCATCTTTGGTGAATTTGCCTGGAAAGGCAATTTCATATTTTGTATTTTACTTTATATTGGTAGTCATTTTCTAATTAAAGGTCTAATAAAAAAACAATGTCCTCAGTTTTGTTTCCTATGTTAGAGGAAATAGAGCAGCACTGAGAAATTGTTTCTTTTCAATGGATAAAAAGTTTGTTTCACTCATTATAATAATTCATTATGAGCTGACTTTCTCTTTTCGAGTCTCTCACCGTGTTTATCCTGGCTTTTCTCCTTTGGCCCTCTCTAATTCTCTCCCATTGACCGCTCTGTCCCATCCCTGCAGGGTGCCCTGCCTTTCGATGACGACAACTTGCGGCAACTGCTGGAGAAGGTGAAGCGTGGAGTGTTCCACATGCCCCATTTTATCCCCCCCGACTGTCAGAACCTTTTGCGGGGGATGATTGAAGTGGATGCCTCGAAACGTCTCACGGTAAGGAGGCAGCGTGAGCAAGGCTTCATTTCTCGCCTTGTTGCAGGAATGGTTGAGCAGCTAAGGTAACTTGGTGATTTACTGGCATTCCTGTGTGTTTCCCCCTGAGCAAAGGAGTGGAGTTGGTGGAGTCTTTGGGAAGAAGTTTAGTTAAGTTCTCTTTTGAGTCATGAGGAGAGATTGCCTTTGTGTTTTTTCTTTAGCCTCGTGATTCCCTTTCATATGTAACGTTGGGCATTTAGAAGAAATCCCTCACAGAACTAGTGGCCCATTCACACATTTTGGAGTCCACCTGAGTTGTCTGATTCTTTTGTCTGATATAGCAGTTTGCTGGGGGCTCGATGTAAGTGTTTGAAGGTCACAGGTGTTAGGACTGGTATTTGAAGATGTGCCATTAAATAGAGCGTGATTTTCTTACATATCTGACAGAAGTGTTGGCTTCTCACTTCACATCACGCAAGCTGCATTGTGTTCTATCCTGCATTTGCTCTGCATTATCCTCTAGCAGCCTTCAGAGCAAGTGTCTGCCAGTCTGCTCTTTCATCCTGTGGCCTGTGGTCCTGAGCACTGTTAGGCCCACAGTGTTGAGCTCCTGGCATTCAGCACTGAGTCTGTTTCTAGGATACATCCCATCACTACAGCAGAGATCCTGCAAGGGTGTGGACTGTGTAGTGATTGTATCCTTCGCTAACACTGTGTTAATGTTTTAGGGAATTAAAAACACATTAGCAATTAAAATAATTTTGGAAAGTAAGATTGCCTGCTTGTCGGTGGAGGCGTGTGCCTTTATGGGTACATTGCCCTTGTAAATCCTATTGTCAGGCCGTGGTGATGATTTTATACAGATTTACTAAGCTCACAGATTCTGAGTGGGAGTATGTATAAAGAAATGTAAATTTAAAGCTCCTCCTGGTTCTTCAGTCTGCTAAAATATTTATAAATAAACTCTCAGATCACTGGTTGGCCTCTCTGCTGAGATTGGTAACAACAGCATCAGTCTGTGCCAGCTGTGACGGTGCTTTTGGGATGCAGACACCTCTCTGCTAGGAAGTTAACTGAAACTCCCTTCACAACTCTACAATGTTACCTGACAGATGGGTTTTTCTTTCATTCATTGCCAATCCAAGTCATTCTCTATTTGGTGGCCTAGGGGAAAAGTGCTTCGTGTTATTTCTAGTATCCCTGCTTTTGCAAACCCAGTAGCCAGCACGTTTGCAGTACGTAAATAGCACTGATTGAAAAAAAATATTAGGCACTTTAAAAGGCCTTTTTAAAACAGATTTTTAAAGAAAGAAATAACATTTTCACAAGTATATTCACAGAAGGAACACTGCAGAAGTTAGGGCAATATCCTGAGACATGAGACAGCTGTTCTTCATGGACAAGAAAGCCACCAAGTCCGTCTCAAGCTTAGCTTCCTTTCTGTGAGGTAAACATACCAGCAACATACCAGCTTCCCTGTTGTTTGGTGGTTTTTTTCTGAAATATATTAGTGCCGATAGTCTGAGTATGTTAGGGAGCAGATGATCAAGTGTTAGATCCTTCTTCAGATTGTTCTGAGCTTTTCCATAGGGCAGAGACAGGCCCTAAATGTTTTGAGTTGTGCAATACAGCAGGGAATGTACGTGCATAGAGAGAAAGCAGCTGAGGTAATTCAAGGTCTCGGAGTGACACCCATCCCCCTCCATTTCTTGATCAAAATTAACCTCTTACTTCCTTAGGGAGGAAAAAAAACCCATGTCAGGTAGTTATTGGCAAGCACTAACCATTGAATTATGAATAAGAATCTGAAATAATACATATTAAAGAGCTGAGAGCTGGGAGGAAAAAAGGATAGCTCTTTGTTATTAGCTGCAGTCTTATTTTCATTATTTGAGGGTCTCTGGGTTTGCTGTCCTTGCTGCTGTCACACTCCTGTGCTGTTAGTGTGCTGCTTGCTTTGATTGCCAGGCAGAAGGGAGCTCTTTGTTTACTGCACAGGAGCTGGGAATATAGTTCATTCTGAGGAGAGAGCTGAAGTCTATTTTAGCTGTGTCCTGTGAAAAAGGGTGTAAATATATGGGTTTATTTGGAAGCCTCTATTCCTAGAAAATATCTCACTTGAATCAATTTGATATTTATACAAAGATACGAGCAAAGTTGCTCGTATTGGGTACAATAAGTACAGATGTAGCTGTTACCATTACTGATCATTTGCTCAATATCTCACCAGTGAATTCAGCAGAAAAATATAGTGAAATGTAAGGTCACTAGGACTTTTTTCTTTCATTTTTCACTTCCCCTCTCTGCTTTGTTCCTTTTTTTTTTGATTCGTATCTCTTTTCCTTTTCATCCAACTCCATTTCCCTCCCTGCAGTAATTGCCATTTCACAGCACACCCACACCTTCCCCAGTCCATCTGTTAAAATAATCAACAAAAACAGAACCAGCACTCACGTTTAACTGTCATCATTCACTTCAGTGTTGGAGCTTGAGAAGATTAATGGAGGGGAGGGTACTTGCAATTATTGTTGCTGGCCCTTTCCAGCCTTAAGAAACAGGTGTTACCTTTCTTCGTACATGATTCATTTGTGGGAACAAGACTTTATTATGTCTTAGTGGAATATTGTTCACACTCACCATGTGTTACATAGCCTCAAATATGGTTAATGGGACATCCTTGACCACTCTCATTTACTGGGCCTGTTTTACTAAACATGCTTTAAAATAAAAGAATCCGTGTTTTCCTTTCATTAAACATAAGCTTTTCATTAAAAGTTGATCCTAGCTCCTGGTGATGGTATTTCTGACTACCCGTATTTATGAAAGGTAAAATCAAGCAAAGAATGAGTACTAAGATGATCAGCATTTGGAAGAGTCTGTCTGAACAGGCTGGCCTAAAAGAGCTTAAGTTAATGTACACAGAGGATGTCTAAGAGAGGTTGTACTGGTCATCTGCATATTCATTAGAGGTAATTACTAGGGAGAGAAGGATTATTTAAGCTAAAGGAAGATAGTGGCACAAAAACAAATGTATGTCAAATGGTCTTACAGGAAAGTAGGCTAGAAACTAGAAGAAGAATTTTAGGCATGTCAGTGGGGTTCTGGGACAGCCTTCTAGTAGGAATAGTGTCAGGAGGGAAAAGTGAAGTCGTAATAAAGTTTCAGAAGGCTTATGGGAGGTGTGCTCTAGGTGCCTAAAGTACTGCAGGGTGAAGTTTCTTTTAGTTATGTGCTCTTCAAATGATTCAGCATCACTACAGCAGAGATTTACAGCTCCTGTAGTAAAAACCAGTTGCATTCTCAGCCAATTTTTCTTCTCCAGAAAGACAAAGGCAAAGGGCAGAGGCACTTTTCTTTTAGAGGTGGATGAGCATTATTGAAACTTTGTTTTTTAGAGGCAAGGTGGATCAGAGCAGATACTGCAGAATAAGCTATTCCGGCAAAGTTGTTATTGTTCTAGATTGACATTTTATGCTAGAGTAGAATGACTTGTCTTCCATGTTGGGTGTCCACATAGGCAAAAATCCCTATCCCTGAATATTACCTAAATATTCCTTGAATTACACATATTTTCAGAACCTCCTCTCTGCTTTCTGATTTTGTTTTTTCTTGGGTCTAATGTATGCTAATGGTGAATTGCAGAATCTAAAGAATGTTACAAAAACGAAGGAGGGAAAACGTACCTGATTCCTTCTTCATTTCTGTAGAAGATCTTATGGTAAAGTGCCTATTCCATCATTTAAATTATCTCACTTCACAACCTGTAGAATGGAGGTAATTGTCCAGTTGATGTATTTAGGCTGCTGAGGGTTTGTTCATGCCCCATGCATGTAGGACAGTGATACTTGCCCTTGTCAAGGTCTCTGGAGGCTGCTTTAGTACGGCTGCTACTGCTGACACAGGTAATGGTTTTATCAGTGGTGTTGGCACTGCCAACCTGAACCCTGTGGCCAGGAAAAGCCTCTGTCTTGACATTACACAGGAGGTTTAAAGCTCAGACTAGGGATCTTCCGGATGAAGAAGATTCATTTGAGGTGTGGGTGCACAGATGGGTTTGAGGCTGTTCCCTTTCCGGACAGGGAAGTTTGAAATTTGACATGAGTTCGAGCCCAGAAGCCCTCATCTATATCCACAGACTCTGAGAAAGTTTTTCTTCAGGTCAGAACTTTTTAACTTGGCAACCACTGTGCTGAGATCAGTGCCGAGGATGTAGACAGCGCTGTCTTGTTTTCCATCTGCCTGTCTGTCTCCATCTGTTTTTCCCTGCCTTAGAATTCAGACGTAAGCTCTTTGTGGGAGGAGACCTCTTTTTCTGATGAGCCTGTGCAGCTCTGTATCACAGTGGGTCTCTCGTCTGTGAGGGGGCTCCTCAATGCTTCTTCAGTGTACAAGTTTAATATTTGGAAGTATTTTTACATAGAACCGTGATAAAGGAATTCTCCCTCTCCTTCCATTACTGCATCTTAGAGTGCAGAAATCTCTCTGACTGTGCATGTGCAGTGGATCTGAGCATGTTTTGTTGTTTCAGAGATGATGTCATGAGACAGTTGCCTGCAGTGACTAGGAGACATTAGGAAGCAGCATTTTTACAACTTCCATAAAATGGTATTAAACTTGGCAAACTCGTGTGCAAACAGCAAGAAAAACCCTCTGGGAAGGGTTGTTAAATGCCTTCGTCACTTAAATGCATTTAAGCATTGTGTTTAAATGAAGGCAGGAGTGAGATTAGCTCCCACTGTGTATCTCCCTCCCCTGCACTGCACAGTAGAAAGCGTACAGACTTCTCCTTGTCAAAACCAATCGCCCTCCCATAACCCTCCTGTCACTTTAATGCAGACAAAAAGCAACAAAGCATTAATTAATTACCTTTAAAACAGTAGTGAAGATGTTGGCAGCAGCAAGCACACTTGTAATAACATTTCAATGCAATTACGTTTGAATCAGCATAGGAAATGGGTTTGTAGGATACTTTTCATATCTGGGATATCCCAGCATACTTCAGAGCAGTGGTTTTGATGTGGGTCAAATGACAGATGTGTAGGTAAACAGCAGCCATGAGAGCTGTCATACACCTTCAAATGTGTATCAAGGTGCAACGGGGCTTCTCTTTTAGAAAAATGCTGTGTGTTCATTAGCTTGAAGGAGGTTGGTCAGCAGGGATGGGCAGAAGGCATTTCTCACATCTCTGAAGGAGCCCAGAGGTTCTGTGACTAAGACATAAACTGGTGACCCTCTTTTCTTTCCCCTCTCTAACTCAGAAAGTGAAGTGCTGTTTTCTGCTTTGCTATGGCATTTCTGCATATCACAGGCACACAAGAGCACAGTGACCCATGGAGACAGAAAATGCAGCAGGAGAAGCAAGCATGAAAGAGGCTTGGACATTGCATAGCTGTATCATCTGCATCTTGTCTGAAATCATTAATCTCTCTAACCCTCCATGTGGTGTATGGGAAATAATGAGTAGATGTGGTGTTGCCTGCACAGGAGGCACAGTCCACCCCTTAGCAGATCCTCACAGAGCTGTAGACTTGCTAAGGAACAATGCTAAAATGCTGCCCCATGGAAGCTGTACAAAATAGGCTCTTCTTATGTTCTGTGGTTGTACCTCAGCTTACACAGAACCAGAAGGAAGAGGGCTGTGTCTCCAGGCTGGTAGGGGAACTCTGTAATCATATCTTTATCTCGATGGGAGATGGCACTGTGTCAGGAATACTCCACCTTGCTCTTAATAGTGCAGGGGTTAGAGGACGACCTAATGCAGGGGAATTGTGATGAAGGGGAATTATTGTGGAGGGCTGCAAGTCTGCCTGGGCCGGTGGATGTGTGTGCTGGGGGCATTGGTGCTGGTTAGAAGACAGATAGATATGAGTGCCAACTGCACCTCTGATGGCAGCGTTGATACAGTCTGGGTTTTAAAGGAGGCTGTTTGTCTCCCACACTGTTCCCTCCAGCCTCCTGTCATGCTTTCCTAAGCTGCATTACGTTGTTTCTTTGTTTTTAGGAAAAGCCTTGACTCCCTTTAAAAAATGATCTCATATAGAGCCAAACTCCCGTCTTACTGGTTTCCCAGACACGGAGCCATTGTTCCATAGCACAAAGGTCTCTGATTCCTTGCTCTCTGTGGCAGACACCTACCTTATATCTCTAAGATTTTGTTGTTTGCCCGTTCCTTATTTTTCCTTTTCTTTTTGTTTCTTTCTCTTTTTCTCTCTGATTCTTATTATTGTGGAAGTGGAATGTAATAAGAGCAGGACAGCTGTCACCATTCATCCTGACCATTGTAATGGGTCTATGATTTCCTCTCATATGGGTTTCCTCTCAGCTCTCTCCTGCCTTTCCCCTGAATGTTGCACAAATGTGAGCCGGTGTGCAATGAGTGTGCATTTTGTTCTGCACCTACAAAGGTGCTGCATAGTGATGAATATAAAACACATTGCCTGCCTAACAAATAGTCCCCAGATATCTAAGAAAAGTTCTTTTCTGCTGTGATGATTAAAACAAAACATATTAGGAAGGTTCTGCTATAAGTATGTCATATGAACCTTCTGTTCTCTCTGCTGTTAAGGGTTTCTCTTGGAAAAGTCATGTTGCCTTCTTTTCCCATGCTTGTGGGAAAACATGTCATTGTAATGTTTGTGGGATCTGCCTTCCATAGGTGGACAAGACTAGTTTCAGCTTTAATCGGTCCTTCATTGCATAGTGAAATTGTCGTGTGGGGAATGGGAAAGAGGGAACTAAAATAAATTTGTGGTCTGGTGTTCAGGTGCGGAATTAGTAAATTACATAGAACCTTGTGCTGCTTGGTCCTTAGATTTTAATGGTAAACGTGAAGCCAGTCTAGAATGAGTCCTGTATCCAGGAAGGTCACACCACAGATGCACAAATTATCTTGTTTATTATCGGTTTGAACCTATTTTCTTCTTTCTTCCTCTCTCTTTTTCCCCAAAACAAAACTAGAAATGCAGTTTAAGTATAAAGGATCAGCTATTATGCACATACAGAAAGGAGCAGTTAGATTACAGAGGGAAGGACTTGGGAAGGGAAAAAAGTGAATTTCCAAAACAGTTGTCTGTGAAACCTTGCACTTAACATTTTCCTGGGATTTGCTCCTGACTGATGCATTATGTCTGAAATTAAAGTCTCATTTCCAGTGGGATGGGTTAGGATGAGCAGCTCTTTACGCAGCATAAAGTTCCTGTTGTATGCATAGGTCCATCTCTGAAATTTTGGATGTATTTGAATAAGCCTTGAATAAGGATGACTTGTGGAGTTACCTTTTCTATTTTATAGCACTAATTCCTTATTTTCTTTTCCTTTACAGCTAGAACATATTCAGAAACACATATGGTATATGTAAGTAACTTTTTCTTTAATTTTTGCGTACATTCATTATTGATTCTGATATTCTAGTGGTCTGTGAAGAGACCACTAGAAGAGTGAGATTGGAGTTTGAAAGCAGGTTTCACACATATGGGAAAAAGGGGCAGAGAACAGAAAGACATCTAATTTTTTTTTTTTTACCCTTTGCTACTCATATAATTTCATTTATATATACCAACCCAGGAAGTGGTTTTGCACAATGGCTGATGGCTGTCTGAAGTAAGACATTCAGTCCAGCAACTTGCTGTGTTAAAGAGATCCCTGCAGGTGATCAGCAGAACAAACCCCAGCTAGCAGCCATATTTAGTTTGCCATCCAAGTGCTACAGACAATCCCTTGTAATACCTTCTTGACAAGAAAGCTTTCATTTGTTCCTTCTTGGCATCTTGGCTTTTCTCTGAAGTAGAAACAAAAATGATGATATTGGTAAGTAAGCACCTGTGAGCAAGAGCTTCTCTGTCTCATAATCCCAACTCCTTCTTCATAGCAAGCTAAGAGGCTGCTTCTGACCTTGTAACCTGTTGATGTGAGAGTACTTCTATGACTTGATTAAAAACAGCAGTCCTGACAGTGAAACAGGAGGTCTGTGAGGAAAGTACACGCCTGTCTGGTGGTTTGGGTGTAAGAAAGATTGATGGCTTTTAAAAGTGACCTTGCTCTTTCTGTAGCCTTAGTAGTATTGCAAGAAGCCTAAGTAAATAAACTTTTTATACTATGATAGCCTAATCAAACTAAGGAGAATACTTCACATAATAAACAAGGAAATGATGCTTGGATACATTTCTCAGGGTCAGCATTTCCCAGGTGAGTGATAAGGAAAGTCTCACCTTCATAATCTCATCATTGCTCTTGACAAGTACTCAAGGATGATATGAACTGATATATAAGCCTGTCACCATGAAAAAACACACTTTTTCTTTATTTGTTTTGTTTTCTCTAATTGTATCTTATGGGCTATGTTCACCTCTGGATATATATGACTTAAGTAGGACCTGAGGGGGTTCAACAGTTTGTTGACTAGCTAAGAAAAAAGTTAGAACTAAGAAAAAACTTACTTCTCCTGAAATAGTGACAGCACTCTGCCCATGGCTTTTCCATGCTCCCTTCAGTTACCAGGCATGGCACCTTTTTAAACCAAAGAAATACTGGAGTGTTGTTTGCTACAGGTACTTTTTTTTTTTTTTTTAACTCTCATGGATAAATGTAGAAGAAATGGAGTGGGGAAATCTCTAACTGTAATCTCTGAAATCCTTCCTGTCAGGTCTTACTGGCAATTGCAGAAGTAAATGCTGTTCACATCAGATTGGACAGATGATTCCCCTCTGTTTCTTCACGGAGTGAAATCAGCTGACACTCTCAGCGCTTTTATCAGAACTGGAATAGGAAATAAAATGAAAAGTCATTGATCATTTATATTATTATTTTTACCCTCCTCAAGATTTTTGCCTGGAACTTTTCAGTTGTTGAAGGACTGTTGTTCTAGGCTCACGTACGCAATTGTGCAGGTATCATTTCATGACTTTAGTCTATATTTAGAATTTGGAGATTTTTTTCTTTGGAGACATAAGCATTTGAACACTTTCATGTACTTCTCAATGAAGGTCAGTCTCTCTGATGATTGACACAGTAAACTGCATCTGAGGCTGTTTTCAGAAGAAGTAACTGAGTTTTGCAAAAGCAGGTCTCGTCTAGACTCCCAGGGTAGTCAGTGCAGAAAGGCTCTTCCAGATGTCTCTTCAGATTGCCTAAAAAGAAGTTTCTGCTCAAAATAGCTTTTTTAATGAGTCTCTTTCTCATTTTCTCTATACTGGCCATGGATTGACCTCAGGAGGTTAACCTCCTGTGGCTAATTTTAGTCAGTGAATAACCTTGCCACCTCCAAAACTCAACTGCTTTCATCTGGTAATGTTTCACAACCTCTTTGCATTCATTTTGCCTGGAAATACTGATGCTGACAGAGAAGAAGGGATTGTAGTGTTTTATCCTGTGGCTCTTTTGCTTACATCTTTAATTTTTTTCTTTATTTTATCTACTTTTCTATGTAAAATCTTCATCCTTTGTCATACATAGGTTACTGACCTGAAAGTTGTACTCAGAACATAGAAATGGTTTCACTTAATTCTTCAAATAAATATTGCGGCTGCTGTAAAACTGAAGAGAACATTTAATTGCAGATTTAGGCAGGCAGAGAAAGAGGTCTCGAAAGTTGAAATCATGATTCACAAGCCTAAAAAAGGAAGAAAGAAACCTAAGTGAAACCTTTCGTCAGCAACCTCCAGTTCTTGCTCTCCCACCCAAATTAGTTCAGTGAGGTTTCTCAAGCCTTTTTAATTGAAATCATTTATTTTTACCTCAAATGCAGGTTATCATAAACCAGAAAATAAACAGCAGTTATTTTCACATTTTTAATAAAGTAAGAAGGCAAATAAAATTACCTATTACGGTAAATATGCACTTCTGTAACACTGAGTTATTGCCTTAATTGTGAAGGTACTGCACTTACTAAAACAAGAAAAAGAAAAAGTGTACTGGCTCTGCTTTGCTTTGCACTGATGCAAATGGGCATCTCGGTGAGATTCATGAGAGGATTTCGTGGAGAGACTGAAAAAGTCCACCCTGATCAGGAATCACAGCCATTGTATCCACCGATCCTCACAAAAGAGGGTGGGTTTTAAAGCAGCAATTACATTCATGTCGGCCTTTAAAAAAATATATGTGATTTGCAGTAGTCACTGTGTGACATTGTTTGATGTCTGTGTGGGCTGCAGTGCAACAAATTTGTCACTCTGCTAGACTGAGAATGGAACAGGCATTGCAGTCATGCCAATCACAGCCCAGACCCGGTGATTTTCGTTTCCTGGAGCACTGAATTGTGCTGCCAAATGACAAGACGCCTCTTTGCAGATTTTACTTGTACCTGATGAGGAGGTGTGAAAATTCCTGACTGTGTCTGAGGCTGACCAGGTGCAGGGCATAAGGAAATGCCACTCTAGAGTGCACAGAGGATGGCAAGCTGTGCTCTCTAGAAATGGCTCCTGTGCTGATTGATACAAAAGAAACTTGTAAATTCTATTCAGACTAGGGCAGCTAGTGGGGAACCCAGGTTTCCTGGAAATTTTCAAAGACAATAATTCTTTTTAATCTCTTTAAATTACCTTAAGGACATCTGCTTGTAACGTGAATGATTAATTAAGCCAATACTTCTCAGAAGTGAACTGTAGATCATTAAAAAGCGAAAACACTAAGCTGCTGTTCAAAGGTCTATCCTGCAAGAATTTATCTTAATGACAAGGTCATCACTGGATTTAATAGTGCAAGGTTATGAACTAATCATTGCTTATTACCTGCTGAGAGCTAGATCTTGATCCTAAGAGGTAGCAGTAGCAACCTCTTAGAAGGAATAAGATGTTTCTTTAGTTGAACAAGGGTTTTTGAGTTTAGCCCTTAGATTCAGGACCATTGCAGAAGACACAGACGCTTCTGTGAGACTCAAAGGGGGCATCAGAAGCTGTGTTTTAGTGGCTTTACACACAAGAACAAATCCCGGGGAGCAGATTCTATGTCCTCTGTGTTTACTTCCAGTCCTCTAAATTGAATAAAACTGAGCAGGGTGTGTGTGAGTGCTCCTTGTAAGAGAAGTGGGATCTAACCACTGTTGTCATGATCCATGTAATGAGCACCAGAGTCTGACTCCATTACGTGTATCCAGGTAGGGCTGAGCACATTTTCACTGCTTCAAAAGAAGATAAAATAAACATTTTGGAAGAGTCTTTTTGCAAGTGATGTCCCACAAACAGAGCAGATGCTTCACAACTGCATTTCAACTTGCTTAAAAATAAATTGCAAGTAGCACTCAGCAATGTCCTATGATTGTCTCAGCATGTGACTGTCCTATCCTGGATACATTGACTTAGTATTGCCTTCTTACCTTGGAGGAGATAATCTGCACTGGCTCTGGTTTTGGTGCATTGGCTCTCTTTTTGGTACTCTGGCTGAGACCCTGAGTTCAGATGTATGATCCTACCAGAGCTGATTTCTAACTTACACAAGAAAAATTAAGGATATTTGAATTGGAACTCCTTTTTCTGTGTAGATACTTGGATAGCTTTACATCTGAGTCAGGAGCATTTTAAGCTGTGTGAGTAGCTTCATAAGTTGTGGCCACCTTATTTCTTCCAGCATCAAAAGGAAGGATCTCTAGTCCAAACATAGCCCCATAAACAGCAAATGGTGACATCTGATGCAGTTTAAATATTCCTGATTCCTGTTACCCACCCTGGGAGCCTGGCCCCAACAGTCACACATTTGCACCACATAAAGGAAAGGGAGTACCTCACCCATGGAGCAGGGAAACTTCAACATTGCACAAAGCATCCATTGAGAAATAACAGAGATTCAGAGTAGACAGTTTCTCTAATCAAAACACCAGCACCACCACCAAACCCACCTCTTTGGGTGGATAGAGTTTACATGAATTGCTCACTGCCTACCAAAATAAAATCAAAGGATATTCAGGATGTCTGCAATATATATCATTAGATGGTTATAAATACCCTGACACCTTGACCTGTTTCTTACAGTCAGGCCCTTTAATTGCAATGAATAATCAATATTTCCTGAGCCTAGTGAATGGGGTGACATAATTGTGCAGAAAGCCAGCGTTAACTACACTTGAAAGAGTAATATGTTCTACTGCTAATGGTGTGTTCTGAGGTCTGCCACTGACCTCGGGCATTGCACTTTTGCCAAAATCTTCAAATTTGCATGTCTTAAGAGAGGCAGAGATTGTCATGTTTGGGTGTGTAATTAAGCAGCGTGGTTTCCCCCAAAACCCTTTAAAGTGTGTCAAGTGGGAGCCTGAGCACTGAGGTCTCTTAATCACATTGGAAGCGTTAACGAAAGAAACTGCTGCAGCGCCGATTGTCATCAGAATTGGTGAAAAATAGTGGTGGTTTGTTCAGAGCTCCTTCTTCGAAAGGGAATCATTCAGCTTGCACTTTTCAGCCTCATAGTTTGAGGTCTGGGCAGCTGATGAGACAACATCTCTAAAAACACGTAGTGTTTTATAAATGTTTGGCACTAGAATGCTGGACAGCTGCTTCTGTTACGAGGGCACTGGTAAGTGAAGTTCCTATTGCCTTGCTGACTGAACACAGACATTTCTCATTAAAGACCCAAATCCACAACCTGCTGGTCAGTCTTAGCCTTCGTGACAGTTTCTTATGAGAAGAATATCCGTCTGGTTGGAAGCTCTGGTCTCTCAGTGGGAATTTAGCAAGCTATTTCCATCTGTTGCTGCAGGCTGTGTTTCAGAGTATGGGTTCATTTGTGACTCATGTTTCTTTTCTCTCCTTTCCCTCCCCCTTTCTCTCTCTCATCTTCTTTCCTCTGCAGAGGGGGTAAGAATGAGCCAGAACCAGAGCAACCAATCCCTCGAAAGGTGCAGATTCGTTCTCTCCCTTCCTTGGAGGATATTGATCCAGACGTGTTAGATAGCATGCACTCATTAGGCTGCTTCCGTGACCGAAATAAACTCTTACAGGACTTGTTGTCGGAAGAGTAAGCACTTGCTCAGTCTTCATATCAGTTGGGTGTCCAGGGGCTGGGATGCTTATGAACCTGGGGAGAGAGGTAGAGACCACTTTACCTGATGTCTCTCTCTCTGAGTGAGTGGTAAGAATGTCTCACCCTCTGGCTGCTCATTTGCTGGTGAGCTGTTGGGAGCGAGCACTGGGCCCTTCTTGCTCTGTGGGGCACAAGCTCGCAGCCTGACCAGCAATGGAGGCATGGTGCTATTTCCTCCCTAGGTGCCAGTCCAGGTCACTTCGTTAAAACATGGGTCATACAGTCCCCATGAGGAGGTAACATTGCTGGTATTTGTGTTGGATATGCTTTTGTTGGCAAATTTTTATTTATTTCAAGCCTGTGCCTAAGAGCTGGTGTATCTCCTGAGGTGTTAAGAGGGATGTGTAGCAGAACGAGCACTTAGAGGCTCAGGAGACCTGTCTGGCTGCCACTCTTGGTTTGGACTTCCTGGGGACACATTACCTCGACTGTCCTGTGCCTCTGTTCTGTGTGTGTAACATGGGAATCTTATTTCCTTTCCTCACTGGCTCCTTGTTGGAGAGAGCAAGGGTCTCAGAAGCTTTGGGGGTTATGTATCTAGCTGTCATGTACATGACCACTTCCAACTTACTTGGAATAACTGTGACTGTTTATTTGATGAGAAGGTTTTATGTACATGTTGACCCCTTTTTCTTTCCAAATGTAAAGATTTTTTTCTTTTTTTTTTTTTTTCAGAGAAAACCAAGAAAAAATGATTTATTTTCTTCTGCTTGACCGGAAGGAGAGGTATCCTAGTCATGAAGATGAGGATCTTCCCCCTAGAAATGAAATAGGTACTGCAGATATGTCCTCAGTCACCATGAACCCATCTGAACTAGTTCCTCTTCACCTTTTTTTAACTTTAGTTTTATTTTAATTTAAACCCAAACCCTAGCATCACTGTTACCTTCCCACTGAAACGGTGTACTCAGCACTGGTGAGAATCCTCAGCCTGGGGCAGGCAGGTCTGTTCTGTGGTTAAACTCGAAGGCTTCATTTTTCAAGACATGCCTGTCTCACAGTGCAGAAACATCCAAGTAGGTCTTGAATGGGATCTTAAAAAATGTGCTGTGAACCCACAGGCTGGCTCTATGCAGGCAGACGAGGTTTAGTAGCAGTATAATCGAGTGGCAGAATTTTCTAGTTCCAAGTCTCCGTGCAGTGTTGCAGAAAGGCTGCTCATGCACTTCGGTTAGTAAGAAGCTGTGTAGCTGCATCCCTCTGCAGTTATAGATGTACACATTCTCTTCTCTGTAAGTGAATACATGCACTGTTGAAAGTATGAATCATGCAACTTAGCTGTTTATAGTACGTAAATCGAACTCCCGTGTTTTTAGACTTAGAAAGATTTTAAAAGCTTAATGCACAATAAGATTATATATCTTATAAAGCTCTTGTGCCACCACTTTATTCCTATTTATTCATTGGTATTTTAGGGTTCTGCTGATCACCACTAATCCAGACAACAGGAAAACTGCTCCCCAAGGAGCTAACTATATAAGTGACTCTTGACATGCAGACAAGTTTAATAAAGGATTAGTCACTTCTAGCAATGATCTGAAACAGAATTTTGCATAGAAGTGTGGTGATTTTCAGGTATTGTACTTCAGCACTTTGAAGACCAGAAGCAAAGTGCCCTTTATTTTCACTGGAAAGCCTGGAATCTCACAAGCTTTCAGGGCAGTGCTATATTGCACTGCATTTGTTAATCCTTCATTGAATTATTAACCTGTCGAAGTTCCAGACTCCAGGCCCTATAATTTTACAGGGAAATCTCTTCTATGGGAGAAGAGATGAAAATTCTTAGTTCACACAGCAGTTTTTAAACTCTTGCCTGGATGGAGCTACAGAGAGTGCATTAGCGGGGATCCTGATGAAGATGGGTAGGTGTGCCAGCTGCAGGTCCTGTGGTCAAAAGCCCCTTGCTCAGTGCAGTTTGTCATCTAGCACTTTGCTAATCAGCTTTTGACTCAAACAGATTATCCTGCCATGTAAGGACAGCATCATCTTGTTTTAGAAATGCTTTTGTCATAAGAAGAGAAACAAGGTGACTCTAGAATCTTCAAACCCAGCATGTAAGTGAATATGTAGCTATGCCCTAAATGCATCATATATCTCTTCCACATGCCAAAGTATTTTCATGGTTGGAACTGAAATATTATGTTCCACTCTTGTATTTTTTTGTGCAAGGAGTGAAAATGTTTCCTAACAGGGAAACACTGACTATATCTATGTGCCTCACCACCACATTTGAGCATTATTCTTTGAGTGTTTGTATGTTGTATTTCCTCTTCCACAGGGAGTTTCCACGTCCTCTGTTCCCAGCGGTATCTCTGAGAACGTGGGGCAAGGTTTAATTAGGAGCAGTCATGTGTCTGATGAATATCTCATCATTAGCCATTAGCAATGGCCTTGCACAAACAAAGAAAAGCAGAGAAAAAGTAACAGTTTAATAATAGCAGCTTGAAGAAACCGTGTTCATGAGAGTTGTGTGTTGTCTGAGCTCTTGCCAAAAAAAGGAAAAAAAAGCATTTGAGAGTATTTTGGTTGTTCCTCTTTGTTGGCATATTAAGTCTCAGAAAGGATGGATGCAGGTAAAAATATGGCCAGCTACAACTTGCCCTTTCTTCTAGTGTCCCTTTTGTTTGTTTCAGCTGTATGAAGTTTCTTCAAAGGGCCAGGGAAGGGCCACTTCCAACATTTTTCACATGCATCTCCATTTTCTTTACTTGAAAACATAGGAATGAGAAACTTCTCAGTAAAAGGAATTAATGTCAGCTAATGTCTCCTTGAGAAAAAGGATTTTGTGGGGTGGAGTTTCTTAATAAACCGGAGAACAAGAATTCGGGCCAGAACAGATATAGAGGATATAGGTGCCTCGTCCAAACTCAGAGGATGAACCTTTATTTACCACCTTCCATGAGGAGGTGGATTTATGATTGGATCATTACCTATATGATTCTATCTTCTTATGTAAAAATCCTTGGGAATGGCTTTGGTTTTCTGATGTGAAATAAAAGGAAAATGCATTCTTAATGCTGTCACAGATCTGGACTATAACTTGATTTTTTTTTTACCATGTCTAGAGAGTCAAAGAAGAGAAGGGCAAATACTGGAGATTTTCCTATTTTTAATTCCTGTGTTTCTGCAAAATCTTCTACAGCTTTTGTATGACACCACTTTAGTCTTTATGGCAGGATGGGTGTCTATTTAACTATTTCTTTGGTATCTTTAGACTTGACAGTGATGGTGCCCTGTCGTTTCTTAATCAGACCCTTCTAAAAAGTATGTACAATACTTGCTACTCTCAGCCATGTATAGTGTAGGATTGTAGCCAATTTTAAATAGGCATCAAATACCTTTATTAGAAGCTCAACCACATTCACGCGAGCTTTGGATGTGTTTTCCATCCAACTTTTGTGAATTGCTGTTCCTGAATTTATAGGCGTTTTTCACCACCTGCTCCTTTTGCTTATTCTCTGTCTTTGATAGCTTAAAATATAGATTAGAAATCAATATCTTCCAGCATCTTAAGCAGCAAGGACTGATATAAAAGAATCATTTAGCTTGCTAGCAATACCCTTCTCCTCCTTAATTGTTCTGTTGATTCCCTCATGGCCCCTCTGGCTAATGTCCTTCTCTCAGATTTTCTCTTTCTGATGGCTGTACAAAAGACTGACATTCAAGTTTTTAGCAAATTCCTCTTCAAATTTGTTCTTTGCTGTCTTTTAAAGTCCAGCTTTAAAAAAAGTGGCCTGTCACTTTTGTAAATGTCTCTTGGCTGAATTTCCATTTCTGTTTTGAACATGCATGGATCTCATTGACTTTTAAAATATCTTTCATAAAATACTTTTCTTGTCTTTTTCTTTCTTGT
This sequence comes from Cnemophilus loriae, assembly GCA_013397755.1. Taxonomy (NCBI): domain Eukaryota; kingdom Metazoa; phylum Chordata; class Aves; order Passeriformes; family Corvidae; genus Cnemophilus; species Cnemophilus loriae. Next base: position 384,030 of record VZTF01000258.1, read on the forward strand.
TTAGCTTCTATTGTTTGAGCTTATTTATCACCATTCTTTTGACATTTGAGGCTTTCTTCATCTTCCTTCTTCCTTTCTTTTAAACTGCACTATTTTATCTTCCTTTTTTATGTCTGATATCCTGCTACAAAACTTGTATTCATTTTACACTCTGAACATTGTTGTTATATGTGTTACTGTGCTGTAGATACACTTCTGAACCAGCAGTTGTTCTGTAGCATGAATTTTTTCTCATATTTTGAACTTGCTTGAAGAAGCAGAAGTTTGAAATATGTAAACCTTGTCCTAGCTAACTTTTGAGCACTTACACGTATGCAGCTGAAGTCGCACAGTGTAAATGCTTTATTTGGTTTATCTCCCTTTGTTTTTCTGTCAGCTTTATGAACTCTTTATTTTTCTTATCTGGAGGTCATTGCCTATACCATTTTCTACTATCTTGTTATTACTTGTCAGAGTTTGAAATGGAGTGAGATACAACCACGCTTTTTTTCTAATTAATTTTTAAGAGGAACATTATTGCTGCTAGCACAAAGAAGACTTGGGTTATACTGTAATGGGGTCAGTTGTTATCACTAATCCATTTGCATTGAACCGTCTTTGCTTATGCTCATTGTTTCAAGGATAAGCTCTGCCTTAAAGAGAGCTGGTTCTAAAAAACATGATATTAGAGAGAGAGAAGAAACAAGTACATGGTGGGTGTGAGGAGGGCAGGATAATAAAGACCAAGCAGTAGAGGTAGAATTGTCAAGAGTGGTATTTCTGGTTTTGCACAGGAATCCTGGCAGAAGAAGAAGCCTTAAGGACTGGGCACTGTGAGCTTCTTTCTAACAGCAGGGGTGAAGGCTGCCTTCTTTTGCAAGTGGTCACTCTTCACTAAAATTCAACGTGTGTCTATAAATAGAGGCAGGGAACTGAAATAGCCCAGCCAAAGGAAAGAAAATCCTTCTAATTTTTTTTCTGCCTTTCTCCTTTATACTGTTTGGATGCCATGAGAGGTGTTAGCAGTAAAACATCCCAGCAGGTCTGCATTTGCTTCCCCGCTTCACCAGGGAGGTGTGTATGGTTTGGCAAGTCACCTTCTGCAATGCATTTTGGTATCTAAAGACTCTTTTCAGAACAATTTCAGTGCTCCTCAGAACCTCAGTAAATGTTTGTCAACATCTTTAGGAATGAATTGCCTTTAAATCTCTAACTCTTATACCTCAGTTTTCACTCTGCGAAGCTAAAGTAGCACTTTGAAACCTCATAGAATTGTTACACAATAAAAAGCGTAAAGCATTTCATTTACTGTAGTAGTAAAAGCTGTATGGTGTGGCTCTCATTGAAGATTCGTCTCAGATAGACAAGCGTGTTTAATTTGTAATGCTTCTGAAGGCGGAAAAATATAAATCAGCGGGAAAAACCTGAGATCTAATCTTAAAGATGCAAAAAAGGGTGTGTTTTCAGAGCAGAATGCAATTCTGAGTTTAGAGTGTACTCATGTCCCTATGTCACATTTAATCTGGCTGGCAGGGACATGGAAGGCAAGCTCTAGCAACCTGAGTACATACACAGGATCCCTAGATGGCTCATGCTCTGCCTAACAGCTTGTGCTATAGCCCATGCTGTCATCTTGTATCATCTTGTTATTACTGTTATCGGCTTTGTAAGCTAATTTCTGTGAGCTGTGGTATAGTTGTACCTTTATTTTACAGTGCTCATAATACCTTCAGGGCAGCGGCAGGGCTCCTTCTCTCTGTAGGTGGATTGCAAGTTATATCTTAATGCTTGCAAATTTGGAAGAAGGGAGAGACTGCAAATGTTCACCTCCATCATGAAGAGATCTGTCTTTGTAGGGGAGGTGTGAGAGTGAAATTGTTGAGAGAGGATTTAACCAACCTGTGTGAGGTAAGTCACAACTAAATTCAGCTGACAGCGTTTTCTTTCCGCACAGATCCCCCCAGGAAGCGTGTGGACTCCCCAATGCTGAACAGGCATGGGAAGCGGCGGCCGGAGAGGAAGTCGATGGAGGTTCTCAGTGTGACAGATGGCGGATCCCCAGTTCCTGCTCGCAGAGCTATTGAAATGGCACAACATGGACAGAGGTGGGTCTCTGCTTCGCCCCGGAGCCCTGCCTGCCTGGGTCTGCTCGCCCCTTTCGTGTTATACATACAAAGGAGCTGTGGAGCTTTTCTGTTCACACCAGCACTCATTACAACTTCCAGTCACATCTGCAACATGATCTGGCAGCCAGCACTGCTTGTGCACACAGGACCAGAAGTCCTGCCAGGGGCTTAAGGGTTCTGTTTCCTTGCAGCTATTCCTCAGGAAACCACCATGTCCTCTGAGCAAGACTCATCTCACCTCTTTTTAATTGTAGAGGACGTGGGCATGCAGTCTAAGCTTGCGATAGAGGCTGACTGGGCAATGGGGACAGATGAGGGCTTTGGGAGGTCTCAGACACGTGCGTCTTGTAAAACAGGATAAATTACCCTCTGCTTATTCTTCTCTGTCACCAGAGCCTACAACAGGAATCTAGGTGACTATCTTGGATTAGGTTCCTAGCTTTTGGGCACCTGAAAATAAATGAACACCATGCTCCATGTCATCAAAAAAACTTGAATCTGAAAAGCCCTGTCCAGGCATCTATAGATGCCTCCAAAATGTGCTGTCAGAGCCAGCATGCATCTGACCCACATAAATCACCACATGCTTGTAAAGTGATGGAATATGTATAATTTGCCTCTTTTCTGTCAAAGAAAGTGTCAGTCTTGTGGAGAAACAGCAGAGGAAAATGGTGTCTCCTCAAGGCAAGTTCTGGGAGAGTAAGTGAACTGTGGAAATTCACTTATGTGAACCATAGAAGTTGCTTCCTCAGTCCCTATGACTAGCCTAAGGGAAGCACATGCATTTGGTTTCACACTTGCATTAATCAATCAATATAAAAGAACGCTTCCTGTATATGAATGATGATGATGCTGATGATGATGCTGTAACTTCCGTTTCAGCTTTGACGTGATTTTTTGTTTGTTCAGCTCTTAAGATCTGTTCAAAAAAAGCCTGCTGTGCCCAGAAGCTCCCTTTGTTGACTGAGAACTGGGTGAAGAACATGCAATAATTTCATAGATATACCAGAGGCCCCTAGAATTGCTGGAAACTTTTCCTGGCAATTGTTACAGTTCTATCTGCAGTGAAGAAAGAGTGGTGATTTCCAGAATCTGCTAGGACTTATTTCAGGCTGGATATGTGGCCTTGAGACTGCCATAAAGACTTTTTGTCACAGTGTAGGTCGGAAACCTGTCTCAAATATGTGATTTGGTGTGAGGTGTGGGTGAAGGAAGTGTTTAGGACAGGGTGTGCTCAGTGTTCCTCACTGGCCTCAAAGGAGTAAGGATGAGCACAACACTGACTCCTTGTTCCACCTGCGGTGTTTACTCTGCTGCCTGGGAGATGCATGGGGCATGAGGCTCCCAGAGCCAGGCAGAGGCAAGTCACTTTCCCCCACCCCAAGGCTCCTTCACAGGGAGTATCCAGCTGGATGGAATAAACAGAAGGCATTAAATTGATAACAGCATTTTCTGAGAGCTGAAACCTTTCCTTCCAGCTCTGAACTTTGACTTTGGATTTAGAAGCCTGAAGAGGCAAAGCTGTGTTTTGCTATCCGAAGTATTTCTTTTGCTGTTAAATGTCTCACTCAATTCTGCACATGAGGAAACAGTTGAAGTCAAAACATCTAGGATGAGTTCAGAGCAGAGGTATATCCAGGCTACGTATCGGTAAAGAAGGGCTGTGGCTTAAGGAGGAAGCAAAACCTGCAGGCACAAAAGAGATACGGGGCAATGCATACCACAAGTCAGGAATGGACATAAAAATGTGATTAAGGGTGGAGAAAGGGATGTAATAACACCATGATTGATGATGATGGGCATGATAGTGCTTGTTTCGAAGGGGTTAAAGGGAAGATGTTATTGTACTCCACGTGTGAGCTTCCATAATTCATCCCATCCACATCCAGAGATGACAATGGCACATTTTGTGTTGCTGGCAGCACAGTAGTTTATAACACGAGCTGGCTTCATTAACGAACCCCACTGCATGGGGAGTGTCTGGGGACGATGCATTGCTGATGGGGCACCATCTGTCAGAACAAAGTGACAAGTGCCTTCCACCAAGAATGGGGATTTTTAATGGGTAGTTGCATATTATATTCCATGAAATGACCCACTGACAGTTGATTTTACAGCAGTAGGATTTAGATCCCCAAGGCAGATGCTTTTTTAAGAATGACTTTTTTTTGGTCTCAAGAGATGACTATTCAGTGCTTTTATCCTACAATACTAGGAAGACTGACCATGGAATCAGGTCTCCTGTTTAGACACAGATGACTTGTGTAAACATCTGGAGACACAGCGCCATTGCGTCTTTCCTGAGCTGGCAAAGATACACTTCTAACCAGTGGGCAAAACACACCCAAGTGTCCTGTGATTTATACCTACTGTCCTCTTTCCCAGTAGTAAACAGATGTTTGCTTGCATAAAGAGGATTTATGTTACAACCTCTGGTTTCCATGTCTGTATCATGATCTATGCTTTTGGTAACCGTGTGGGGACCCTACAAGTGTCTGGTCTTGGCTTGTTTGGGGCATATCTTTCCACTGAAATTTAAAACCTGGCAGCCTCCAGCCCTACGGGCTGAGAAGGTATTAACTGAAAAGCATAGTCCTTCAGTGACTTGGTTTTGAATAATGGACAAGGGGAACTCAGCACAAAAGCTGCTTGTGGAGCTTACAGGCTCCTTGAAATGGTTGTGCCGACCTCTCCAAGTGTTCTCCAGCGGAGCTTTGTAAATGGCAAAGTTGGTACGCACAAATTCTAGCCCCTCTAAAGCAGGTAACTAAGTTTTGTTAATTCTTGGGTTTCCCTGCTAGTTGTCAACTAAATGGGTTCAGAATTACATCTTAATTATGTCCGCTGTTCTGGTATCCCCGCCTCTCAGACTCTCTGATATTTTGTTGAAATGTCAAAAGAAAAGAAGTAGGTTCTGAGCTTAGTTTAACATCAGCTAATTTGTCCCTTGTGCTAAAATCACACAGACTAGGAAGAATTCCATGGGATGCCAGAAATTTTCAGCAGCTTTGCTGTGAGAGTCCAAAAACCATTCTAAAATGGGCTTCATTAACTATTCATTTTCTTCTAGTTTTTGAAGTGGAGAGCTTGCATGAGAGATCAGCTAACATTAGGAAGCAGTGTTCTGTGAAAAAGTGAAGCATATTACCAGTGGAATATATTACAGAGAGCTGCCCTTTTAGCAAAGCACAGGGAATTTCACTTCTAAGCTGCAGGGATTCAGACCCAAGATGAAAAAGAAGGGCATTTCTCTATACACTGAGTATAGGGAAGAGAATTGGGAGTTAAGTGGTAATGGACCCTACAAATTAGAATACAAAATGGATTACTGTTCCTCTAAGAGGCTCTATGGTCTGATTTTAACCTTTTCTGAGAGTGTGCTTAGTGTTGAGGTCTTCTGGAAAAGTTGTGAGTAATGAATGCTTTGCAATTAATGCCTTCAGGCGTGTTCTGTTTTCCCTGGACAGTGTGACAAAGTAGGTGGTACCTGGGTTTTAAATTGGATAAAAGAGAGCAGGGTTTACAAGTATGCGTGGGGGAAGTCATCTTAGACCTCGGAAGTCAGGGGAAGATAATGAACTTGAGCATTGTGTAGGCGTAAGCCATGACTGTAAAGTAAAAGAAAGGTTTTTCAGAGCATTGCCTAAAAAGGGGGGGATGGGTTGGGGGGCTGGGTGTCCAGCGTTGCTACAGGTGACTCTCTTTTGTAAAAATGTCCACACTAGTAACTGTGTTTTCTCGCTTTGTTCCTGCCATAGTAAAACAATGTTCAGTAAAAGCCTGGATATCTCTGAAGCCAATCCCAAATTCAACAAAGAAGAAAGGTATAAATACTGACGATATGTTCCTCTCCTCTACCTCACTGCTGAGACCTTAAAGATGCAGTACTTACCTTCTCTGTGTGGGGACAGAGCTGTTCTCTCTTTTCTCTTTAGAGAGAAGCAAAGAGGGTGGGATATTTACAGCTCCACACTATGTATGTTTTTGTACAGTACCATTCATTTGAGGCTATCCCCAATGCAGCCTGGGACTGTACCGATGATTTCCCCACTAAAATTTCATCCTACAGCTATTTCTGGTTCAGTTCTGCCATGAGTAGAAGTTCTGCCCAGGGTAGAAGATGTATTTGCTAAGATTTCTTTGGGAAAGATTGGAATATAGAACACTAAGAAAGCCTAGAATGTTCCACTCCCAGCATTAGAAACAGCAGCACAACTGACTGAGTGACGACAGTGGTAGGAAACTTTGGAAATTCATTCTGATAGACAAAATATTAGGGACTTCTGGTAAGAGACAAACTCTTTAAGACTACCCAGAGGACACAAATGGAAGATGTGATTGAAAACAAGGTTTTTGGAGGGTGATTCTAATCTAGCAGTTCAAGTGACAGATGCTGAAGAACAACAAAAAGGGTAACTCCCAACTGTCACCAGAGGCACAAAGGAAGACAGGTAGGCCACCACATTTATGGAGTTTAAGTGGACTTATGTGGGTCCATGAACACAAAAAAAAGTTTAGACTTTTGTGAAGATTTTTAGTGTACTTGTTGTTTCTAAAATTTTGGTCTGAGAGGAAGAGAATTTTTCTCTGTGTTGAAAACTGGCATCCCAAAGGATAACTCTTCATCAAAATGTAATCCTTACACATTTTGGAGAAACACTTAGCTTACCCGAAAGTTACGAGTGTGGCATATGATTCAAAAAGGGAGAAGCAATGGCTTCCTTAAAGGAACCAATGGAGTTGGCAAACCATTCTTATTTCCATTTCCCCTTTTCATAGAAATCTTTCTGTATAAAGATCAGTGTGGCCTTTAAACCTCAGGAGATTTGCAGGATGTGTGAGGGACTGTTTTGGCCTTTTGCAGTCTGAGACAGTCTTTTGTGGTCAGTGTTTCAAGTCCTGAACCTGCTACAGTGAGGAACATTGTGCATCTGCAGGGGAGACTGTGCCTCATGTGGTGTGTAAAGCACCTTCTTTAAGATGCCAAAATACCAACAAGCATTGGATTGGACCTGAACTGTTAGCAACCTTGTAGCTCCACAGCCATGAAGAAGGAGTGGTTATACAGCCTTTAGTGGCTGGACTTTCCTCGGACTGTTAGCATAGACATGGAAATTCCTGTTCCTTTCTCTGATACTCCCTATATGTAAGCTCTGCTCTTGATCATGTGGCACTTCTTGCATTAAAAGTTAGTCTAAAGTTCCTCCAAAGATGAGCTTTTTCATAGTAATTAGAAATCAGGTCCAGTAAAAGAGATGCAGAAATTTTATCTGTGACAGGAGAGGAGTCTTTCAGCAGGTGTTCTGAGCACCATTCCTTGTCCCTCTGTCCTTCTGTGGCAGCTGCTATAGCTGTGTTAGGACCAGAAGAAATGACACTTCAGTATCTTCTGTGGGAATTTCTTAAATCCACATAGGCATTTTGTGTTCCCTCTCAGAGGTGGTATTTTTCAGACAACAGGAGGAGAAGGTTAGAGCACTGCATGAGGCTCACCCATGGTCCTGCTTATTCGCAGACCAGGCTGAATTTTTGAGGATCATATTCTCTGTGAGCTTACCTCCCTCCCACTTCTAAGAGTTCAAATGAAGGACCTCAGTGGTGGGAATGTGAGAGAACCTGGGTTCTAGATCTGCGCACAACCGCATGAAAGGAAGGGATAGGCAGCAAAGAGAACCCCAGCAAAATAGGGTCACATAATCAGGGCGGCCGTTAAATTTCTGGCCAGTATTTAATTGTCCAATTTTATCATACCTTTTTTAAAGGAATACTGCATCTTTAAGGGTCCCTTCCCTCTAGATGCACATGGTTGTCTTAGTAGCTGAGGCCACTGTCCCTTTCTTTTTCTTTTTCTTTCTGACTTTCTTTCACCCCCTCTTTCAGTGCTTCTCTTCTTCTGTATCTGGGTTGCTGCAGCTCCGTAGTTCACTTGCTTCGGTATTATAGGGAATGCACATGTCTGCGCTTCTGGGTCTATTGTGTCCTGGGATTGTTCATTTTTTTTTAAACCTCATTTCCCCTTTTCTTTACCCTATTGTCAATTTGCTTTCCATTCTCTTTGTTAACCTCTTCAGTGCCTTCCCTGTTGGGAAAATGACTTGAAAGAAACATTATTGAACCTTCTTGCACCCATTCTATTTACATTCTACTATTCTGCATGTGTGAATATGGGTGTATTTTCTGTATAAATATACGCACAGGTTCCAGTATATACAATGGGTGTCAATTTGCTCTTCTCAGTTGCATCACTGTAGATAGATTGGTACAGGTACAATTGGGGACAGCATTCGTTCCTAAATATATACATATATTTGTATATATATGAATTAGATCTTAACCAAATTTGCACTCCAGGCTGAAATATAAATGGAGTGTCACTCAAACACATGAAAAAGAACTTACTGTAATGCTTCTTTCCACTTCTCTATCAATGCTTAGCACAACAGCTTTTTTGTCCTATTCTGACTACGTTTTCATTTTAACTGTTCTCAAAACTGCCTTGGTGGCCCAGCCCAGCACTTGCAATGTTGATGTAACTGGAGGCATGGCTAGTTGCACTGAGCAGTAAACTGTGAAATCTACTGGGCATATATTAAATTTGGCATTTCTGTCTTGTGGCGAATGGATTTTCCTCACCCAGCCGGAGGTAGCTCTGGCAGCTTGGGAGCCTTTTATTGAAAATGAAGAGAATGAGAGAGAGAAAGCGACAGAGAGGAAAAAAAGCGTTGCATCCAACTTGAAAATAATTTGGCTTAATAACACCAAACTGTTTTTTTATTTCTAATCTAATCTTTGTTAATGTGAAAAGGTGGTGACACTTTCCTGAGTTCGCTTACCTGCACACCTGAAAACTTAATAACCTGACTATTCTATTTCCATTTTGAATGTTTTGGTTAGTAGATAAAAATTAAGACTACTGAAGATTTCAATTGTCACTAGCCTTCAAATTCAGCGTGCCAGAGATTCGATCTGCTTTTAGAACTTCTTTTTCAGACTCTTTTCAGCACAGCATTGATTTATTCTCCATTCACATTTGAAAGATTTCCTTTGCAACCTACAAGACCCAGAGACTGAATTTATTTTAAATGAAAAATGAGCTCCTGGAGCACAAGATGGCATCCACAGAGATAAGTGCTGGGTTGCTGAGCTGGTACGTTCTAGCTGATCTGAATTGCTGACTATAAGACCATCATGACTAATAAGGCAGTATCAAAGCAGGTTCACAGCTTGAGCTACAATCTTGTACCCTGGGCTCCCAAGCTGGCTCAGAAATGCATGCTTTAATAACCAATATGTTTCACAGTTCATTCATGGCAAAAAAAAAGTACTTCTTACCAGGCCAGCTTGGGGGACAGAGGGGCACTGCACTGAACAAACTGGGGACAAAAAGAACAGTTTCCTTGATAACAGTGTGATATAACTGTGCCTTATGTAAGAGGCAGAAAAGAAATGCAGCATGAAGTATGAACCCCATTTCTCTGCTGACTGCTTTAACTGAGATTTGGCTGGGAAATTTTTTTTTGCAGCCTTAGTATGTATCTCTCCATATTCCCCAGTGCCAAAGTTGGATGTGTCTGCAGTATGTGAGTGGGACAAAAGTTGTTTTCTGGTAAATGAAACTGTCCCCCTAGTGTTCCTGGTCTCTGGAAAGACTTAGGCACTGATGGCAATGATTATGACCGTTCAGTTCTCCGAACAGTATTTCACTCTGCTTTTCCTGCTCTTCTCTCCACCTGCCTCCACACCCCTCTCTCTTTCTTTCTCTCTCTCCCTCTCTCTTTATTTTCCCTTTCCGAGGATGGCGAGTGCTGATCCATTGGGGTAAGCTCTAGTTTTGGATTATTCCTGTTGCGGGACCTGTTGTAACTTTGTAGAGAAACTTTTCATTTGCAATTTCCAAATACAATACAGGCTGATACACTTCAGTGAATGAGGCTTTACAGCAGGGAGAGAGAGAGAGAGATGTGGGAAGAAGCATTTTTGGTGCTTTTGTGTGTGTTTGTGTGCTTTTATGTTGGAGTCACACTCCATATAATTTACTTTTGGGTTCTTTTTTTGTTCTCTTATTTGTCCCTCTATTTCAATGTCTGTGGGCACAGAAAACTATCCTCAGACACTGTGCAGATACCAGGACACCCTCTGAGAATGAAACCCATTCTCCATTTAGCACTTTTGTATCTGTTTGGTATCTTCTAGTTAATTTGGATCCTGATTTATCCGGTTTTCTTCTTTTTCTTTTTTTCTTTAATGAAACTGAATCCCATCCATGTTATTAAAAAAATGCTGGGTATTCCCTCTCTTTTTAGAATACGATTTCTTAATAGGTGAACAGATGGCCCTAGAAACAGATACATCTTCAAAGCTCTCTATTTTCAATAAAGGCAATATAGGTACAACTAAGAATGCAATCACGTTTCACATTAAAGTTCCATTTATAAATACTTAAGAGAAGGAGAATATTATATTAATAAATGATTTAATAAAAGCATTGCAATAGATCATTACAGACTACAGTAAAAACTTCTTGAGAGGGTACACGTTGAGAAAGCTAATTAGCACCGGTAGCATTTACTTCTCATGTTTGTAGCATGCTTTAATATCTATTAATTCTTTCTAAACCATTTATAAATGGAACTTTAGTATAATTAGCCAATTAAGGAGGGTGGTGCTGTTCAACATCACCCTCTGTATGGGCTGAAAGGAAGAAGAGATGTGTTACCAACACCTGCACTCCTTCCTCTGCACTCTCTGTAAGGCTTCATCTTACAAGTGGTTATTACCATGAGCAGACCTTCTGACTCAAGCATAAGTATTCCCAGTCAGAGCTGTCACAGTGTTATTTGCATGGTTGGGACTGTGAGACAGTGGAACATCCGAGGTATTCTATACGTATTCTCTGAATCAGGGAGTGATGAAGCACAGTTTGTACCTTTCAGACACCCAAAAGTAAGAGTGATGAAATTTAACACAGCCTGACTGCTCACCTATTGCATGTTAATTCAGGTCATTGTTAGGGGTCTCATACCCTGAAGTTTCAGTTTAGATTTTTTTGGCTTTGAGTGAGCAAGGAAAGAGGAGTATCAAATTCCACCCAGTTTATGCTTGAAGCAAATTAGAGGTTGGCTGGATATTTTCTGGAGTGACTTTCTAAACTACACGTGGAATCAAACCAATTCAAAATTTCTAAGGCATTTCACCCAGGGACACAAGTCTGATGCATCACTGCACGCTGCATGCATGCTGCAGGCTCCCCTTCTTGGAAGCATGGCTCCAGCTTGACCAGCTAAGAGGCTGTATTCAGCATCCTGGTAAAACTGTGCTATGAAAGTGAGTTCTGCTAGGACTGCAACAAGGTACCAAACTCACCTTTGATTGTAAGAAAAAGTGCTAGGAGATGATTATTCAAAGAAGAAACAAATTCCAAATCTGACCTAAATGTTGAATTCATGCTGTGAAGCCTTTATGTTCTACTGCTGTGTCCTAGCAGGGGCACTGTTTAAAGCACTTGAGAACTGGTCTGAGAGAAGGGCGGTGGAGAGATGCTCTGCACATGTGCTACACGTGTAGTACAGTTACCAGGCCAGCTGCGCTCTCCTGTCTCGTGTTTCTCTCCGTCTGCACCTCAGCAGTGTCAGGCTTCAGCCCTTCACATCCCAGGAAATTCTGCATTCTCTGAAACCAGCTGGAAACTGGATTCAAGCCCCTCAGTTTCACCAGTAAGGGAACACTGGTCTGACATGAATTGGGCCTTGCATGGCTTTCTCTTGACAGCAGCTGGCGAAAATGAGTAAAAAATTATTTTAAAATAAAGGACCTTTTAACTTTTATACTTTGAATTATCAAATAGATTGAATAAGGTATAAAATCATCACAGCTACAAACTACAGCCCACACACGCCCATTTCGTTTCAGTCCTTTGCCTCACTCTTTCATAGCTCAGCAGTCTCCAGATTATTGTCAGTCTGTGGAATGGGTGGAATAGCCTGCAATGATCTCAGTGTCCACCTTCTGTTTAGAGTGCCCTCTGCATCTTCCCCCTCCTAAACCTTGGGTCTACCTCCCTTATGTTTTGGGGTTTTTTAATTCCTCCCTCCAGGCTTGTCAAGGCAACTCTGGCATTTTGTAAGGGAGTAAAGAGTCTCTTCCTGGGTCTCTAAATCTGGCAGTTGTGTTTGAGGGAATGCTCTTTATCTAAACAACTGCACTGACTTTCCTACTTGTATTTTCAACAACCTTTTGATGACTTCCATTGAGTTAGTGCGCAAGCATACAGGAATGCAAAACAGAGCAAAATGAGTCACACACAGAGTTCACAGTTTCCTGGATTCTTGCATTTAGTATTAAGTTATTGGAATAATTATAGATTTAGATTTAATACTTCCAGTAACATTTAATGCCTGTAAAGACTCTTAGGAGTTACTCACTAATAGTTACTTCCCACTAAATAAATTTAGTTCATAGCCATGGAGATGATGTCGTATCGCTTTCCACACATAAGACATAAGAGTCTGCCATACTGATGTGCTGCCCGTAGGGCCTCAAACTTTCATTTTGTGGTGAGAGGGCTAAAAATTTAAATTCCTGTTCTTTCATTACAGCATTTCAGCGTAATGCATCGTTTTCATTCCTTTCTTTTGGCCCTGTCCCAGTTCTGTCCACCTGACTCTGAAATACAGGAGCAGTGCATGTGGTTGTTTTTTTTTTACAAGCTGAATTACAGCATTGCTCAGCCAAGATGATCTTGATGAGAGGGACAAATCTGGCATTTTTGCTTGCCAGCATTTTTTGTACTGGAGTACAGAACCATGTAGTAGGCCACAGTACTGAGTTTTTATAGCCAGCTTGAGAATCGAGTCCCATTTGTAAATATAAATTATAGGAGATTTGTTAAATTGTGGAAGATGCAAGGAAAATCTCCTCAGTCTTGGTGTCATATCCCGTACCAGCACTTTCTGGTAAAGGAGGAAGAGTTTTGAAAATGTACAGCTCTCTTTTCACCCCAACACTTAAATTGAACACAGGCTTCTTTAAACTCTTTCCACTGCTCCTATATACAATTTCCAGTGTGGACAAACTGAAGCTTGCTATAGGGCTTACTTTACTTCTTACGTATTTTGCATGTAAATCAGCAGCAGAAATAAATCTTGTTCAATAGCAATCATGTGGATACTGAATGCATTTCCAGGAGGATTTCATACTAACTCTCTCTTATGTCCCCTGCCTCAGGCTCCTAGGCTGGATGAAAGCACAGTACACAACAGTTATTTTTCAAATATTGCTTCCGATAAGAACTGGGAGTTGGGAGGTGGGGACTGCAATATTCTGTCCTCCATGTGTGTGATCATTTTTGTAAAAAAATAAGAGGCAATGGGGTTGGGAAGGGAGAATTCAGGACTGTTGGAAACACCTGATTGCAAAAAGGAAATAGCAGAGTGGAATTTTTAATCAAGTGTCCTGGAATTCAGGTGAGTGTCAGAGAGGACTTTCCCACCACAATTAAGAGTTGGTGGGAACATCTCCTTTAACTCTAAGTTGGTGTTTAAGTGCATCTCTGGGCACCTGAATGCCTTCCGCATTTGTCCAAGATAATCTATAGACTCCTCTTGTAATTCATGGTTTGGAAGAAGCTTTTCCTGATGATTCATGCAAGGAACATTTTTACTAAATGAACTTCCCATCTGCATGACACATCTGTGGTGCAGCCAGCTACTTCACTTATAGGAAAAGCACATACAGTAGTCTTTCAAAAGTGGAGCAGACAGTTCTCCCCTTAAAATTACTTTGCATAAACCTTTATGAGTGCCCCAGATCTTGATGGTACAAATTTAGGCTTAATCTAGGGCAAAAGAATGTCAAGAGTGAGCCTCTAGTTTTTTACTGCTGCACTATGATGGGCAGATTGCAGCAGGGTACAATGAAAAAACCTAAGTGGGGATTTTCTGCACAGAATGAGTGCCCCAGATTTTCCTGGTGCCAATTGAGATTTAATCTGGCCAAAAAAGTGTGCTGTGAGTGTGCTTCTGGTTTTCACCTACTTAGTGTGATGGACAAACTGCGATGGGATACAAAGAAAATCATCAGGGCAGAGGATACAAATAGAGAAAACAGAACCTGCCATTGTGTTCAGTTGTAGCCTACTCTTTCCTTGGAAATATTTTCTCTTTTGCGGTTCACTTACTTTTAAAGAATTCTACTACTCAAATTTATTTAATAATATATGTCTAGGAGACCATTTTAGAGACCATTTTTTTGTTTTATTCTACAAGAGCAGAAGAGAGTAAGCTGACACAATTTATGGTCTAAATTTGTTTTATATTCTTACGTACAAGTTGACATCAAATATCTGACCTGTATCAATTTTTAATATATACGTGTGTAAACACAGACAGACACATATTGAAACACATACACCCATGCACTCAGTTTTCTACAGGAATTTCACCTTTTCATGTTTGTTACCTGAAGGCGAGTAATTGCTTTCATGGCTCTTATTATAGGTAGGTTATCATAGGTAGGAAACATTGGTAGGTTTGCTATATTGGCATATTGCTGCATGGTGGTTGTTGAACAAATAGGTTCTTAGCCAAATCCTCTCCTGTAAGATGTTTCAGTCTTCCAGACAGCTTTCTTTCTACTTAAAAAGGACAGAAAGCAACTGCCTCTGGGGCTCACTCATGTACAGGCACACTTAAGGTGCGGGGTTTTTTCTGTGGGGCAGCCCTCCTCCTAGAAACTTCTGCTGAAATGTTTGTGCAGTCTGGCCTGTCTGCTCTTCCACCACGTTTAGCATAGCACATTTGCACACAAATGCAGACATTTTATTGTCTGCAGCTGACATTTTTCGTAGGTGGCCGTTGCTGGAGAGCATAAGACCATTAACAGTATAGGTGACCTTCTTAGCAGATAGGACAGTTCACTCTCCCTTGACTGGCCTCTTTCTGAGGGCACCTGAGCTGTTATTTTGATATTCGTAAAGTCATCAACAAAAGCAGAACTCATTATCCATAGGGAAGACCTGGCTTGTTTAATGCAGCAGCAAGAAGTCTCACTGGAGAGCAAAGATGTGAAATCCATCAGTGAGAAGCTGGAAAGGGCTAAGCCAATGCAATCTTTGATTTCAGTGGGAAGTCATCACGTAAGAAATTATTGTGTGCTTGAGTCAAGGAGTCTTGGAGTTTTAATTATTATCTGGAAGAACCCCCTACCTTTGTGCCTTGTACATATGGTGCTTTTCCATGTTGCCTGTGACAGGGAAAGTCTCATTTTGTAACCACCAGCACTGTGCAAAACAGAATTCTCAGCACACGTATGAATGTCTTCACCATCCTTTTGAATTCAGCTGTTCAGCCTGCACAGAGCAGACCTAGTAGCTTCCATGTTCTTGATGACCAAAAAGAAAGTAGCAAGTGCCTTAATCAAAAGGGATTATAGTATTCTGCCTGAGCAACAGCATATCTTTGATTTGAGGGGGGGACAACTGAAAAACGTGACAATAGTGAAAGGAAAGAAAAGGAAAGAGTTATGTCCTTTTCCAGTGACAGCCTCCCTCCTCCTCCTCACTTCATGCCTCTGCCTGTGGTGGCTGGTGTTCAGGGTTCTTACTTGTCCGAGTTTTCTGAGGGATGTTTTCCTTGTTGTGTCCATTCAGGTCTCGGTCAATCAGCGGAGCATCATCTGGGCTCTCCACCAGTCCTCTCAGCAGTCCAAGGGTAAGTGGTGCTGCTTGAAGATCTGTTGGTCCAATCCACTCACACATGCTTGATGCTTTTCGACATCTGTTGCTCCAGAGCTGTGGCTCTTAGCTGGGATGTTTTGCTTTTCCTTGGCAGCTTGTAAATTTTCATGGCTGGTGAGGGAAATGTCACTTACAAATGCAAGTGGAGAATTTCTCATACATGTTCCCTGCACTGTTAGCAGGGATCTCACTGTGCCCCTGCCCTTCTTCAGTCTCATAACCACACAAAATAACATTGCTACGACTAAACACTCCATATCCATATCCAGCTGAGGTCTGCATACAGCCTGGTTTCAGACCAAATGATCAGGAACCATTTCACAGCTGCCTTCAATTAGTTCACAGTAGAGCACCAAACCATGCTGGTTGTCTTCTGTTTGCCTCAGAATAGCTCGTATTAGGAAGTCAGAGAAAATAAATCATACAAATTTGAGGGCTAGCAAATTTAAAAGGAAAGTAAGAAGTTGACTGAGTAAGATGAGTAAAGAACATTCAAACCCCTATAAATAAGGTGCTTTCACATGCTCTTTTTAAGCATACAGTCAACTAAATACTGATACTCAACTAATAGTGGTACTCAGCCTGTACAACACATGCTTGATAGTACATTTGTTGCAAAGTTGTGATGGTTTCTAAATGCAATGACAGAGGCCTCCCTCTTCTTGTTAACTTCTTTAGGGATAAAAGTGAGTATTCCTAGTGCCTGACAAGGTCAGCTAAGTCACTTTCAGACTGCAGTGCCTAACAAAAGTCTAGACCTCATCAAAAAGCCTGTTGGGCCGTGACAGTGCGTGTTACCTAAATGTCTGGCCTAGAGTCTCTGGAGGATTTCTACATACTTCCCATGACTTCATGAGAAGATGCCATCCCCCATTAGAAATTGATATAGTCTGTGTCTTAGGGTATGGATACACCTATGGATCTACTCCTAGTTATATGAAGATAACATCAGTGTTCCAAGTATTTGAAGTTGCAATTCCACGCTAAGATTCTGTGTAATTCTTGTGGATAAAGACATACTGTCAGCTCTTAAGTTTATAGTCTAGAAAAGCTTCCAGCACTTGGCTTGATTGAATTATTTTCTGAAACCTATTTTGGGCTCCTGCCAATTGTTATCCTGTTTTGAAACTGGCATGAGTGTTATTGTGGTCTCCTCTATGTCTTTAAAGTCCTAGTGACCAGAGAAGATCCATTTCCTTCTTTCTGCGCTGGGGCTCCTGATTGCCAGTGGAATGAAGCAGAGGTCTGAGAACTCTTATGCCACTGCAAATTGTACTGAAAAGGAGCATGGAAATAGTTTTGTGCACAAAATAAGCATCCAGTGAAGCAAACCTAAATCTTGATTTCAATAATTGATCTCTTGGGATCAATTTCTGACATCTCAGTAGGACAACATCAAAGAATAAGTCCCATAGTCGCTGTATCTTACCATTATTACTTAATAGGCGGTTGATTAAATAGTCTTCAAAAGGATTTAGCAATCAGGTGGCATTTTCAGCAGATCATAATGATATTAAGGCAAGTCACATTTGAGGCTTAAAAGGAAATGTTGGAATAAAAATTACTTTTT
The DNA here is from genome assembly GCA_013397755.1 of Cnemophilus loriae. Classification (NCBI taxonomy): domain Eukaryota; kingdom Metazoa; phylum Chordata; class Aves; order Passeriformes; family Corvidae; genus Cnemophilus; species Cnemophilus loriae. The sequence continues at coordinate 401,437 of VZTF01000258.1, forward strand.
TTTAAATGTCCTTACCTATGCTTCTAATGGCACCTTAGATTATTGAAAGAGAACATACTTTAAAAAGCAAATACACATTTCACCTTTTGCACTGCTTAGATTCAGTTCTATGAGGAATTGAATTCAGCAGCAAATAAAAGTTCTCAAATTTCACAAGATCTTGCTAATGGTGTGCCACATTGCACCAGCTGAAATCGAGACCTAATCTTGTTCTTCATTTCATTATTAAATATGTGGTAATTAAGGGTGCCTCTTCAGATCCTTAATGATTTAAGAGGGAGTCAAATCTTACTTTATTTCTTTCAAATCTGCTTTTCAAACCATCATGCATGTAAGATAGGAGAATTGCAAGGAAACATTTGCAATTAACAGTCTTTGAGTTTAATCCATCGATGTCATTTGCAAATAGTTAATAGTCAGATGCTGATAGTGACTTCCACAAATTAACCACTTTCCTCATCTTTTCCCCTTCCTTGCTCATTGACAATCAGAATTTAGCAACATGGCAGACTTTAGTTTAACTTCACAATCCTAATAGTAATACAGATATTTTGATGTACTGATTTTCCTTTAATTTTGGTGGCCTAACCCTAGGTTCTCTCAATTTATTACAAAACTTTGATGTAAACAATTTAAAGACATAAGTCTTAAATACATTTCTACAGTTATTTAAATATAACAACACTGTGCTAATCCATCACACCCAGGAAGGAAACTCCCTAGTGAGTGTGTTTACCTGGGACTGAGATTTGAGGCAAGGTTACAGGTACATGCTATGTGTGATTAGTTCTTGATTGCAGCTTTTAGGTGTCAAGAATGGATAGTAATAATGGTGATGTGTAATTTTTCATAGGTAATAACTTTGTGGAAATCAGAATCTTAAGTGTAGACCAAAGCTGAATATCTTGAGTAGTGATTTCTATTTTTACAATTATTCCAGTACTTGTAATCTAAGGTGTTAATAGCAATGTTCTGTAAGGACATTTTTTTTTTGTTTTAAATGTGATTTTTAGCTTGCCTAAAAACCCTTAAAAGGCTTCTACCCTTCCAAGTCTGTCTATTGCTGTTTGCTGTCAAAGTATGAATGGTTTCCCAAAATGCCTTTTAACATGTGTAAATGTTCCTGTTTGGGAAAAAAAAAATCATAATCCCATTTTGATACCTCAGTGATGGATTATGAACTTTGCTTGTCTTTTTTATTTTTAAACTGTGTCTTACAAAACAATGGCTCCCTCCACCCTCTTCTTAGACTTGGGACTTAATGGCAAATATTGCTGAGACTTTATGACAGAAGTTCCAGTTATGAAGCTATCCTTCAGTGCAAAGAGGGATGTTGCAGGAGAAGCATAAAGTCTGATGGAAAGTATCATCTCTTCCCAGATAAATAAATTTGCCAGACCTTACTGAAGTTTTTGCTGTAGCAGTTTACAAATCAAACACCAATCTGAGTTCATATATTTCTCGTGGTGTTTTGTGCTCTGAAGCTTCCAAGTGAAGGCTAAGCAATTTAATCTTCCAGATCAGGAGAGGAAAGTGGGTGCCCAGGTGGCATCACCCTCCCTTTTCCCCCTGTTTCTGCAGTGGGTGGCTGCAGCTGGTGCATAACCCAGACAGGGGTAAAGAGGAAGGAAAGAGGTTCTGACTGCTGTGTGCAGTAGCTGTGTGTATCCCCTGCCACTCCGTATGTATCACACACCTGTTCTGAGTCTCATCTCTCTACTGGGTTTGCATATGGGCACGTGGAGCTGAAAGAGGTGGTCCCGTTCTTGGCACATCTCAGTTTGTCTGTGGCTTGAGTGGTTCTTCTTCCCCTTCCTCACCTCCCTACAGCATCGTGCTTCTCTCACTGCAGGGCAATCAGAACAATCCCAGAGAGATGGCATTTCTCTCTTCTTTTTTCTTGGTTACTTTCTTTTTTCTTTTTCTTTTTTTCTTTTTTTCTTTTTCTTTTCACTTGTTCCTTTGTTGTCCTTTTCTTTCTGTTGTTTTCCTTTGCTGACACGTGGTTGGTTAATATGATGAAGCCTGTTATGACACTGTTGTTCTTGCTGCTGCCGCTGCTGCTGTTGTTGAATATGCTGTGTTCCCAGCTAACTGCATGTCTTTTTTTGTTTTTTGTTTGTTTGTTTGTTTTCGTTTCTTTGCAAAATCCCTTCCCCCCACTACCCCTTCACCTCCATCTCCTGTGTCTCCTTGTGACATGGTGCATCTTTGTGACTCGGATGGATTTTATTCTGACTTTCCTTTCTCTGCTCGCCCGCTCTATGCGTATTTCACTGTTTTTGATGTGCATGGACACTCTGCGTCTGTCTCGTAGCCTATCAGAAAGTTCTTCATCCCCCCTCAGACCTCCGACCTCCCTTTCTCTCCCCGACCCCAAGTCTCCTTGGACCCTGATGCTTGTAGGAACGCCTCCAGGCCTGGACATGTACTCCAACCAAAGCCAGCACTTCAGCCCAACCCAAAGACGCAGACTTTGCCATCCAAGAGCAAATTGGCTGAAAAACCACTGCAGTCTACTAAATCCAACCCACTCCCTGCCAGCAATACCAGCGCCCCCTCTTCCCAGAACAACCCTGTGCAGAATGCTCAGGGCCGCTCGCCTGCCGCCGGCTTTAACCCACAGCTGGCTGTTCCTAAAGTGCAGACCAACCCTATGTCTCCTGTTAGATTGCTCCCTTCTAGTACTGACCCAAGCACCAAATCTATCCCCATCATACAGGTCACCCCTCACCCCTCTCCAAGGGGAAGTCCCCTCCCTACCCCCAAGGGGACACCTGTTCATACGCCAAAGGAGAGCCCAGCAGGCACACCCAACCCAACACCACCATCCAGCCCCAGCATTGGAGGAATGCCATGGAGGACACGGCTCAACTCCATCAAGAATAGTTTCCTGGGGTCTCCTCGCTTCCATCGTCGGAAATTGCAAGGTGAGTACTCACCCAGACATACAGGGTGGTTCTGATTTGGGTAGACATTCAGCAGAAATTTCATACCTGTCTGTGCCTCTGCAAATTCCGTGTACCGAGGACTGGATATTGGTGTGGAAAATGAGAGTGATAGCATCAGCCGACCCTAACTCACATGTGAGCAGGCTCTGTTGTGCCGCTGCACCTGCTCCAACAGCATCTCCTGAGCCCACTTCACACGCCAGCCATACAGCTCTTACTATCCCTGTTGTGGCTCTCAGACGACAAGAAAAATCTAGCTTCTTCACTTGCTTTGCAAGTGAACCTAGGGCTCTGCCATTTCCCCTTTGGCTGTGATCCACTGCTTCTCCACAGCCACAGGCTGAGCCTTATGCTGAGAAAAAAAGACAGCCAGAGGCAATAGGCTGAAATTGTCCTTCTGATGCACAGCTTTTTTGATCTTGGTTAATGCTTTTTTTGCCTCCTTTGGTAATTGGTGCAAAAATCTCCTTAATACAAACAGTGGTTTCATATCTGCTGGCCTGCTTCAGTTTTCAAAATCTCTGGAGTGTTGAGATGTGCAAAATTTTCTTCCTCAGGCTCCAGGTGGCTTTTTTGCATGCCAGCAAAGGGCACTCAAAGTCACATGCCTTATCCTTGGACGTCAGCAGCAGCTATCCTAACACCCTGTGGTTTTACAGGGTACTGGAACGTGATCCCATGGGAAAGGAGGATTACAGCCATGGAATAGTTAGATTTTGAACTGTGATGGTTGGTGCCATTGTCTCTAAGGTGGTCAGAGAACTGCAGAGAATTGCAGCAGTGACTGAGCTGCGTCCAGCTGGGCTTTGAGGCAGTGGCAAAGCAGTCGCATTGGCACAATATGTTTGGGTCTGAACCAGAAACTGTTGAAGCCAGTGCAAGATTAACTAATGACCTAAGAAAGGGCAGAGTGAGCCTTGAAATGCAGCACTTGACTAGATGCAGTGATCTAGAGACATATGACCAGCATTCAAATGTCAGAATTAGCCTGCAGAGCAGTGGGCAAATACAAGCAGGTGCAATGGCAGAATTGTTTCATTGGTATATAAGCAGAAAATGGAAGGTGTACTGAGTCATCAAATTTCTTTTCTCCCTCCCTCTCTTCGGCTGTGCGTGCATGGGCAGTACCTACACCAGAAGAGATGTCTAATTTAACCCCAGAATCATCCCCAGAGTAAGTACTTTGCCTTTTTTTCCCACCAAATACCAGTGTCATTTCCTGGCCTGAATGTCATAAGCTGACATATTTCTGTTCTGGATCAGTATCTGTTTGTAACCTGTTGTCCTGTGAGTGGGATAGAGATGTGAAATGATTCTTCTGATAAGGACCGTGCATAAAATCTATACCTCAGTAATGGCAGTGGGGTCAACAGGTGATGAAACTGTCTCCCAGTAACCACCTCATTTTCTCACAGCTTGCTGAATTTGCTAGGTTTGTAACATGTTTCTTCTGTCTTTATTCGTTTGGCTGTCAAGTAGATCACTCTTTGGGCCTAGAGGGGCTGATCAGTGGCTTATACTGGCACTAACTGTGCACCAAAAAGTCTTCCTTTTAGTATAAGAGAGTTTGCATCTTCAGGATAGCATGCAGGAGGCTCTGCTAAGATAATTCAGAGGGATCTTTGGCTGCGATAGCGAGCGCAGTGTTAATTCTAGGCAGCACTGCTGGGACATGGGGAAGCTGTTTCATATTCACCAGGCTCATTCCTAAAAGTCAGTGTACATTTCAGCCATTTCACTGCACAAATGTGCGTCACTGCATGGCGGCTTTGGAAGTCTCTGCCAGAGTGCTGCTCCTAACACTTCCTAATATGCAACAGGTGCTAAATTATTCCTTTTTATTTTCACAGCTTGTGTTTGTGCACCCAATGCCCACAGACTTAGCCTGCCAACCAAGGCAATTTGGCCTCTTGTTAAGAGACTTGTTTGAAATATTCATGAGTCTTGGATGGGAATTTTGAGCTTAAATTTTTGTAATTGGTGACAATGGTATTGTCTTCACAACTTGCCCCAGACCTGGCAATTATCTGGTGTAAGATGGGCTCTCTATGTGTAATACTGCAGAACAGAGACGGATAAAGGCTTCAGGAGAGGGAGAAGTAGGGATTAGTAAAGGTATCCAGGAAGAAAAATGGAATATACTGTGTTTTCAACACTTTCAAGCATTTACTAATAGAGAAGCATGAGAGAATTTCATAAAATTGGCGCATCATTATCACAGAAATATACAATACACTCATCTCACATGTTTTTAAAGCCATTAAAACAGAAAACCTTTAGAATTAAATTTCTCCTCTTCATTGCGTGTATGTTGGTGGAAGTTCTGCTGTTAATTTATTGCCTTCACTGCTTCCCACTCACTCTTTAAAAGCTGGTATAGAGAAGTAGTGCCTGTCATTTGAGGCAGTTTGGATGCAAGTCAAAGCCTAAGGCCCTCTTTTCTTTTTCTGTATAATTGCCAAATTAATGAGTTCAACTGGGCTGCACCCTGCAGTAAACATAATAAAAGTCATAAAAAATAATGAACTAGATTATGTTTTAATGATAGATGTCTGCTGCTCAGTGCCCACTTCCACATGTCTTATTTTTTCCCATGTTTTCTTCTTTTCTGGAAGAAATAAGATATGCTTATCAAGAGCTGTGTTGACCTCATGGGTTGAGTGATAAATATATGTCCTTGCTCTGTCTGGTGCAGCAATGCCTGCCATTCATTTAACAAACCTGATGATTAGGTAATACACTTTGACATGTCTGGGTAACGCTGTTCTTTCTCATGTGAAAAAGCTCTAGAAAATGTGTTAGGGATGACATTTAAAGAGACTTAGCTCCAGCTGCTTTAAACCTGCAAAGCTCCATTTGCTTGAGTAGAAATGCTGCTATTTATGCCAAGCAGGTAAACCCCTGGAGGTTACTGATCTGTGTGCTCAGAGACAGAGAGGGAACACAGAAGGCAACGTGGTCAGACACTCCAAAAGTAGGAAAAGGAACAACATTCTAGGAGTGAGAAATTTCAATGTGAAGTGATAAAGCACCAGCCTCTATTTTCAGGCTAATTTCTCTGCTTTTTCATCAGCTGGACAGCTGATTAGATTCCCTAGTGTAATCTACATGCCTGGCCTCCTTACATATCTCCTATCTCACTCGCCCTTTAAGAAGTTTGCCGTGATAAGAGAAGATTCTTAATTTTAAGTGTGTTTTGTACTGCTTACAGCCTGATCTTGTGAGATGCTAGAGCATGTCATTCAGGCTGCTGAGGATTCATATACATTTTAACCCAAGTTAGTAGCACTTAATGCCCTCTAAGTGAAGAAAAACCTTTATTGTGTAATTTTACTCCAAAGCTGTCCCCTCTTCTCAGTGGGCCTATTCCCTAGGTATATAAGCACAGCTAGTTCTGCCAGTTTTGGGGAGAAAAGCCAGTGCATGTATGCTGTGTCTTGATTCTGCTCATTACAGAAACAGGAGAGGCCACTGGCATCTATTCCACCTTATGTGACACCAGAAAAATTATTTTAGTGAATTCCAGTGATTTACAAGCTGGAGCGTAGCCCAGGCTAGCAGTGAATCTTCCAGACTCACTATTACTGGTGATAACCTCACTGAGGAAAAGAGCCCAGATGGATTCTGGAGACTCCAGACCATGCTGAACAGGAAAAAACTCGCTGTGTTCTGTGCGCTCATTACCTGTGCTTGTTAAGAGATCTATAAATGAAGGGCCAGCAAAACCATTAATGAAAATACAAAAATGAAAAGCCATATTTTAAGATGGCAGACCTGCAATTAAATGAGCATACTTTTCCAGGCCCATGCTTCCCCTGGGCGCCTGGAGTCCATCCAGCCAACTCTGGTTCAGATGATGATACAACCAAGCCTAGGACAAGCAGCCGTTTTAGATGGATAACCAGGTGCTAATTTACTAATGAGCACAGACCCCTTACATGCAGGGAGCTATTGCCCCAGCTCTCCAGAGGCTTGCGGAGTTGTTGTGGTGTGTGAGAGACACATGAGCTAATTAGTATGTAATTTTCTTTCACACTCTAACCCTGGCTCCTTAACGACCATTTAAATGAGAGGCCCTTTCTCTTTACTGCTCCCTATGCTAATCTCTGGCTCACTGGCTTAGTTACAGCTGCCTATGAATATTTTAGGGAGTGACAGTTTTCCAGCCCACTTTAATTGAGTGGGGGGCAATGGTTTACCAAATTGCAAGTGAATCTCTCTGTACTCTTATTTTTGGTTGCCTGCAGTAAATGAAGCAAATCATCATTTGCCCAGCTGAGTGGTCTTCCAGTTGTGGTCTTTCTACTCTGTGCATTAAATGGGCAGTGGGCCCACAGCTGCACAATTCATGGAGCACTCTGGGATGGGGAATGAGTGCAAATTGCTGGACACTGCTGAGGTCAAGCTTTGTTCTTTATCCTGAAGGCCTAGACTTCAAATTAGTTTCCTAGTTTGCTCCTCTCAGCCTCTGTCCTTCCTCTGCCTCTGCCTCACTTTGCCACAGACAGTGAGTCTACTAGCAGCTCGCTCCAGCTGTTACTGCTTTGCTGGGAAACTGGTGTGTAGTAATCCCTTTTGCAGATGGCTCTACTCGTCTGGAGAGATTGTCTTCTTCCACTGAGGGGTGGATGTCCACCCTGTTGCTTGCCATACTGCAGACTGGATTTGGCATTATAAAATATGCTGTGGAGGGGAAAAAAAAGGCAGTCTCTTGGTGACAGATCTTGTAATTTCTGACATTTTCATGCTGAATTCTTCCCTACTAGAATATGGCTGATTTAAGTGTGATTTTCCCTGGGTTTAGTTTGGTCCAGCAAGTCTTTGGATGTGTCTCATGGCTGACAGCCTCTTTTCTCCCCTCAAAACCACACCTGTCAGAGATGCTGCTTTCGGGTTCTGGGTAGTGTCTCCCATTACATTCATGTCTCTGCATTCTTCCTTTAGCCTGTTTAACTTAAAAGCCATTGTCAACGAAGTGCATTGAAATGGTTAAACAATAAGCAAAATCAAACATTTGCTGATACGATCAGTATGAAAAAACAGAGCAATTTCATTTTATGGTGAAACCACCATCTGATGCTGGAAGAAACTGCGGAGCTGGACTGCTGTCAGTGGAAAGCCTGAACTGTGTTTTGCATGGTGTTGTTATCTCCTTTCTTAATACTGAAAATTCATTCCTTTGTAGGCTGGCCAGAGTTCACACACTGTATAGACACCCTGAATGGAACTATTGAACAGGACAGTCTTTGTCCTGGCTCTGCATAATTGTGGATTTCACTCGCTGATAGATTGGAGCTCCGGTGAAATCTACAGCTTGCTTTAAAAAGCAAGATCTTGTGATTGTACCATCAGCCCAACAGGACACCTTCAGAAAAGCATCTTTTCAAGTCCTGTAATACCAAAGGAGTTGAAATTGGGTGGGAAGGAACTTAAATCTTTGTGTTGCCAGGATCTGCATGTTGTCACAAGAAATTGAGAGATCCCTGGAGACAAACCAGAAACTTGTCCGCTGATTTATATGTACTTTATATATGCAGGATTAGTTGGTATATTGGCTCAGTTAGAAGAGTTACCATTGGTCCTGATTTTTCATTGTTGGTGACGCGCGATGCCAGACTAAGGCTGTGTGGTCTGTCATGTCATCAGTTTTCACCAAGTCAAATGTCGTTCTGGATGTTCTCTGATACTATTTCCCACTTATTAATAGTAATACCATCGCATCTGGAGTGTCATCAAAACTTTTTTATGTGTTTTTTTAATATCTTTTTCTAGCCAGGGGCATGTAGGAAATAAGAAATAGTGCTCAGTATTCTAAACATCTCTTTCTTTTCATCACATCAGGCTTGCCAAAAAATCCTGGTTCGGTAACTTCATCAACTTGGAGAAAGAAGAACAGATTTTTGTGGTCATTAAGGACAAACCACTAAGCTCCATTAAGGCTGATATAGTCCACGCTTTCCTCTCGGTGAGTCAACCCAGGTGCCTCTTGGAGGCATCCCTCACTGGTCATTCCAGGACTCCTTGTGCCAAATGTTACTGAACAGGGGCTCTGCTCCTTCAAAAGCATCCTCTGTGGATTTAATTTACGTGGCCTGCACTGGACTGTGTGTGAATTACTAACTGTAGATAATGCTCTCTGAGGTGAGAAAAGATTTCAGCCTTCTTGGCAAGGCCTCCAGGTTGCCAGAGTTTGGAATGCCACGGCAGTAGAGCACACTGCTGGCACAGTATCAAGACAGTGATTTGCTGCTCTGTCAAATCAGCCTTACAGTCACCGGCTGGGCAGCAGATTGGGTCTCCCTTTGCTGGGTATGCCCTCCAACAGCCAGACAAAAGGCCTGTCTCACATCTGCATTTGTTGCTTTAAATCCCCACTTCAGTGCTGTATGGCAGAAAGAAGGGTAATTTCTTGTGGTGTCCAGAGTATCAGTTGTTGCAGATGTGGTTTGTATACAGCCTAAGAAAGCAGAGGGAAATTGTGGGGTTTTTGCTATAGAAAGTCCTTGTTCTCATAATCTCGAGGTGCCAGTGACAAAAAAGTCAGCACAGCAAAGGTAATTTAAGAGGTTTTTCAATTCAAGGTAGTCAACAGCATAATTAGACTTTTTCCAACAGAATTAAGAGGAGGAAACTTAATTTCTTGTATAGTTTGTTAAATTGATTTGTGTTCCACAAAATACTGAACTCCATTTTAATCTTTGTGATTCTGCAATGAACTTCTTCCAAAAAATCTTGCCATTACCCTTGTTACTGTACAAGCACACAAGGAGTAAGTGCAGTACAGTAGTGGGCATCAGGCACTGGTGTCCATCCCAGGTTGGTTATAAGCAGCCATGTTGCTGTATTAATTTCATGCATTTAGCTGTGCTTCTGGGTTTATATTGTCTTGTAGTGTGTTCTACTGTCTATACTGATTATCCTGTGCATACTTCACATGTGTGATTTAGGTGTGATGTAGGGATTTGTGTGCAAAACCAGTGAGTCGTCTCTTACAGCAACATCTAAACTTAAATACATTGCCATAGCCTGCTAATTAACCCGTTAAAGTTAGCTTCTCAAAGAACTCATCTTCATTTTTCCTCCTAAATTAGAGACCAGATTTCCAAGTAATTTGTTCGGGTTTTTTTTTTAATCTGGTCCTTTATGAAGCAATAAATAGAATATGAGTATGTTGTTAAATTTTGGCAGAAAGTGTGAAAGGTAGCTTTTTGAAAATTAGAAAGTTATGAAATTCCACCATGGTTCTGAATATACAGATGTTGGATGATACCACAAAGCTTCTCAGAGTTGAGAAGAAGAATGATAAAAGTTGTGGTTTGAGTAAGTTGTTTGCAGGCATGCTTTCCCTGTGGATATCCCAAACATGGATAAGTGTCTGCTCTGTGTCTTGATGTCTATTTGACATCGTAGAATCACCAAGCAACTGAAGTTGGAAAGGTCTTCAGGAGGTCTCCTGCTCAAAACAGGATCAGCTGTTAGATCAGACCAGGCTACTTGTTTTTCATATTCAGTTTTATATCCCACTGACTTTGCTGCCCACTCCCTTAATATCAGTTTTTGCTCAGCAAAAGGCATTTCTCAAAACTGGTGGATGAGTAAGAAAATGAAGACTGAGTATATGAAGTTGAGCAACATGTGTAAATTTGTAAGCATGTTGGGTATTCTACCAATATTCCACCCTTAAATTTCGGCCAGTCCTGTAAGCAGCAGTGCATTCTTCTGTGGTACCCAGCAACCTACACTCTTACTGATTTCACAAGAGCACTGTACATTACAAATTCAAGACCAGAAGCAAATCTAGAAAATGTTATTCATTCTGGAAACGTGTGTTGTTATAAACAGAATTTTGCAGATTTTTTTTTTCCCTTTATGCACTGGTTCTGCTATCTGCTTCTGCCAACCTCTTTCAGATCCCAAGTCTCAGTCACAGTGTCATCTCACAGACAAGTTTCCGTGCAGAATATAAGTCCACAGGAGGTCCTGCTGTCTTCCAGAAGCCAGTGAAGTTCCAGGTGGACATAACATACACAGAAGGGGGAGAGGCGCAAAAGGAGAACGGGATCTATTCTGTCACTTTCACACTCTTATCAGGTAACCATGGCAAAGCTCTAAAATGAGTGCAAGCTGGCTTGGTCCTTGCTGATAACAGAGGCCTGCAAATTGCTCTGCCAGAGGAAAAACTATAACTGGCTTAACCTCAGGGGAAAATTCAGTCAGGGGCAAGGAGGACATCAGGGACAGAAATGGTGTCGGTAGTGATGGAAATGCAGGGAGGGAAAGAGATTCCCAAGGAGGTGAAGTTGGCACTGCCATGATTAGTGCTGAAATGGCTGCTCTGTGCACCAGTTTTGGGGTAACTCGTGATACTGGCTCCTTGTTTCGTTCAAAAGTGCCAGAGTCTCAGCTGGGCCCTGTGAGGCCATAGTTTCTTCCTTCTGACAGACACGTGCACTCACCCTTTACTTCTGGGTGGCCATATGCTCCCCACAGGGGTTGCAAGAAAGAAACAGGACCCTCCCCCTTTTCTGTCTTTACGAAAGGAGCCCCAAAGCCCTCCCTCCTCCTGCTGAGCCCAGCACACCGTAGTCCCTTTGGCTGAAGGACAGACACACAGTCAGGACACTCCTGGGGACAAGACTGAAGGGAAGAAGCCGGCGATCCTTCCCCTGCAGCCTTGTGCATGAACTTGGCTCCCATTGCTCTCACAGCCACTTGTGCCTCTTCTCTCCTCGCAGGTCCAAGCCGTCGCTTTAAGAGGGTAGTAGAAACCATTCAGGCACAGTTGTTAAGCACACATGACCAGCCTTCAGTGCAGCAGTTATCAGGTAAGTGGCTTCTACTGTCCAGCACCTTCAGCAGGGACAGCAAGGTGAAATGCCTCTCGTAGAGGAGGCTGAGGGAGGCCGTCCCTCTGATTACAGCAAAAACCAAGCTCCATTCAGACAGAGCAGTAACTCCCTGCACCCACCCTACTCCTCCCTTTCTCATTCCCACTGCAGTGCTCCCAGCGCATTCCCCCGTTGAACAGCTTCTGCCCTGTGCCCGCCCAAAGAGCCATTTGCCCACTTCTCCATCAAAAGCTGCATCATCAATAGATCTTCCAGTTTTTCTCCAGCTCCAAAATCTCCCAGAACAGGGACATGCTCTAGAGGATACTTGATTTTCAAACCCTTCAGGCATGCTTTAGAAACCTCCAACTTCAGAGGGTCCCAGAGCAAACTTGAGAGCTACTTTGAACTTAGCCATTAACATATGGTCAGAAGGTGGCTAATAGTTTCCAGTAGTGTGATCAAATTCTCAGTACTGTGGTAGCACAGATTATGTACTAAGGTTCTGCAGAAGCTGTATTTTATCTATTTGAAAAGTAAATTTCAATTCCTTGTGGTGGTAGAGAAAGCCTTACGTGTGTGACCCTGTGCAATGACATCAATCTGGATGTGCAGGCAGCCTGAATTGATAATACAGAAACTGGCCTCATCCCATCATTATGTAGCAGGTGTTCACTCTGAACACTGTAGTGGTTGTACACATACACACACAAAATCTCAGTGGTAACTCTTCTATCCTCTAAAAGGACAGAACAAAGAAGAAGGTGAAAGTTGAAAACTTAAGGCAGATAAGCTATTGGGAATGCATCAAGGAAGGAAAAGTAGGGAAAAGCAGAAAGAATGTGCAGATACTGGGAATAAATAGGAGCAAGGTAGAGAGCAGAGGCTGCAGCAGAAGACAGTGAGGCAGGAGGAGTGGAAGATGAAAAGGAAGTAAATAAATATATATTACAGTTTAGAGCCAAATTCTGTTCTTGACCTTTGTGTGAACAAGCCAAGACAAAAGTAGGGGAGTTCAGTTGGCATTGCATCCTACAATTAAGTCCCAGATGTCCTTGGCTCATTTCACATATGGGTTACATCCTTCTGGTCTAACAGTGTGGCTTTAGCATCCAAAGATAAAATAACTCCATCTAGAAGTGTGTATGCCTAGTACCTGACAGAGAAATATGCTCAGTTCAGTGTCCACTTTGCTTCTGGCCTCCAGCACTGCCTGACCTTCTGCATGCTGGAATGCAGTGGTGCCCAGCATATGGGTTATTCTGTTCGGAAGCAGGGAAAATGAGGACACTATAATAATGGTTGATTCAGGTTTTTGCTGTCTGGACTTTTGAAATTAAATCAAATTCAAGGAAGCAGCTAGAATTTTCTGACAGCCCTTCCTCTTGGGAAATGCTGGGGCTAAGTGGGAGTGAGGGGATTTAGATAGGAAAGCATCCTTTAAACATATTTCATATTACTCCTGATGTGTGGACAATATTCAAGCATTCCTTGTTTCTTAGGGAATTAAGGGTACCCTTACTTTCCTGTGAGGAAAAAATGGTTTATAAAGTAAATAACTTGATGATCTCTCTTAACTTCTTCACCCTAATATGTGCTAGCTACTGAGGCTCTATAGAAAAACTTGAACCCTCTTGCACACTTGCATGTGAAGCAGGATATGTCTCTAAAAAAGCCATATTATAGCAGAAATAAAAACCATTCATCTGACCAAAACTCAGGAAAATGTTATGGGCATACTCAGCTATGAGAAACGTATCTGACTTACAGTTTTGCTCTGGTTCTGGAATGGAAAAATCATATTATTTCTACTGCCTAAAGCTATATGAGAGCATATTGTTCTAGCAGGGAAGACCCAGCCTGACCTCTAATGCCAGAGTGGAACAGATAACTCCACATGGAGCAAAAACAAAATTAATGGTCTCTTGAAATTTAAAAATGAGAATTCCCTTGGCTGGGTACTTACCCAGGCAAGACAGCTCACGAGACAGGGTGCCAAACTGTTCTGTATCACACAACCTGACCTGATCAGGAATATGCAAGTCTCTTGAAAATGAGAGAAGTCAACTTGAAAATTTTAGGTTAGAGCAGCATACAAGAAAGAGAGAAAAGGAAAGGAAGGGAAATAAAGGGATTGTTACCAAAAAAGAGATGACCTTTCCGTCAAAGTAGGGTGGCACAGTAGTTCACATCCCCAGCCAGTGAGAGTAAGGGGAAGTAAAGGGATAAAGGACAGCAGAGTTCACATTCAGCACCTTGCTTAGCTGGGTGTCTGGTCAGAAACGTGTGCAAAATCTTCCTAGAAATTGTCATGGAATTAATCAGCATTTCTCACTAGAAACAAGGCAAAGTCTTCTCTGTTTCTCTTCTCCTCCCATACTGCTAGCTCTGACACCGCATAGGGATTGTGGTGGTTGGGCCCTGTTCAGGTTCATGGTTTGAGGACTCTGTAGTCAGTCCACTGCTGCAACAGATTGAATTCACCTTCACTTAGACTCTCCTCCTCCATGGCTCTGAGCATGGTACTGTCTCTGACCAGCAACACTGGTTCGGCACTGGAGCTTTCCCCAGCTCCTTGTGCACAGACACATCCTATGTGTGGTTGTCTCTCCTGCCTTACAGTTGTGATACTGTTACAGGTGGGATGAGGAAAACAATCTGTGAAAGGTGCATGCGTGTAAAGGGAGACCTGCAGAAGGGGAAGATTCAGTGAACTCAGTATAAAGCAGAACAGCAAGAGCTAATGAACATATGGCAGTGAGAGTCATTCTCTCTGCTGCCCCTCTGATCTGCTGTGCAGCATCCCAGCCCCCTGAGCTGGCCTGCCTGGGTTTCAGAACACATTTTCCTCTTTTTCATTCCTCCAACTCACAACAGTGTTTGTAGATGTCATGTTGCCCATGCATCTGTGTGTGTGTGTGAACCTGTTATATACCTGATTTAGGCAGATGTGTTTCTGTGTCACACTTGAGCACCTTATAATATCCCTTCCTCCATATATCCCTTCATTCACTTCCATTTTTCCTTTCTAAGACTGGCTGTGCGTATTTCTTTTGGCATACTCTGAAGCAGGAAAATAGATTCCCTCTCTTACCTGAAAAGAAGTGTAAATAAATGAAATCCATTCCAAAAGTTAACGTAATGCTTCTAAAATCCGTTGTCTAGATGGACAAATTTAGTGCAACGTATCAGCTTTGTATCCTAATGTTTCAGGACCTCTGTGCCATAACTGCTGAGACAATACCAGGTCTATGACTCATGACTGACATAGAACAGGTAGATAGGGATTGACTGTTCATTTCTTCTTCCTAATGAAAGAAACCAGAGGCCAGCATAAGATAGTGGAAGCCAAGTACCAAAAAAACTGTTGGAAAACGTGTCTTCATGTAATGTAGAACTGGTGGAACTCGCTGAAACAGGTTCTGAAAGTGAGGATCTTACAGATGCTTGTCTTCCCCTGAGTACTTCTTACTCACAGGGAGGCTGGATAACTCCCTGCACAGAAATCTTTATGGGATTGCTAAACAGAGAAACTCCAGCAGGCTCAGGAAATGTCCAACCTGACAGTGGTAAGTGAGGCAGTGATAGGAGGAAGTGTTCTGTATGCTTGGCCTGCTCATTTACTCCTGTGTGTCTGTGGGGCTGCTGATGGAGACAGAGCACCAGATCACAGAATATTCTGAGCTGAAAGGGACTCACAAGGATCATCAGGTCTGACTCTCAGATGGTTTTGGCCTTTGATGTGAACCAGAACAGTTGTCCATGTGTGCTTGTTACTGGTATCACAAAAGCCATTACGCTCAGTAACACCATGAAAGGACCCCTTTGGGATCAAGAGGGAGTCTCGCTCACTTGTCTGTGAGAGCAGTCAGCCTTGTCTCTTGTCCGTGAATGACTCCATCCAGGGCCCTTATACTCAGAATCTCTACTTAGGTAATCTCTGGGCAGACTGCCCTTTGCTGGGATAAAAAGGTCTCTCTCCATGGAAGATGATATTTCAGATTTGTTCCTTTGTTTCAGCCCACCACTCTTTCCATTAAATCATAATCTGTTTTTCTCTGATGCCTTTGCACGAAAGAGTAATAGTAGTAGCTGGTGAATAGGGACATGCAAAAGCCGTCTGTGATCCTTCACAGGGTATCAGTTTTTATTTCCCTAATATTTTCTTGCTTCTCTGAGCTTTGGCTTTAAGTGTGGGGTGCTACATATTCCAATTTTTTCCCATTTTCCCCTGTTCTGGGCAATCAGCAGTACTGAAATAACCTCTATAACTTTTTTGTAAAAGGTTTTCTGTTTCCTTATTGTATTTATTGGCTTCATATTGGATTTTAACCATTGACATCTTGAAGTTCAGAGCACCTCAGTGTTACTGCTGGGAGTGCCTTTCATCAGCATAAACAAGTGTTTGGAGACCATATCCAGCTTCAAAACAGAGCAGTGCAAATTCTTGCTAGAGCACTGATCTGTGAATTCCAGGTATTTTATGGCTCACAAGAGCTGCAGGCTGGCAAATTGCTACAAAAAAAAATAAAATAGTAAGAAACCTACAGTTTCCAAATGTGTGAAGGATTTTATCAAGATGGAAAAGGGAGTAAGGAGCAAATGAAGTGCTTTGCAAGGTAAACTACTAGCTGCAGACTCAAAAAAAGGATGCTGCAAATGCCAGTTTGGAAGTGGATTACAGGTCAGTTTTTCTGGGGTTCATTCAAGTCCTGAGTTTCTCTTGTTTCCTGCAATCTTCTGTGACCCTTTACATCTTACACTCTTGTAGTGTCTGGGGTAATAATTTCATCTTGCTATCGTAGTTCCACCTACAAAAAGTTCCTGGTAATGCCTGCTTGGATTGGCAGAGCACTGTGTTTTTGCTAAACAGCTTTAATATTATTACTGAACAGCCTTCATTAAAATTAACTGAAATAGTTACTAGTAGTCCAGAAATAAAGCATGCAGAAAAAAGTCTAAGCTCTCCAGAGTTTTGATAGGAAAACACAGAATTTCAAACAAGCACAAAACCAGTGGGGAATTTCAATCTGCCTGATAACTGCCTCGGACCAGAGGAGCTGGTGGCTCCCTTGACATCATCTCCCTTAATGGAAGTGTTTACTGGGGACTATGAGCATCTGGCAGGAGCGGCTCAGTGCTTTCTGGGATCCGGCCCTGGATTTGGAGATCTCAGAGGAGCAGCTGTTTGGGTGAGATTTCCTGGGCTGGGACGCATCTTGGACTCAGAGATATCAGAAGCATCACAAACCAGGCTGCTTCCTTGCAAAATTTATGTAGGATAGAAGTTAAAGAATAAAGAAAATTGGGAAAGAAAATTCAACTGAGCACTGATAATTTTTAATGGATTCAGAGCTTATTTGGCTTTTTGAAGGGAGGTCTTATTTTAACCAAAGCATTTGCCATCTGTTAATGAACTGAACTGGGTGTCATTTATGAAAGAGTCTTGGTCAAATCCAAAGTGTGAGTGACTTCCAGCAGTTCCTATAAAATAAGGAATTGCCTTATCATCTGAAGGATTGAGAGCTGACACTGCCACTATGTTTTAATTAAAAAATTAAACAGGACACATTAAAAATGCAGTTACATGACCCACCAGTGCTTCTCAGACAGTTAAAAGCCTTTGGACCCTGGATTTATTCACGTCTCATAACACCTGGATCCCACAGTCAGTGGATTATGGATTACTATCCATGAGCAGAAGCTGACTGGCAAGAATCTTAAGACTTTTCAATTAGAATGAAAATTCTACTTTAAAATGATGGAATACTTTATCACTTAGAGTATTTACTAAGGCAGATGTTACAATATGATGGAAATGAAAGAAGTATTAAAGTAATTATTACAAAAGAGAAGCTGAAGACACAGTAACACTTAGTCTTTCAAGGGATGCAGTATGAGCTGGTGTGCTCATACTGGCTCTGCCTTAGGAACTGGGGAAAACAATCTGATCGGGTGTTGAAAAGACACTACAAACAAAGATAAATTCCTGTGCAGTTCCTGGGACTAGCCCTGACAATAAAGAGAATTCAAAATACAGTTATGCATAAAAGTTTTAAGAAAGACAAATTGGAGGTTTTATTAGTGTTCGTTTGATTTTTTTGCCATGGTCTTATATTTCCAAAAACTTTCCCTATCCATCAAAACTAATTCCATAACATGCAAAATTACTTCTTTTGGAAAAAAATGGGGTCCAGAGCCCAAGATATTATGCTGTCGAAAAGCCTCTGTTACAATCCTTTTTCTGTGTGTAGATCTGTCAGCTAGTATTCTAATCACACAACTAATGTATGTAGACCTGTGACACAGTTGGCTTTAAATACTAAAGAGAGCTGTGCTGACTGCAAATGACTGAGGAAAAAAGGCAGTATTAACTTAAGGAGACGTGATTACTTTTTAATTCGTTAAAATGAAGAATGGGACAGAAATACCAGTTTCAGGAGGATCTTGGTAACCAGCCAGTTTACTTGCTCTGACATCATCTGAATACTACGTTTTTCATTTCCAGACTTCTTACTGTGTGGCCAGTCTGGATACGCTAGAGGGGAGAATTCCAGGTGTTGGAGGTGGGA
Organism: Cnemophilus loriae; assembly: GCA_013397755.1. Lineage (NCBI taxonomy): Eukaryota > Metazoa > Chordata > Aves > Passeriformes > Corvidae > Cnemophilus > Cnemophilus loriae. The sequence continues at coordinate 419,788 of VZTF01000258.1, forward strand.
GTTGGAAACAGTCTTTTGGTCATATTTGAGATTTTCTTTGCTCTTATGTGTTCTTTCAAAGCTAAGTTCTGCTAATGGTTGTGTGAATGCTTAGGGGTCTACCACTATAGATCTGCATCACTCTGCATTACAGCCAGGGGTAGGTGGCTCTGAGGCGGCTGGACAGGAACCACTAAAATGCATGAGACAACAAAGTTCTCCAAGTTAGTAAAGAAAAAAAGTGATACAGACCCATGAGTGTGACTTCTAGTCATTGGCTTGATCAGCAGCTGTAGGCACTTCTCAAGCCTGCTAGGCATCTTCAGGGAGAAACGTATTTTGGGAGCTTAGTCTGCCTTCACTCTGCCAGACCAGCCAAAGAATTTCACAGGCAGGTAAACTCCTGGCCTCTCTGACACCTCTGTTATGTTGTTCCAGATCTTGAATGCTCTCTTCTCTTTCACATCCATCCTTTTTCCCCTTTCTCTCAATCTTGTGCCTTTCTGAGAGAACTTCCATGGGTATCATCTCCCACTGACCTCTGCCAGCCCACCTTTAGCCTCAGGGGTGGAGAGCATGTAACCACTGCTCTGATGTTTTGACCAGTGTCACTGGACCAAGCAGCTGCCCTCTCTACTCCATGCTTTCCCAGATGATGCATGCAGCACAAGCCTGGCTGCATCAGAAGAGACACATATCCATGCTTTTCTAGCATGGGTTCAGCTCACTCCAGGATATCCAGCACCCCTTCCCCCTCTTATGAAATTACTTTTCTCAATGTTTAAGGGGAGGAATGCTGAGAAATTATCCTTCCCTCTGTCCTGCAGACTTTATAGCAGATAGGGAGTAGTTAGAGCTTCCTGGCAATTAGGGATTTTCAGGATATGTGTGTGTGTTTCCAAGAAGCCTATTTCTTGAATACCCAAGTGTTCATCAAGAGCCCAGGCAAGACGGTATCTGGGACTGATCTGAGTGCTTTAACTGGTAGCCACCTGCTCAGCAGTGAGCACTCCACATTGCCCAGGAACACAGTGATTTAGATCCCAAATGCAAGGTAATCCTGGCTGACAGTAGCAGATCTGGCTTGCCAGCAGGTTCCACATGGAAGTGTCCAGCTGGGCTGGTCTTTTCTGTTTAAAAGCTGACGTGTGGAGCTCCTTCTGCTTGTTGCACCTGAGTAAGAAGCGCCCAGAGGCTGTGGGAATGGGAGCTATACACAAACTGGACAGTAATGTCTTAGGGCCATAATCTGCCACCCTTTCCAGAAGCGCTTCTATTGCCTGTGAATACTGACCTTGAAAGCAAGAGCAATAAGAGATTACGCTTGAATGGGAGAGAGTTAGGCTAAACTTTGACATTATCCTTTGGGGTTTAAAAGATGGGTTTGAGCTGTACAAGTAGCCTCACTCCATGTCCAATAGCACAGTGCTAGATCCTTTCCCTCTCTCCAGGTGTTTGATGTCGATGTATGAGCTGGCTGAACATTTCCTGGCTATTGCAGGCTAATTTGCAAAGCTAGCCAGGTGAAACACTGTATTCAAGGCTTATAGTTTGCTGATGTGGTGGCAGAGTATTTCCCACATCTCATAAATACCTCTAGCTATGATAAAGGGGTGAGTGGAGGTAGCAGTACTGAAGCAGCTCCACTCTCAGTCACAGGGCCAGGTTTGCACTGGCATAGAGTGGGTGGCAGAATTTGGCCTGGGTTGTGTAAACACCAAGATGTGTATATGTTTCCTGCTTCAGGTAATAATGTGCTAAGTTACTACTTTATGCACAGAGGTGTGGAAACCTTTTTTTATGTTTTTCCCTCCCTCCCTCCTCTTTCCGTTCTATGATCCAGACACCACTAACTGTATGGAGTTGATGACTGGCAGACTTTCCAAATGTGGTAAGAACTTCCTTCCCTTCTGCCTTTTCACCTTCCCCAGCCCCTGCTGAGCAACATAAAAATGCGCCGTCCTGTCCTGTGGCACCTCTTCCCCTTCCCTATCCCTGCTCCCCCACGCTCTTTTCGAGACTCCCTACCCTGTAACAACCCACTGTCTTTCACTCACCTGGAGGACACAAGCACATACCCCTTTTTCTGTTCCTCCCCATCCACGCACAGATGCACAGGCTCCACCACAGCTTTTCCCTTCATAGCACAGATGTGTGGTGTTACACTTGAGATAGCCTCTCTCACTGTAACCCAGGCCAGTGATTTTCTTTTTCTTTCCTGGTTTTTTTTTCTCTTTTCTTTACTTGCTGCTGTTGATTCATGATTCTTCAGTCCCTTTTCTGCAGTGAAGCTGAATGCTGCCCTGCTAGCTGCTGTCTCCCTTGGTTTCCTGCTATTTGTTGAGACAGGAATGCTGTGTTATTTAATTCCATTTTGCATCCACCCCCTTCTTCCCCAGATGTCCTTGGGGTATGACCCTGTTAAATTCTCCATGAGACACACTGCATATTATGTCAGACACTTAGCTAGTGTAAACTGTTACAGTTCCAGTCTGGACTTGGGGAAGGATGTTGTGTTTCTAGCTGGAGGAGTAGTGAACCTACTGAAGATTTGGAATTTTGCTAAGAATAAGAAAAAAAGTTTCCTGCAAAACTTGCAGCTCAGCTTGCTTGGGGTTACATGAATTTTGGTTAACTTGTCCGTCCCCTCTGTGCATGCATGGACTGTATTCTTTCTTTCTTTACTTGTGCCCCTACTCACTGGTCCAAATACAACAGTGGAAATACCCAAATACTATGAGAGATGTTTTTGTCCTATTATTCATGTCTTGTACAGAAGGATTCAGTATGAGAGAACTCTGTTCTCTTTAGATTTCCATCCTGGTATCTAGGTTAAGTTCAGATATCTCTGTGAAAGTGAAGACAAGATGTTGGGGAAGTGTTCACTGAGCTGGTGCTGCTCTCCAGCGGGACCTGCGGCTGCCACGCCATCTCTTCATTAACTGAAGAAAGTTGTTCTGGAGTTGTTCTGGAGTCTGTAACCATAAAGGGAAGTTGTCATGGTGGAGATAATATTAGGCTTATGCATGTGTGACTGGGGCAGAATTTGGCCTGTTTCCGACAGTCTCTTTCCATTAAGTTGCAGCTTTGCTGGTGGGAGTTTTTCCTTTGCTCTGAAAGGAGCTCATTTGATTTCTTAGGTGACTTTTCTGAATTAATGAAGACTCATTTCAGACCTTCAGCTTCTTGAAGGCATCAGACAGCAAATCCCTCTTCTTCCTCAAGACTTTGTTTCTTGTCTGGATCTGGCATTCACATCATACAAAAATACTGAAATGCTGATTCTGCTGATCGCTTGCAAGTTAATTGAGCTATAGAGATAACCAGCCAGTACCCTGCATTCTGTAGATAGAGAGCATCACTGCTCACTCACAGTTTATGCAGGCGCTCCAGCTGTCACTGTGTCAGCAGCAATCCAACAAGGGACAAAGAGGACAAGGTGAAGGCCAGCAGGGAGACTGTTTTGTGGCAGCTGCAGCACAGACAGAAGACACTCAGAGAAACAGAGAGAAGAGACAGGATGGCCTATAGGGGTTTAAGGGAGCTGCTTCCTTTAAATCACATTCCTGTTGGTGAACTCACGAACAACATAAGCAGTGGTGACTGCACCATGCTGAATTCCACCCTTGTGTATGAATGAAGAGCTGTTTCATGTGCTGGAGCTCACCCATGGTTTAGACAGGGGAGTGAAAGGGAACGATGTGAGCATTTAGCCTATTTTTGGCAAACCATCCTCTGTGGTTCTGAAGATTGGAAACCCCCATGACGCTAACACAATGTTCATCTAGTAATAACAAATAGCATATGAAAAACTGTGTTCTCTGGGGGTTTTGACCTCATTGTTGTTCGGTATTCTGACAGTGAGTACAGGAGGTCATTCTTGCAAAAAGAGTTAACACTGGAGCAGGAAGAGCTAATCAGGTTCCTTATGCCTGGCTCAGCCACGTGAAAGCTCTGGTGGGAATGAGGAACATGTTTTCACCCACTATAAACCACTGAATGCTGTAATTAACAGCAAGGCAAATTTGTTTAGTGCTTTAAATGTTATCTCATCTTCTGCTAGCAGTGATCATCAGTCTTAGAAGTGATTTTGCATACAGCCACCGGCATTGAGAAACAAGTTAATGTTGAACAGCCGAGGTTTGTCATAGGACCTGCCAATATCCAAATGACGCAACTGCTGCTCTATCAGCCCTACCCGTGCAAGCTGGAAAATTGCTCCAACTTGTAGTATGTCACAATAGAAGAAAAGAATTTGGCTCATAATAAATTGCAATGCATGTTGCAGTGAAGTATTTTATTTTGTGTTTCCACCCATCTCAGCAGAGGAATGGGCGTTGCTGTTGTCAGAAAGACTAAATTGGTTTCATGAAGTCTGTTCATAAGATTAAATTTACCTTGTAAAAATTAAAATATTTACATATAAAACGCAGCTGTAACATGAAAAATGTCTACAGGAGTGATAGTTTAGCTGATCTATTCCTGTGTGTATTCCGAGCCAAATCAGTTTAGTGACAAATAAGCTTTACCACATTATGTGCTGCTGTTAAGCCTTATAAAATCAGCACAGCTGTAAAAGAACAAGCTGGATTCTATTCCTTTTGAAGCAGGATTGAGAGAACTGTTTATTACCATCTAATCTGGTATTTAGGTCTATCTCACTGAAGAATAGGTTGTATAATTAAGGTTCTAATAGGTTCTGCAGAGCCTTTACATTAAAAATAAAAATCAAGATAATACATAAACTGAAAAGCCCTCCAGCTTCAACCACAAAGCTGAGAATTAGTAAGCAAGTATCATTCATTGTATATTGAACACATTGGATCTGGAGCCATTGATGCACACCGCACAGAAGTCCATGGTGCCATTTCAGTAGTCCTTGGTCAGGAAAGAGTCTGTCTTCACAAACTTTAGTGACTTCAAGTCTTTCATGAAGTGAGCAGAGAATTTCTTTGGGTGATTGGTTCCATAGTAAGGCTGGTATCTAGCCTTTGATAGCTCCCCTTCCCAGCCATTCCCAGTTGTTTGGAGTCCTTGGTAAGTATGTTTCGCCAAGGTGCTGGCTGCTGACAGGAAGCTCTGAAAAGCCTGCCTTATCCTCCACTTTACCTTCTGAGATCAACCCAGGAAGACTGTAAACTTCCCACTCTCCACACTGCCACTATCTGAGAATAAATTTTACTTCTAAGTAAGGCAATCTTTGCTTGTTATTCTCCATCTCTGATGATTCCCAAGATAAAGTCTTTGGTTACATCAGTGGCACTTCCATGGAAAGAAGGTGATGATAAGAAGAGGAGAAGGTTAGTACGGATAACTAGTGCAGCTCCAGTCAGATCATGCTGTCATGTTAGGCACTGCACAGCCATACATTCCTGCAAAATCTTAGACCATAACCCTGTGCAGGCTGGAAAGAAGGCCTTGTGTTTACTTTTAAATATTTATCTTGTATTGCTGCTTACGTTTGAAAACCTGGATTCCTGGTGCCAGAGTTAAACAAAAAGCTTTTTGATTCCTTGTGCGTACCAGTGGCTATCACCAAAATGATCTGATCAAACCAGAAGCACAGCAAATCCACTTGCCTTTCATATCTCTCCAAAGTATCTCTCTCAGATCTTTTGCTCCTAGTGTTTAGGACTTGACATTCTTCCCATTCAGAGCCATCTGATCTCAGACCTTTTGCTTCTAGTGTTTAGGACTTGACATTTTTCCTATTCAGAGCCATCTGATCTTGCTGGCCGTGGCCAGTCATCCTCTGCACACAGAGAACTGCACTGCAGTAAAGGTTTCTCTTCCTAGCTCCCAGCAGTTGCAGTTTGATTCGTACAGACACAAGCCCGTGTCAGTAGCATCCCAAGCTACTTGAGAAGCTGGGAAACATTTTGTAGTTTCAGACTGGTTACACCAGTTTGGGTTGCAATTGCAGCCTGTAGCTTTGTGAGTGCTCATTTAGAGCCTGTTTTTGGTTTTAGTAAGAGCAGCAAATACCTGGACTAGGTGTTCCTGGAGGTGATCCTGACCCATATTGGTATTGATTAGAGTAATCCTGCTTCTCACAAAGTAGCTGTTTGATGGAAGAGGAGGTTGGTGATTTGCATCCAAAAGGTTGCAACTGTTGGGAGAAATATTGGTGTCAAAACTTGCTGGAAAAAACATAGGCTGCCCTCCCAGCTGAAGGGCTCTTCTTAGCACTGTCACACCATGAGGTGGTCAGAACAATGGGGTTTTATTAACATTCCTGAAAAACGTGCTGGCTCCTGGTTTTTCTGAGCATGGCTGAGTCTCCAGTTCAAATTGTGACCCAGCTGAGAGACAAAAGGAAGAAGACCCACCTGAGAGATCACATATTCATTCAAAATGGGTGGATTGCAATAAGTAAGATAAGTCAGTGGTTCTAAAGAGTTCAAGCCAGGTTTACAAGTTATCCCTGCCCATTCTGCCAGTATCCTTGGCTGTCCAAAGGAATGGCTGACTCCCTACATACTGCAGTTGGATGTCATCAGTCTAGTGTTGTGTTGGGGAGACATTTCTTTTCCAGTTCATGCCTCATGTTTTTGCACTGTAGAAGAAGGTAGCCACAAAAAAGGCAACTTGGCACTAAAAGTTAATCCAGATATGTTGATCTATTTGATTCATGTCAGATCCTATTTTGACAGCTATGGTTAGATTTTTACTATGCAATTCAAGATCTTTTCTTCTTTCTCTGTAACAACATCTAATACAGAAAACACAGATATCTCACTCTTAATTAAGATCACAGTGCTTTATTTATGATAGCCAGTGTTTCAGGAAGCTACATGGAAGTGCTTGCTGTACTAAGCTAAGTTCGAGAGGGCCTTCCCAGAAGATTAAATCATATTTTGAAGAGATTTATTCAGTGGAAATGAGGAAGCAACATTTCACCAGCATGCGCAGGTCATCTCTCTCCTTAAGAACAGGTCAAAGAACTTGAAACCCATAACATAATATGTGAACATCCATCTGACAGGAAAGATGAAAATTGTATTATTAAGTGCCAATACATTTCTGACATTTTTATAGGCAAAAAAGATTGGAATAAAGCTGCAGAAATCTCTAAGAGAATGGGTAGCAACAATACTATCATTTGCTGTGACTTTACAGGTGTGGGTCATCAGCTTCCCCTCTCAGCACACACTTGTGCAGGCAGACCTGTATGAAAGGAGAGGTAGATACAAAAAATTAGTGGGCTTGGACCTTTACCATCCAATTTGCCGGAAGAGCATGACTCCACAACAGAATCTGGCATCTCTTCATCCCACCACTATCCTTGCCTGCTCTTTCAGTGCCACCAGCTGTCCAAATGAATGTATGATTCCCTCCTCTCCATCATCATTTCTCCTTTTTTGAATGTTACGTGGTGGTGCCAGATTGGCCAGAGCTTTTCATCAGTAAAAGACTTGTTTGGTTTCTGATTCCTTACTCATGCCTTAGCTCGGTAGGAGGCAGCAGCAGGGAAATGGGCCTCATCCCTTCGAGGCTTTGCTGCCTGTGTTCACCATACCCTAACTCATTACCCCAGAGCTACCTGTCTCAGTAATACTGTCTATGAGGAGAGGCTGAACTGGATCTCAGCTTCTCTGTGTGTTTATGAGAGTGAGGGGAAAAAATGTGCAAGATAGAGGCAGACTGCCCGTCTGGATGCCTCTGGCTAGGCACAAATCCTGGCCCCCCTCCTGCAGAGGAGATGGGATGTTTTAGGGGAGTAAGAACAAAGATGGGTAATAGAGCATTTAAATGTCAGGTTGGTTGTTCAGGTCCACCTAGATGAGTAGGAATGGGAAGTTCCCACCTGCTGGTGGCATGGATACCTGTGCCAATGCTGTGTGATAACTTGAGTAGTTCCTCAGTTCTGCAGTAGTTCTGCAGTTTGTTCCTGCAGACACTGCTTTCAGTTGGCATTTTTACTGGCAGAGTCTAAGGACTCTGGAAGGTAAGTCACCTTTCCCAGCTGCAGTTCAGGTTTCCTGCCAAGAAACTGGAGTTGTTCCTTGGACTTTCTGTCAGTAGTTAGTGAGCTGGGTGAGGCATCTGTCTGATCTGGATTGGTACAGTGCCTAGGCTGGGGCCTCTTCAGTCTGGAGGGAGAGGGAGACTCCTACGTGATACTACAACTGAACGAAGAGGAATGGGCCACTTTATCTTTCTGTCATCCCTTTCACTGCATATACTCTTGGAGTGAGTTCTATATTTTAAGTTATTTGTTTCTGAAGGCAGAAGGGACTCTGCCAACAGAAACCAAGCAAACAGACAAAATAATGCCTCGTCTTAACAAAGAGGGCGAGAACTCTATAAAAGTAGCAAAATGGATTTGAAAGGAAATGGATTATCACCCATTAGAAGAGTGTTTCAATGCTTTATGTGAAAGAAGTTGGATTTTTTTTACATGGTTCACTGAAACCACAGCTACTATCAAAACAGAGCAACCTAGGGATGAAAAAGACAAGGGCTAAAGAGTAAGGAATGAGTATAGGAGGAAAACCTCAGTAGCAGAGGCAGGCAAAAGACAATCAGGAAGGATGTGAAAGCAACAGGGGAAGAAATAAGAGAAGTCAGGGTGAGAAATGGTGTCTCTTCCCACTGGAGACCTATGTTTTCCGATTCACTTTCTCCCAAAGCCCAGGATAAATATGCAGAAACCCAAAATATCTCAGGCTATACAGAAAGAAAAGGTAGAGGATAATCCCACAGATGGCATATTTGTTTTGTGCAACTTTTCTGTTCAGCACCACAAGGATTAGTGCATTAACAATACACAGACTTCAGAGAGATAGTTTCACAGGAGAAGGAAGTGCCTCAGGGTTTGCTTCTGTGAAGGCAATGGGAATGTTGCTATTTGCTTCAGTGAAAAGAGGGCAAAGTCCTTATCTGACTGTCTTTAAAATGTTACAAAACAGCAGACTTTAATCAGTAGCTGAAGCCTGCAGGCTTGTCCTGAAGCTGCTTGTTCACCACCTCCTGTTATGTTCTGTGGAGGACTGTGAGAGTCTTTACAAGGTGAGAGCAGGGTCTTTGCAAGGTTCATCCTTTCCTGGTGTCACTTGTGGTGCCTGGAGTGATTCCCCTCATTTTGTCCTTCCTCTCTTACCTGAGTGCTCCACTTCCACTTGGCTTCTCAAAGTGCTGACTGGGGCTAGGTCAGTGTCAGACAGGCTTCCTAAGAACATCAGATGAAATACTGAGGACTGTGAGGGTTGATACAGACTGCCTGCCTAGCTTCCTTCTATATTTTTCTGTCTGTCTCTAGCCCTGTTTCTTCCTTTTAGTGCTTATTGTGTTCAGATCCATTCACAGTTTTGACTTCTTTCCTGATATTTGGCAGTGACAGTGCTGCACACAGGTGCCCCAAACCAGATCCTTCTCCATAAATATATTTCTCTCAGCATCCCTTCAATACATGACCCTTTCATAAGCTTCTGTGCTTGTTTTCAAACCCATTCCCTTTCCCCGTCTTGCAGCAAACAGCTCCTTGGTCTAACTCAAAACTGCACATATCCATCTCCTCCTAACAGACATAAACCTAATGCTCTGAGCCTCCCCTCCTGCCTCTGATCCTTCTCTCGGTTTCTCACCCTTGCTACCCTTTACACCTTCTTTGCTCTGTGCTGATGAACATTTGCTCTCAAGGGGAAAGAAGACCTTAGTCTGTGCACGAAACACCAGGGATGTTCTGAAGAATCACTGAGCCAAACCTTCATCCCTGTCCAGAGGAAATGGGATATCATCTCACTTTCTGAAATAAGAAAGGCAGCCTTTCTGAGGCCCCCTGATGGACTTACAGGTGTAAGAGCCTATGACACATCTTGCACTGAATGCTAGGCACGGAAGATTGCTGAAAAACCTATTCTAATCCATCATCACCTGCATTTTCAAGTCTTGTTTTACTGGACTTATAACCTCAAAGGGAACTGAGAACTAACAGGAGCAGCACCCTGCACCATTTTCATGCTTCCAGCATAGCTGACCCGTTCTTGTGTATCTCCAGAGTAAAAGTGTGAGGACTCCTTGTCTATCCAAAGAGCAGTGTGAACACCAGCCCAGCATCAGTTTTTTCTCGACTGCCAGGACAGGAGAGCATTATTACCTACTATTTAATTACAAGTATGAAAGGCAAAGGAAGGAAAGGGTTAGTGAAATGGCCTATTTCAGTTTTCAGTAGCTCTCTAAACATCCCTAAGGATTTTCTTACCTCCCGTTAAAATTTTAACTGAAAATGCTGATTGTAAGGAATCCAGTAGTAATACAGGCAAAGAAAAGTAGACTGTTAAATACTTTTGCTGCAATAAATCTCCAGGCACTTGAAAGCCAGTAGGGCATGGGGAGGAGAAAGGGTGGATGAAACATGGGCTGCATATTTTAGTAGGATGACTAAAAATCCTGTATCAGGACTCAGCAAATACAAGATGTATAATTTTTAAAGTGTTAAATTGCTCCGTTCTTGCAAGTTGTACTTTTGTCACTGTTCCTGTCTACATGAAAACAAAAAACTTCCCCAATTCCTGCAGAGCCCTGCTTACTCTGCTCTCATCTTTCCCTCTAAGCTTGTCAAATAAACTGCTCAGCTGAATAACTAGAGATATTCCCCTACTCTTTTCTCCCAACCCAGCAGTCTTTTCCTCTCCAGCATTTTTTTCAGTGCTCTTTTTCATTCTCTCTGCTGACTCCATTTGCTTATGAAGATGAGGGGTCCAAAGCCACCTGAGAACCAGATCTGCCCACATTCCTGCATTCAAGGCTGAGTGTTTCCTTTCTTTTTTCTCTTTTCATTGAAAAATTGTATCCACCTAAAAGAAGTAAAAATGAGTCTGAGTAGATAAAAATGAGTCTACACAGAGTGTGTGCCCACAAATCTAAAACAGTGTGTGCCCACAAATCTAAAACAGTTTTAGGGAGGCTTAGGGGAATCTCTGATGTAGAAGTCATAGATGGGGAACAGATATCCCCTTTCCCAAGCATGCATGTGGAAGGGAGCAGGTGGAGCTCAGGGAAGTCTGACCCCAGAGTGACTGAGTTTAGTGAAAGCCTTTCTCTTCTTAGTCAGAAATTGAAATATGTGCTTTGCCTGGTTGATTGTTTGTGCCCATCACTAAGGCTTCAGTCAGCTGGATGAATGATGCCTTTCCAGAAACTCACAGCCTGTTGCTTCTGGTTTTAGTGCAACTGAGTGACAGAACCAGGGCAAGCAGAACATTAACCACAAAGCAGCAGGCACAAGAAGACAAGGAATGAATCAGATTAATAAGATCCTTCACTGTATTTGCCAGCCATTTGATTTTTCTCAATGCCCGTTAACAAGCAGAGGAAAGCAGCCACTACCTGGTTAGCGTAGGGCAGGGAAAAAAAGAGTAACACATTCAGTTTTGCAGAGCCCAAATACTATGTATTTCCTCTTTCTCCGTGTAAGAAGTTGATGTCTGTGTAGCATTTTCCATTAGAGAATAAGAAAGTACTTAACAAGCTCTTCAGTTGAATTGCCGTGCACAGAAAGTACTTGCCTGCTGTAGTTACTGGGTTGCTTATGTTTGGAATGAAAGCGAAGGGAAATACAACACTACCAAGCCACCAGTGTCCATCAGTCTCTGCCATGAGGAAGCCCTTTGCTCCTGACAGAATGTTCCCATCTTGGGCATGAAAGGTTCCACTCTTCACAGCATTCTACCACATTGGAAGGCAGATACAAGGAGCCCGTTTCCTTCTGGGAGCTGGAGATAGAAATTATTTGAATTCGATAGAACAGTAGAGCCAACAGTCCCAATATTGAGAAAACCATCATGGGGTTTTAATGAGCATGGACAGGCGTCACCTCCATGGTGTACATCAGATAAAAAACACCTTCAATGTCCATGTTCAAAGAGTTTAGTGTGATCCCTCCTATGTTTGGTAAAGATTAATCCCGCAATCCAAGAAAGTTAAAAGGGACTAGAAATTCCCACAAAAAGACTACCTTTCCAGAAGTAGCTGGTCCCTTTCCCTCGGTGGCACCCCAGAGCCTTTCCTCAGGTATGGCCTTCTGCACACCCTCTAACACAGAACTAGATTAAGAGCATATAACTGTGCTCCGTGCTGCCTGGAGGCCCAAATGGCATGAAAGGCTGTATTCATGTGCCCAGTCCTTGTTAACACTGCAGCCTGATCTAGGGGCTGGCTTAAGGAGATGCCTGTTGCAGTAGCACACAGCTCTACCTCCCTCTCTGGCTCCTAACTGCACTGGAATGCGTGTCAGTGCCATGGAGGCTGTGTCGCAGAGAGAGCAGAAATTCAGGACAGTGAGGTAGTAGGTCTTGACCCTGCCAGGTCCCAGAAACAGGCAGATGCATAACAGCCTGCTTCCACATTCAGCATCTTCATTTCCAGGTACCTGTTTAGGGAGGATCTGAAGGTGCTTAGAAGCCTGCAAGTGCAAACCGCAGACCACACGTGCAGATGGCAACACACATCTCAGCCATAGCTCATTTTCCAAATGCTGCTTCCCTGGGACGACTCAGGTGCTTCAGGCTTAGTCATGACAGGTTGACAAGGAGATACTCAGAACGAAATAAAATACAAGCAAGGAAAGCCTGATGCCTGGTGTAGTCAGAGAGCTTAGCAAGGCTGCAAAGCATCAGTGGGCAGCCACATGGAAATATCCCGTGTTTGTAACAGCAGGAGTAGGATGGGATTTGCCTGTGTCCAGCATTACAGTCACTGACATTTCCGTGTGGAGTGGCCAAGTGAATCCTACTAGTGGACTGACCTATTTCAGTCACATGGTACTGTGTCCTCCTGCTAGGTGAGACAGCAATGCTTCCCCACTCAGGAAAAAACTAGGACCTTCCCCCTAGGTGCTTTATGCTCCCAGGTTCTTTATTTCTGTAGGTGTCCCATCCTAAACACTCTTCCTCTTCCTGCTCATTGTCTTCATCCCCCACACACCCCCACGCACGTGGCTCTGGATCTCCTCATCATGTTCTTCTCGTTAAAAACCCCATTGTTCATTTGTTTGTTTGTTCTCTCTCTTTCTCTCCTCTTTTTCTCTCTCTTTCGCTCTCGTTTTTTTTTTTTTCCTTCTTTCTTTCTTTCTTTCTTTTTTTGTCTCCTCTGTTTTGTGTACCCAGGCAGCCCATTGAGTAACTTCTTTGACGTAATTAAACAACTTTTTTCAGACGAGAAGAACGGGCAGGTGAGCCATCCCCCCGGCACGCCAACCAAGCATAGCGCAAACAGCAAGCGGAGCGATTCCGGTTCTAATGACTATGGGTCTAGAGGAGACAATAAGTACCCTGCTGGCAAAGACAAGGCAAAGATGGTCTCATCAGTCGGCCTACAAGACCAACCTTAAATAAACACATAAAAAATTAAATAACTTAGAGAAAAAAAAACAAAAAACAAACAAAAAAAACCAAAATAAAAACAAAAAAAACAAAAACAAAACAAAACAAAACAAAACAAAAAGAAAAAAAGCAAGAAAGAATGAAAGAATATTCCTTAGCAAGCTAGCCTCTAAACTAGAAGGATGTATATACCTTGCCACAACAGTACAAAACTGTCTATAGACAAATTTTGTATGAAGGAATGACTGTATATATATACATATATATATTTATATATGATATATAATATATATCTCAGAAACAAACACAAAAACAAACGAATGAAAGAATGAAAAGAAAAGAAAGAAAAGAAAAGGTAGCACAGATGACAAACCCAGTTCACCAGATCTTGGGTTGTGGTTTTTTTCAATTGTTTTTTTTTTCCTCCCTTTTTTTGAATGTTTTGCTTTTTTTCTCCTTCCTGATTTTTTGGGTTTTTTATTATTTTTTTTTTGTTTTCTTTTGTTTTGTTTCTTGTTCTGTTCATGCTCTCTCTGTGTTTCTGACGACACCACTTGTTTCCGCTCTGCTACCAGGAATTATCCCGAAAAGTTAACATGTCAGCCACGGCTTCACCTTCTGTGCTCTGCGGACACTTGTTGACGGAAGGCAACCGATGTAGACTGTCCAAGGACCAGTCCTGTTTGAGGTTCCCAGCCTCCCCTCTCCCTTCAGGAAGTGGGCTTCTCCCCCACTTCTCCCCAGACACCTCCCCAGTGCACGCCTGGTTTTTTTTCTCCCCTCTCTTTTTCTTTTTTGGTGCTCCGCAAGAGAGATCTGCTCAGTTATGGGATTGCAGAGTCTGGGCTCAAAGGAGGTTGCAGATTGTTGGAGTGAATTATTTACCCTTGGCAACTTCTGTCCGCGCAGGTGAACGCAGCCCGGAGAGGGAGGGTGTGGGGAAGGAGACGGGTGTAGCGGGAGCGCAGTGCTCCACGAATCCAGAGCGCGTTCTCATCAGAAACCAGCCAGGAGCAACTCAAAACTAAGCGTTGAACCAAGACAATACTGGGGAGCTTCATCACGGGATTTTCTTATCTTTTTTTTTTTTCCCCCCACCACCTTTTCCTTTTATTTTGCCCCCTTTTTTTATATATACATGTATGTATGTGTGTATATTTATGTATAAATATACATATATACATACATGTATATATATATATATACACAAACTGATTGTTTTTTTTATACTGTATCATTTTGCTTTTTAACCTGCTGGAAGGGGAAAGGAGTAAACATAGGAGGGAGAGGGGGTTCAATGAATAAACACATACAAACAAAACATTAAAACTTAGGGAAAAGGCAACTTCTGGTAGCAAAGAAGAGGGACAAGACTCTGCCAAGGACTGTCTCTCCCGTCACCAGGCACAGTTGCCACTGCTGCTACTGCTGCTCCTCCTTCGACACCTTCCTCCCCACCTGTCAACTCCCTGCCACTGTGCCACCGCGCTGGGACCTTCTTCAACCAGCTGGATCCTCCACCACACCCTGCATTTAGAGGCAATTGTTGTGTTGCTAGTGCTGCATTGATATCAGTATTATTATTTCTTTAAGTTACCAGTTTCATTTGTTGGCTTGGGTGATTTTTTTCTTAAAAAAAAGGAAAAAAGAAAAAAAAAAAGAAAAAAAAAAAAGAAGATGAAGAGGAGGAAGAAAAGAGACTTATATTGGGTTTTATTTCCTCCGTGTGTGTGTGTGTGTGTGTGTGCAAAATCACTGGCACTTAGTTCATCAGAGCAAGACAAGGTGGAGTCAGGGCAATGGGAGACTTAATCACGAAGCTACTGTAAACTTTAAAATTTACTGCAAGATATTTTTATAAAGCTTTTGTTTTGGTTTTGGTTTTGTTTTTTCTTTTTTTTTTCGAAGGGGAGGAGGGTGGGATTGGGTGGATGGGGACCTTTTTTTTTGTGTTTCAGTTACTAGGTCTTGGTTATTTATATATACATATATATATATTTAAAAAAATAAGCTGTTAGATATATCTTCTGTTTAATAACTGTGTAGAGGCAACATTGATTCTTATTTATTTTGGAGAGGAGGGGGAAAAAAGACACAGAAACCCTGTAAGTGTTCATTTTGTGACTTTGAGAAAGAAGAATTGCCGCCTTTTTTCCTCCTCCTCAAGAGTTATGTGACCAAGTGTAACTTATTCTGGCCCAAGCTCAAAGGTTAAACAAACAAAAAAAACGTGGTTTTACGCGTGGAAGACAAAACACAGTGAGAAGTATTTCTTGACTGAGATTTTAAGAATGTAGGCTTAGCATTAGTGTTCAGCTCTTTTATGACCTTCGATTGCTGCTCGTTGGGTTCCTATGGGTGTATGTTGTATCGCAAGATTATTTTTTTTTAATGATAATGTTGGATGAGTTCTTTTTTGTTGTTGTTGTCGTTGTTGGTTTTTTTAATCATTTTTCCCCTTCTTGGACCAGTTTTACTTGTACATAGGTTTGAAGATTAAAAGAATTTTTAAAGACACAACTGGGGCAAAGACCTTTGACTTCTGCCCTGTTTCCCCATTCCCCCAAATGGGAGGGATTTATTTTAATTTTTTTTTTTCCTTTATTTATTTATTTATTTATTTATTTTCCCTATTCTTAAACTTTTCTCTCTCGTATTGCTGTGTGCATGTCAGACACCAGGGGGTGATGGCTGGGGAGGGGGGGAGGCAAGGGTGCAGGAGAGGGGGGCAGTTTTAATTGCATGACATTGCTGTAAATTAGTCTCTTTTGCTTTCGTTGTCTTTCCTGCCTCTGCCCTCTCTCTACTTCTCCTCCGAGCTCCCCTCCCATCACCCCCGTCCTTCTTTTCCCTCTTTTCTCTTCCCTTGTGTATAGATTTTGATGCTTCTGTTACATTGTACCTCTACAAAAGGCTGGGATTTCAATACAAGATAATAATAATAATTTAAAAATACCTATATCAGCAAAACCCACGTGGTACAAGCAGGAAGGGGATTACTCACACAAGATATAAGAATAAATGAAAGCAATACCTCTTGTTATCCTTCCTATTTTGTACTTCGAAGACACACACGCGCGCACACACACATATACAGACACAAACTGATATTATTTAATGGTTTGAAATGGACAAAAAAATCTGATGTATCCCTTGTTAAATAACTGTGAGCAACTTTAGTTCAAAAACCAATAAATTCATTCAGTAAAGATACCAGCTGTTGAGTGTCCTGTTTATGTCCATGAAAACAAACTTCTGGCCAGTGCCAGAGCCGGTAAGTACCGTGGCACGGCCTCCTGCACTGAAGGAGCTGAAGATGGCAGCTGAAGGAAGGCAGCATCCTCCTGGCCGTGGAATTAGCACCAGGGTCCAAGGAGCAAGGACAGCTCAACCCCGTAGGCCTGGCTTTCCGCAGTAACGTGTTCCAAAAGCTTAATCCAAATTTCAGAGCAATCGCACCCCCCCCGAGATCTGGTCTGGATGGAAACCACTGTACCGAAAACTGTGACTGCTTGTGAATGTCCTCCTCTCTAACCTGAGCTTCTCGCATTGCTTCCAGATTTAGCTATAGGAAGGATTTCTGCACCCTCCCTGCCTGAAACACTCAGTCACATACATTTGAAAAAGCTGCTCAGGTACGTCCCTGGCTTGTGTGGGTCTGGGGTTTGTTGCTGGTTGGTTGGACAGTGTGTGTGGCTGCTGGCTTGTCACACCTCGCTCTCTGTTCGTTTCCTCTGGGTTTGTAACTGTACCCAGCAATTCTCGTCCTGGGCTCTGACCTGGCTGGCGCATCCCTGGGAAAAGCGGGTGCTTCCCACCCGGCTGGGGAGAGCGTGGCAGGCCAGGCTCACAGCAGGGCTGCGGCACTGGCCCTGAGCACACCCTGGCCCGGCGCTCACCGCAGCCTGGCCAGCTCCAGACGCGTCCCCCTTGTGTCCCCTCTCGTGTCCCCTCTCCAGAGCTGCCCCGGCCAGGCCTAGCAGGGTTTCCTGCCAATGGAAGCCGTGACGGGCAGGCACCACCCGCCAGGGAGGGAAGGCAGGAGGAGACCTTCTGGAACGTTCCGTGGTGCTGCCTCGGCCTCAGGGATGCTCTGGCAAGGTGAGGGTGTCTGGGGAGCCTCTGCTCTGCTAGGCAGCACCCTCAAAATACACTCTCATCTAGGAAAAAGCCAGAGTGTTCATAGGGTCTTTGGGGGATTCACTGGTCTGCTAAAACTGGAGGGAAGAGCTGACGAAGATGGAAGGATGAGGAGAATCACAAGAGCTGCAGGATTCGATCTCTGTAACACTGGAAACCCAGAACTGGGAACTAGCTGTATATCATTTGCATTTCTGTAAGTGAAAGGATGTGCTGGGCTGCAGTGTAAGGGGAAATGGGATTTAAGGGCAGCGTGGCAGCAGGTGTATGCTGCTTCTTTTTCTGTTTTGTTTTCTCTTTCCAGGATGTTCATGAACTTCTGTGATCTGTTCATGTCTCCAGTACTATGCACAGTTAGCATACCCAGTATTGCTAATTATGGTCTTCAAAAGCTATAAGAAGAAAATAATGATTTTGCAAAGTGGAGGACCTCATGCTTAGGGCCTGCCCATGTTTACTCTGCGTTCTTGTCCGACCATGTTATAACACAGTCTCTCGCTACATGGTGTCATATTACCATCTGTAGTGCATAGGAGGAGCTGTACTTCTGACCAAATTGAGTTTGTATTTAAACTGTTGTCCACAAAACACCGTTCTTATTTTATAGCTTAAATCTGAAAGCAAGCAGTAAATGTAGCTGGGGATTTTGGCCTGCCTCTGTGACTGAGGTAGTTGGATTATGTCTGCTGCCAGGTGGGGGCTGTTGTCCTCATCCAAACCCCATCTCAGGTGATGTCTGATGAGATGCTGTGAGCTGTGCCACCTGCACTTCGTTAGCTGAGGTTCTGAGCTCTGCAGCTCTTGGCTCTCTTGGAGAGTCCAGCTCTTTGGGCTCAGTAGCTAAAAAACTTCCTGCGTTTAAAGTTCATCTGTCTGATTTCCTCTGGGTGAAGCAGTGCAGCGTAGGACCTTCCAGGAGTAAACTGAAGACAAGGCAAGTGTGTGATATTCCAGCTGGCATTTTCTGTTTGTCTGTTTTGCAAGTGGGTGTTAACTTTGTTTAGACACATGCGTACATGGAAAATGTGTGCTTGAGGTGAACAGTTTTTAATTGAGCTAGTACCTGACATGTGCTATATAGATAGATGGTGTATATGCATCAAATGAGCAGCTGAGCCCGTCGTCAGCAGGGTAAATCTCATTGCCACATGTCAGTCTGGGGGCTGAGAAAGAGGTTGGCTGTGTTGGAGAGCAATAATGCAAATTGTCCAAGCCTTGCAAACAATGCATGACAATTTCCTCAGTAGTCAGGCTGGCTTTAATGAAAGTGATCGGATGCGAATGACTGAGCTTTAATGGCTCTCACTGGGCATGGGCAAAGACAGCGTTTGTAAAGACAACGAAACTGTGTGAGGCCTCCAGGTAGTGCTAATTCTGTGCCCGCTGTTACAAGGTATGCCTTCTTTCCTGATGATTCAGACAGTGCATTTAACCCATCAGGCTCGGACGTTTTCTTAAATACCGCAGCAGAATGCCCACAGGGATTGTGTTCTGTAGGGAAGTCTGCAGGACTGGTCCCCCTATCTTTGCTTCATTTCAGCTGTATACAACTAATTGTGTGTGAGCTGCTCTTAGAAGGGCAGAGTGTTTTGGTGAGGAAGAGATTTAGCTCTGAGTTTCTTATTATAGAAAACAACAGGGAGGGAAGAGAGACACTTGTCTAAAAACTGGAAAGTATCTTAGTTCTTTGTTGTACCCTTTAATCTTCTTATTTTATTTAAAACCACTTCAACAGCTGCAGCTTCTGCTAAATTTGGAGAACAAAACCGTAGTAGTTCAACTGTCTGGGGATACTTGAGGCCACAAGTGGAAGGGAAACACACACTGAGGGCAAGTCCTTTCTTCTTCTAAATGCACAGTTTATTGTGGGGGTTATTTTTAGTGCTGTAATCTCACTGAGTGCTGCTGAGAGAAACTGTGCCAGGCAGGCTTTGAAGGGCTTGAGAAATGGGATTTCCTGTTCCACCGGCTCAGAGCTGACTCTTGGCATTGTCGGGAGCTATTATCGCCTTCTCGCAGCCAAAGGAGATAACACAGCTTCAAGGTCAGGGAAGACACAAGCTTCCATCAACGGCATTAGCAGAAGGAAGAGTTTGCTTGCAGCCAGGGTGGGTGTTTCTGGTGTAGCAGGGGACCTCTGCCTGGGCAGAGAGGTCTGCCCGTGGATCGCAGAACCACACAGCAACCGAGGCCGGAAGGGACGTGCTTAGAACAGGCTGCTCATTGCTGTGCCCGTTGGGTTCTCAGTGCCTCCAAGGTGGGCTCTGCACAACCTCTCTGGACAGCCAGTTCCAAAAACAGCTGCCCAGGGGAGCAGAGAAATTTATAACATTATTAAACAGCTTCTCGTTGACCTGCTCAAACAGCTTCTTGTTGACCTGCTCTTTGTTGCACCTTCTGTGCTTCTGCCGAGTGTTCTCTCTTGCGTGGACATTCCTGAGTCTGGAAGGCAGTACTGGCCCAGCCCTGGGAATGAGGTACATTTCTCTCCATGCTGTCCAGAAGAGAAGGAAAACAGGTTGGTCTAGGGAAGTAGTGACCCATGGTATAAGGAAGCACTTCTAGGTTCTAGAAGAACTGTCAGAAAAAGCAGCTGTGTTTACTGTACGGCCTCGTATACTCTTGAAAAGTATTCACACTGAGACGGCAGCTTCAATTTGCAGTGTCTGTTCTGGATAGTTTGTCTGTGGGACATCCTTGTTCTCAAAGTAAAATCAGATTTCAGAATGGAGGAAACGAAGCTGAAACAAGGCAGTCCTGACTCACACTGGAGTTACCTGGAATTAGATTCCAGTGTTATGCCGTTTGTGACAATTGCCTTGGTCAAGTCTTGTTATTTATGAGATGCACAGCGGGGTGGTGATTTCTCTCCTGTCTGAAGCAAATGACTTTGATAGTTCTGGTCTGCTTTATTGAATCATGCTGCTCACAATTAGGTGCAAGAATGTATCAGGGAATGTATTGGAGCTACCTTCGTTAGGGATGCTTTGAGGATGTGTGAAAAGCCATTTGTAGGACTAGGTACAGATGGAATCCTGGCTGAGACCTCCCTTCACTTTATGGAAATGCTCATGAACTTCAGTTCACACAGGGTTCCTGATCTAAACTCTTGTGCATAAGTGCAGTGTAGGAAGTTGTCTCTGCCCAAGAGCCTTCAGTTTTAGCACCAAATTGCACAGTAAGAGCAGAAATGGGTATGGAGTAGGTAGAGCTTTGTGTTTACGGAAGAGCTTAAAATAAATGGCCTTGGGACAAGGGGTGGTCCCCATCTACTGAGCTTTAGGTCAGTGTTTTGACAGACTGTGATACCTCTCTGCAGCAGGGCCTCTACGTAGGATGGTGGAAAAAGCAGGATGGTTGGGAAGAGGGCTGGACTGGGACTGCAGTGTCCTGGCTTTGGCTCTTGCTGGGTGTGTGGCAGTGGGTGGCTCTGCCTTTCTAAATTGCAGAGATAAAGAAGCTGAGGAAGGCAGCAGCACCTCCTTTGCAAGGAGCTTTGGGGATGGCCGTTAAATGCAGGGAATAAGAAGTAGGCAATTTTGTGAGACTATTCCTGGTTTACTGCAGTTGAGCAGAATCTGGGCATTGAACAGGAAACTGTTTTGTCTGAAACACAGCCAGTTTGCTGGGGATCCCTGAAGTTGCTGGCTCCTGATAGAGCCTTCTCGATGTGATCTGTTCAGATGCTGTAATACTTCAGAGTCGAGCACATTTTTTTGCTTTCTCTCAGGTAGCTCAAAGGCCTAGAGTGACCTTGTGCAGAGGAGACCTGGACCCAGCGTAGGGGTCTGTGGTACAGCGTGTGGTTTGGTAGAGTCCTGGTTTTAATTTTCTGAAGCATGTTCTCCTATAGGGAATCCAAGAGTAGGTTCAAATAACAGCTTTAACCATCCAGTGTGAAGGTGTTCATTTGCCAGATACTTGGATGGCACAGTGATACGGCTTTGTCAGCACTTTACAGAGGGGACTGAAATCTTACCTGGGCTGAATAAGAGCAGTAAAGCAGAATGTCCCTTGCTCTGCTGAGGCTGTAAGTGAGAGTGGCTATGTGAGAGATAAAGCACAACTCTTTCCCTTCACTGCTCCTTGCCTTGTGTTGAATGCATAATATAAATGTGTGTGTGAGGCTAAATAGTTTGTAATTTCCACCTGTAAAATAGACTCTGTGCAGCCTGCAGTACACCTGACATTAGAGCTTGGTGGCTTTCCTGGTGCTGGCAGCCCTTTTCTTGGGTGTTACAGAGCTGTGGGATGACCCCAGCAGCCACATCTGGCACAGGCCTGTGTTGGCTGAATTATGAATTGCATTCAAAGGAAGTAAAGTTCCATGCTGCTGTTTTCTTGTTTCTAATTTAGATTTAGTGTGGCTTGCTTAGGCTTGTCAGTGGTGAAGGACTCAGTGCTCAACCTGAGACCACACTGTGGTGGTGGTGGGGAAACCCGACCAAAATGGGCTCTGTTTGCTGCTCCATCAGGTTCTGCATGCAGATATTAACATGTCATATCTCACAGGTAGGTGACTTTCCAGCACAGGATTGTTATTCACCTCCCCAGGTATTTCCTCTGCTATTACACTGCATTTTATCTGCTTTCCCAGGTTCTCTGCTTTTCTTAATTATCATCTATATAGAAATAGTGACTCACCAATTGCTGACAGGTTCCTTGGAATCTTGACCAGGCACACACTGGTGAAATATATGGGACTCTTGTGGCTTGTGAAACCTGGGAATTCAGAGTAGTGCTCCCTTCAGACCCTGAAATGACAAGTCTCTGAAATGAAAGTGGGCTTGCTGTAAACCAGTCAACTTCAGGACAATTTCTGTGATGGCGTGAGCATTTTACTCTGGAGAAAAGTGAAAACTTTTAGAAAATTCTTACGTTAAGTGCAGTTTGAATTAAGTTTGATGCACTAGCTCTAGCTTTTATCCTGTTGCTAACATGTAGGGCTTGTTTTTGGTTAGTGACCCAAACAAGGGCCAGCTGCAGCCATTTACTTTTTTAAAAAAAGTAGTTCTAAAAGCTGTTCTGCAGGATATGTTTGGAAGTATGTGGACTGTGGGTTCACAGAGAGGTGTGAAAGCAGATACAACCCTGATGTTCATTTTCAGTGGAGTTGCACTGCAGATTTGCTTTAGCAAAAGGGATGAAAGAGGAGAGCCTGACAGAATGTTAGCCAGAATGAGGAGAACTGCTGCAAAAGGATCTCATTTGGGAAAGGGGAACAAAGAGCTTTTGTCACCTTAACTTGTACTGCCCTGTAATGGGAAGGGCTCACTACCTGTGTGTAGCCGTGCTTGGTCTCTGGTTCATTGTCCCCAGGCCGTGTTAATGTGCAGTTTCTGCTTGCATTTTCCTGCTCCATCTCTGGGGGGGAGAGACAGAGTCAGCCAGAACACACAGAGCAGCACTGGCCGTGTCCAACATGAAAACTTTACCTCAGCCCCTGAGGTGGCAATGGGTAGAACCAAGTGCTGTGGTGTCACTTGGAAGTACAAACTGTGTGTTTTGCGTGGATTTTGCACGAACATAAACTTCCCAGTCTGCCTGTTGCTTCCACAGCTGCTGCTGCTCTGCTTTCCACAAGAGAGGTGGAGAAACATTTTGTAGTATACAAAAATCCTGTAGAGAGACAGAATATGGTGTCACCCCCTACATGCTGTGTGAGGTGACGTGAGGCAGTTGTGCTACAGAGCTTTTGTGCTGGGCCTTGTACAATGCCCTGCTGATTATCTGGCGTGGAGAACAATGTCTAGAACACAGGCCCTTCCTCAGAGAGGACAGGGCAGCAGAGACACTGTCTTTTCTTTTTGCTTCCTAAAGACTTTTACAAGCTGTATCGTGTGCCAGCTGTCAGTGGTGCTGTACAGAGGCAGGAGAGGAGGAGAGAGAGGGGTGGATATGCCTCTCTCCAGCTTGTGTAGCTTCTGTGTAGCTTTGCAGAGACATGACAGCATTCACGTGGTGTGACAGGGTCACAGCTAAACATCAGAGGCTGTTTGCAGGAGGGGGAGGACCAGACACAGCCCTGTCCTGCTCAAAGGGAAAGGTCAGGTAGAGCCCACTGCCACAGGAGCCTGGACAGATAAATACTGAGGCACATTACTGAGGCGTGTTTCAATAGCACACGAAAGCCAAGATGTGTTCTAGTACCTGCAGCAAGGGACAAGCTTTCCCCTTGTAGGTGTGACAGACAAGGAGAAGGAGAAGAGGTATCTGTTGTCCATTTTGTACAGATTCAGGAACTGAGATGAAGAGCAATTCAGTGATTCTCTCAGAGAAACTCAGTGGCTTGGGCTGAAATTTGAATCCAGATCTTACCCTGGCAACAGCACGTTCCAGTGACAGGGTCTGCAAACCTCCTCAGGGGCCTGTCCCCAAAGACAGCATCTTTCATTTCTCAGCACATCACTTTTGCTCTTTTCAGATACGAAGGCTACGTTTCTATCTTTGTTAATGAAGGGAAAGTTGTTTTGGCATTTCTTGTCTTTCTTGTGGGATAGCACCAAGATCCAGCGTGGTATCTGCCAACTGAGAGACTGCAGAGGAAGTCTGGATCATGCAGACTGTCCCAGTTATGCAAGCAGGGAAACACGTGCCCACCTTTTGGAAGCCAGAGTTACACAGTTTGTGATTTGTGAGTAATTCTGAGCTCTCTGTCCCTATGTCTATGGGGACTTTTATGAGTGTATGTTCTTGTGAGGGTTCTTTGACATCAAGTAACATGGGAGCACAGGCTGCATTTTTTTCCTTGGGAAACTTAGGGGTTCATTTACAGGCTTTTTTTTCCCCTGCCAATAGTTGCTTGTTTCTGCAAAACGTGTAGAAGATTTCTAATTGAATCAAAACTCCGACCTGTCTTCCAGGCTGGTTGAAATCAGGCAGCAGTTCAAAAGTTTGGGGTAGGCAAGAAAAAGGGACAGGCAGATGGAGTCTTGCTTAAACTTAATTCATTTTTTGACACCTGGCTTTAAAAAGAGCCCGTGTTTTCAATTCTTGGGCCAGAAGACTTTCACTGCAAAATAAAGCAGTGCTGTTATAAACCACCTGAGCTCTTTATCTGAGGAGCACCTGGATCAGAAATGAATGTTAATCCAGTAATAACAGATAATTAAACAGTTCTAATGGGGGCTTTAATCTCTCTTCTCCAGATGTAGTTTTGCTTTTTGCCTTCATCAGGGAGATTATGATGGAGCACAGAGGTCTTCTAATCCAATCAAAATTCCTTGATGGATTGGAGTATTTGTTGTGCTTTCACATTTAAGCAGTGGTTACACCACAAGATTAACTTCATTCACAGGGTTGGTATCTTGTTACTAAATTCAACTTACTGGTTTGATGCAGGCAGAAGAAAGGTGGGAGGGCAGGATACAAGTGTGTCCTGTATCTCTGTGCTGCACAGAATTGTTTGGGACCAGGCTTTGGGATTCAGGTGACACCTTGCAGCCTTCTGGTGCCTCAGTGCTGACTTTGTGCGAGCTTGAACTGATCTGCCTTAAGCCCTGAACTCCAGTAGTGGCTTTGTAGTTGAAAATCTCATGTGGAAGGAGCTTTACCTGTGCAGCTGGGAATTGTGTGTCTGCTTTCTTTTGCCTTACAGATTGTGTAGAGATTCTTCCCAAGTGTCTTGGCTTCAAATTGAAATTTCTGTTTGGCAGCAGGATGCTGACAAATGCTGGCTTGCAGTGCCTGACTACCTTCCTGCTATCCACTTCCCAATGTCATCCTCTGGGAGTGAAATGAGGGACTCCAGGCACAAACCTCTTTGGGTCAACAGATGCAAATTCAAGGGGAAAAAAATGCTTTTTTGCTCTTCTGCAGACCATCTCACTGGTATAATAATGACTCACCAATGAGGTTACTGAGGTCTTGATGCACATCTTGCTCTAATATTTGCTCGGAACTACCCATCCTCACATGCTGGGTCTGAGATGCTCTGATCACATCACAGCATCTGCTCTGTAGATTTTGCTTAAGCCAGTTTAAATCAGTTTTAAACTCATAAGATTATTCAAATACGTATATTATTATTATTATTTGTGCTCTCTCAAAAATGTTCTTAAAGTAGCTGAAGTTTTCACAATTCTGCTTGTAGTGGGTACAGCTGGTCTTCAGCCACAATTTGTTTTCTGCTTCTCATATCCACTCCTGCTAAGGCATGTTTTATAGACACAAGGATTCAAATTAACTTTCCTAAATTGCTGAGTGTCAGTAAACCTGGCTGAAAAGGACACGGAGTTCTTTCTGTTACAGGTTTTACATAGATTTCAGGTAAATATATTGGGTTATCCAATGTCACTTTCCTGTTCTGCATTATCTTTTGAAACAGAGCCAAGCACAGAGCTCTCCTTATTCAAAATAAAAGTAAATCGTTTAGTGGGATTAATTTCAGTATTAAGAGCTATTTCATTGTCTGCCGGGTTTGACATGAGAGAGGTAGCTCTTCTACCTAAGTTTTGATGCTTAGGAACAGAAAGAATATTCCTTGAGATGATTTCAGGAATTAATCCTATGGAAATCAGATTTTTGTGTTTGATACTTTGTCAAGTGCAATTAAGAGGGGGGAAACAAGTAATTTAGGAAAGTTCATCTACTTGGAATTAGCACTGTCAAGTAAAGGCCTTTCCTAAGGGAATTCAGTGCACACACAATGATCAGAACAGGACTCTGTGTGCTGTGTGCCCTTGCGGGGTTGGACGAGTCTGTGGTGCTGGAGAGCTGTGCAGCCTTTCTTCTCTTTCTCAGACCGGGGATTCACCTCCAACTCCTGCACTGGCATTAAAGCCCTTCGGGGGGAACCCTGGAGTACTCCACTGGTTCAGAGTGGGAGTTAAATTAGTGGCTGGTGCCCAGGACCAGTTTGTTTTCCCTGTTTAGGTTTCCTTTCACAGTCTTTGAGGGCAGTACTTGCTTCAGGGCAAGGTGTCTTCTAAGCCTTACTGATGTCGGGTTGAAGCAGTGGTTTCACAGAAGCTGAAATCCTCTGTGAGGTGGCATTTGCCCTTTCTGTATCTGAGCTGATGTTGCAGAGGGTTGCTCTCCACTGAGCACAAAGCCTGTCTAGCCCAGGCTCTTTCTACTCTTTCTTTTGAATTATCCCAGAGACCATTAAAAGGAGGAGGAGGAGGAGGTAGTTTATGTGAGGGACCCTGCACCACTTTGTGAGAGAATGTGAGCTACCTGCACTGGTGTATGGGAAAGTGCCAGAGCATTTTAATGCCTTCCTTTTAGAAATAATGAAAATAATTAACAAATGACAACTTACTTAAAAACAAGTTTATGTAGTGTTTCTTTTTTTTTTTTTTTTTTTTGGCTAGACAAAGCTCTCTGAGGGTTCTCTTATCTGAGTGCTTGGCCACAACAATTTCTGTTTTCTCTGAGTCACATGCTAACCTAGCTTTGAAAAGTCTTATTGTTTATGTCAGCTGTCACCATCAGAACAGTTCTGTCCACGAAAAGAATAGAGACCCCATTAGCAGACTGAGGGTTTTTTGCCAGCTGTTTGGAGTTTTTCTCATGTTATATCATCAGTTCAGTTGGAAAGATTTTGCTGTAGTGCATGCAGCTTACCATGTAAAGATACCAGGTCTGTCTTGAAATCCTTCAGGTACTGGGTTTATATTCAGGCCCTGGTACTGGCACAGCAGCATGGATAACTCAGCCACACTGAACCTGTGCTGTAACTATGGACAGCTACTGGGCAATAGAACTACGTTTAAGCTGCCTGGTGTTGCCATTTGTGCCACAGGCCCAAACACTGGTTTCATTTGTTTAGTGGGTTTGAATAGAACAAAACAACAACCATGTCCTCTGTCTACAGTTTAGATAATGGCAGAGTATTTCTGGATTTGAGTTCTTTCTGTTAACAGCTGAAATGGTGAGCTAAGGATTGGCTGGGACAAGTTCGATGATGGATGTGAGCAAAGGCTTGTTGGGTGAAGCGTGGCTTTGATGAGATCAGCATGCTTAGCAGGATTCATAAAGCTGGCTTGTTCTTTTATGGGATTGCTTGTTTCTGTGGCAGTCCTTCAGTCTCCTGCTGATGTGCTATTTGGTACCTGGCAGCATCCATCTTTAGCCCCTGATCACTTCCAGGAGCATCCTGGCATGCACATGTTTGGCTAGAACTGGTGGTACCTCAGAGCCATTTCTCCTTCCTCAGATCTTGTCAACAAAGTGTTCTTTTCTGGTTGAGTTTCTTAACTCTCTTGGTCAAGAGGTTGTTACTCACATATGAGTGTGGTCTGTGGGGTCTCTGACTTGGTCACTTTCTGCAATTCCCAGGCAAGGAAGAAGAGCATAGCTCTGATTTTGCTGGGTTGAAGTAGAAGATGCCTGACTCAATTTCCAGCTTGCCACTTCAGGCCCTTTCTTAGGGCTGGGACGAAGCTGCTCCTCTGATTTCTACACAGCTTCATTCCCTTCAGGTTAAAACTGCACGTGGGCTGTTTGTGCAAAAGATGTGGTGGCACTGTTTCCTTGTCCCCCTCCCTGAATGGCCAGAGGTAGCCCTTGTGACAGACACAAGCTGCTGACCTTGGTGCTTGCTTACCTGCTGCTGGTATTTACTCCAAATGGCATGGATAAAGAAATTATTTTCCTCCTGTTTTTATTTATGGGCACTGAGGATTGGATTTCCTATGAATGCTGCAGCCTCAAAGACTTAGGGATAATGACAAAATGGGGGAAAGTTTCAGCTTGATACAACAATTTATATATGCTATAAATTTATGCAACCTCAGCTCTTCAGCACATCACTCTTGTTTGTAGAGCACCAAATGTCAGGAACAGGATGCTCCAAAACACACACAGGAATATTGCTGGGTTTAAGTGAAAGACTTTAGCCGTGTGACAGCTTGTGCTTTGCTTTGGTTTTAGGCCTGAAAGTTGGTCAGGGATTCTGCACTGGCAGGTGTAAAGCTGCGTTTGACAAGGCAAGGCCTGCCAAAGGCACGTGCGGCGGGGTGGGGGGATAGGTGCCTGGATGGTTCAAAAAGGTGTTTTCTAGTAGTGTTTGGTTATTTTTCTGTGGTATTTTATTTAGCAACACTCAAACCAGGGTACGGTCTGTCATGATTTTGGGGATAGGGGGCATTGAATGTAGAGTAATTAAGTTGTCTTGCTTGTTCTGACAGCACTTTAAACAATTTACAAAGCCTATTTAAAGCAACAATATGATAATTTAGCCAGTATTAGAAGACCTAAGCCTGTCTGTTAGTCCCAGGTGAATTCAGGCTCAGTGCTCACAGTGTGAGGCATCAGTGGCATGTTCTAAGCACAGGAGGAAGTCATGACAAGCTCTAAAGGCTCAGTGGCACTTCTGTATCCAAAGTTTCTGCAGTGTAATTCAGTAACCACTGAAATACCCTCGGATGCCTTCAGGCTGAGCTTTACAGTAACATTTACTCCTGACAGGAAGAACATTGGTGTTGGCACTATTTCAGTGTTTTCCTTATTCCCACTGCTAAACCCAACAAGATAGGCCACACTAAAATAGGATTCATTATTTGTGTTCTTGTTAACTGCTTGTAAAATGTAAAGTGATTACCCTGGCAGATGAAGCGTCCGTGCTTTCAGGAATATCAAATGCCTGCAGAATGAAGCTGGGACAGCTGCCACGAACAACAGCAGGCTCTTCCAGAGGTACCGTGGGCCTTCACTGCCCTCCTGGCAGCTGAATTGTTTGCTGCTTGGAGCCAACACGTGCGTTCCCAGACTTGTGACGAGGTTCTGCAAGTTCTCCTATGGGAAGCTAAGGCATAGTCACCCTTGTGTTTGACAGAGACATCACTGTGTTGTGCTTGGAAACTCAAGAGCTGCAGCCAGGTCAGTCTTTCCAAGGCTGAACTGCCTCTTGTTCAAGTCAAACCTTTCTCAAATGCTTCAGTTCTAAATGGTCTTTTAGCAAACACAACTGCAAATGTGTTTTTAGAGGAAGATCATAAATTACCAGAAGTTACTTGAGTTTGAGTGGTTGTTTCCTGCTCTCAGTTTCTTACCTTGGACTCTACTGTGTTCTCAGGGCAAGCAGCAGAGGGGTCTTACCAATGGCACTGTTCTGACTGCTTCTGCTGACCTCTGGTTTTCCCTCCAGACTTTAGTGCAGGGAATTGTCATGGAAAGGCTCGCATCAGCATAGAGACTGAATGGGAATATTTGTCTGGCTCTGGAGGCTGCAGCAGGAGGACATGGTGAGGATGGAGTGCTCTTGAACAGCCTGTGCTAGCAGCACCCAGCCAAACAAGTCAGTGGGACTGCAGCACAGTCGGAAGGAACCCACAGTCCAGAAACAAACAATACAGGACAAGTCTGGCATCACAAGGTTTGAGGTTGTTTTCAATCCCTCCCCCCATCCCTCACTCCGCCTCTTCCCTTTTCCTCTGCTCATGTCTTTTTTGCTCTTCTTTTCGTTACTTTTATGACTTATTCTTTTTCTCACTTGCACACTTTATCATTATCTCTTGCTATTGCACTCTTCTTCACAAGTTTTTTCTTGCTTTTTTGTGTTTGTGTGGCTTTTTGGTTGTTTTTTTTTCTTTTAATTTCACCCCTTGGTTGTGTTTTTCCTTTTCTTTTTTCCTTGCACTTGTTCTATCTTCCTCTTCTCTACTGCCTTTTACTACAGGTACAGACTTCATTCTGGCAAACCTCCTCAGAATTATGCCAGGTCAGTCATTAATCATTCATAGCCCTCAGGTAATGACCAAAACCAGTAGCAAACAATTGTCACAGCTGTGACAGAAGAACAAGGGCAAGCAAAACCTGGCATTTCCCCACCTGGAAACAATGACTGCAAGAATTGAGTGGAAACTTGAAGGAAAAAAAGCAGTATCACTGTCCAGATACAGGACTGATAGAATACTGTATCCAGAGATGCTGTGGTACAGTATTTGCTTCAAGTTATCCAGGAAGCCACTGCATTTGCAGAATGGATGTGTGCACAAACAGAAACCTTGCCTCTCTCCAAGTGTTGCTTATCTTCATATTCCCTGGGGAGGCAGTTCCTAGGGTTACTGGGAAAAGCAAGGAATTCATTATAAATGTAAGATCCCAGAGTGGAAGACAACCCATTATTTATAAAGCTGGCTGCCAGCAGGGCCAGCAGCATTCAGTGATGGAAGAGAGGCTGTAGGGGTGGAATCTGGTGACTTCTGACGCTGCACACACAAAAACAGAGCTTGTGGCTGATAGATTTGTTTTTATTATTATAGAACAGATGAACTAAAATAAGCCAACAATATAATTTTATGCCAAGAGCCATCTTTCTAGCACAGGCGGTGACTGACTCAGTATACCCTTCTCCCCCCCTCCCCGGGCCTCTGTTCAAGGGAAAGCAAATGGTGGTGACTCTTGCACATGGTTTTGGACTGCAGTGATCCTTCTCCTGTTACCTGTGCAGGTGTGCCTGGGAAAAGAAGAGGCAGGGGAGCAGAGAAAAGAGTATATACGTTGTAGGAGCGATAAGCAGAAAGGTTTGAGGATCCTCTTGCACGTTCACACCTTGTGACCGAGTAGATGGGACAACTGGAGAATCATGCCCACTTTCAACATGTAGCAAGGCCCTAGTTGCTACTCTAGTCAAGCCAGGAGTTTCTTCCCATTCCAAGCTAACAAAGGGCAAGATGTGCTCAATGGGGGAGCTTTTGGCAGGGTAAGGGGCAGTCTATGTAAAACCAAACCAAAAAACCACCCCCACCCCCAAAAACCCCCAAACAAACCTGCAGTTTAAGCCACTTCAAAGTAAAAGTTACTTCTTATAATATAATAGATACTTTTTAAATGGCAGGACCACCATCCTAGAAAGACCAAAGGGCTTGCACTCAAGACCAAAGAAAGAAAAACAAAAAAACCAACCAACCAAAAGAAAAAAAAAAAAAAAACAAAACCAAAACCAAGAGTGGCCCCACTCTCAAGCTTGGCTCTTCTCTAAAAACAGCACTCATCATCCATCTGAATAGGTAAAAGGAGGAGTGGACAGAAAATAAAATAAAACTGGTGCAACTTCTCGCCAGCTGGCGCATTAACCCAAAGCTCCGTACAGCCCCGTACGACTGCGCGTCCTGCGTGGCAGCATCTCTGCGGTCAGCTTTCACGGCTGTATATGCCGGTATGTATATCTGAACATATACATACACATACACACAATAGATTATAGTGTTCATAACGTTAGTTTGGGTCCGCCAGGAGGGCTCATCTCTCTTTCACGTGGTTCTGTGCTCCTGCGCTGTTGCTGCTCCCGTTGCCGCTCCCGTTACTGCTGCTCCCGCTGCTGCTGCAGAGGACCTCCGTGAGGTCATCCATGATGGTGGTCTCTTTAGGGTCCACGAGGTTGAACTCCCTGATGAATAGGATAAAGTGTGTGTAGAGTGTGTTTAAATGTCCGTGCAGCTCCAGTGCCAAAGTCTCCTTAAAGTGTGAGGAGTAGATATGGGCCAGCACATGGAACAGGTACTTGCAGATCTTCTTCACTAGGGACTCAAACGAGTTTGGGAATTCCTTGCCTGAAAGGAAGATGGAGAAACACCGTGATAGCACCAGCTGCTCACTGTCAGTCCCACAGCAGCAGCTGGGTGGGCTGACCCATGGGAAAGAGCAACCCACCTTACAGAGCAAACAACCTGAGGGCCCTGCATCATATCATCCTCTTTTTACAGGAATTTGCAGGACAACGCTGAGGTATTAAGCACTTTCATTTGAAGTCAAATTTTAAACCTGAAAGGTTCAAAAATCAGGAAGCAAGTGTTCTCTAAAGCTACCACCTTTTTTGTTACTGGCTGTAAAAATGAGAGGTTCATCTGTGTCTTTATCTAGTTTTGTCCAAGACTGGGTTTTACGCCAAAACACCAATTCAGAGATCCTAAAATGGAAGCCAAGGTACATGGGCCTTGGTGGTGTGCGGCAGATGTACATAACTTTACATAACATGTTCCCCCGTTTTACTGTCAAAATTCTATCAAATGGGAAAGAAACTGCCTCCTTCCAGATCAACTGCTTGTAAGCAAAGGCTGCTAGCTTCATGTTTTCTATACTGTAATGTCCTATATTGTAATGCCCTAGTTTCCCAATTACCTGTTGAAGTGGCTCACGAAGCCAGCTGCTTTTAGTCCTGATTAAGCCCACCTACAATAGCTTCAAGTTTCTATTTTCTTCCCCTTAACCAAAGGCATTGCATGTAGCAATCTTGTTAGGATACAAATTTGAGTTAAAATTACTTTGCTATTGCTTTTCAGCTCTTAAAAATCACATTCTTATTTAATCTTTGTAAGGGAAAGGAGACTGCAAATGCTCTGAGAGACAATGCTTCAGCGCCTTGGCCAAAGAAAGCAAGCCACATTCCTGGCACTCCAATTTATTACCTGCATTTCTTAATGCATTGAGGCTCTAATGGAAATAGTAAACCACACAAAGGTTGAAGTTTGCTATCAGCAGGCTGTATTGAACACACACATGCTGACTGTTTTCAGAATTTTATCTTCTATGAACCCAGGCTAGATCATCTCAAAACGCTTGAAGAAAAAGGGGTACTGATGATGAGATATAGGCCAAGGGGTCAGGTTTGACAAACTGTCACCCCAGTTCACACACCACGAGTGTAAGTCTTTTTTTACAGCAAGAATTAACCAAACTTATAATCTTCCTAAAAAAAAAAAAAACCAAACAAACAAACAAACAAACACACAAAGAAAGAAAACTGTATTAAAAAAAAAACCACCTAAAACCCATCAAGCAAAAGTGAGAAAGCTGTCTGGTATCCATACACATGAATGCCAACCTTCACTTGACTGCTGGCACCCCCAAAGAGCCCCAGGAAGCGGCCATACCGTATTTTGTGGGAAAGACGTCCTCATCTGTCACCAGTTTCTGCACCGAACTCATGACAAAGTCAACGTACTGAGGAGCAGTGCACTTGATCTTCTTTCCCCGCTCATCATACCAGTAGTACTGTCTGTGGAGAGAAGGGACAGTGTCACCGCATCACACTCTGCCTCCTCAGCTACTCCTCCAAGAGGCTGCGTCCAAGTAATATAAAACAGCTGCAACATTACCAAAATACATCACAGCTGCTACAGAAGAGATTCACTTCTTCCTGCATCGAAGACCTTGAACTTGTGTTGGCCGATTTTGTCTCTCCCTATCAGTCTCGGCCGGAGTGCAGGTGGCAGTACCAAGCACAGAAAGCCCTGCTGACAAGGCTCCAAGGGGAGGAGCTCTGCTGAGGGAGTGATAATTCCCTATCCATGACAGGTTTACATACAGTCTGTAGAACTGTACAGGAAAGCACTACAGAACTATTTTTAAAGGGCAACAACCCCGCACAGTGATGAACTGATGAACTTCTGATGCTTAACATCACAGAGCATAAATTAGTTTTGTAATGCAATACTGTGAAACAGTCAGATGGTGGCTCCAAAACATCACCTTTTCCAGCCTGGGGTTCTTAAGTATTGGCAGTGATTTCAGGTGTTCCAAATCCTGTTCCAAAATGCAACCCAGGAAAAGTTTTCAGGCCCCTTCTGTACATCCAAAGCAGTGTGCCTTTGAACTCTGCTCCTTATGTTACAGACTCCCCCAAACTCCTGAATTTACATGTGATTCTGCCACCAGTGAATATTCCTGTTGGATCTTAAAGAACAGGAGATACTGGCCCTTCAAAAGCAACCATAATTCAATCAGTTAGCCATAATCATTTTGATTACCTGCAGCCATCCCTCAGCTGACAAAGAATCTGAAGGCTACAAAACAACTAAATGTCTGTTCCTTTTTTAAAGAAAGTCATGGTTAATTAAAGCATCTCTAAGCATCTGCTACCAGGAGCAGCTACCCACTGGATTAGGCACACAGGGAGAAATGTTTCACAGATAAGGAATTCAGGAAAACACTTTTGAAGTTTTTTTTCCTGTGTCACATTAGACATGCCTTGAGTTCCAGTTTATGAACTTTCTTCCAAAAGTCTAAGCTCAAGGCACAGTCCTATATCATTATAGGGCTGATAAGAAATCCATTGTATTGGTCTTCCCCAGTGACACTGTTCATGCCCCAAGCCATATGAAAACAAGAAGAAGATGCAGAAAGGAGTAGTTCAAGTTAGGAGAGGAAAGGCAACTACAAACTAGTTCTGCAAACACCAAGGTTTTAGAATTTTTCTTTCAGCTCCTTTTCACTATGTAGTACTTGGTCACTCTGTCATTTACTAGAGAGACAAGGATTGACTGCAAATTGCATAAAAAGGTGAGTAAGTGGGTGAAAACAGCAGGATTCAAAAGTTCTTTTTAGAGGTGTCAGGCATCAAACCCAGCACTTGGGCCCTTAGGCATAGACTGTGCTCTTCACCACTGCTCACTTCTTTTGTACAATCCACCTCTAAGGAATTACACAATGTGATGCACTAACACAACCTCGTTTGTCTACTCCTGCAGTGAGAGACAGTCCCAGAAAATTCAGCCTTATTCTGGGTCTTAAGACAACACTTGTCACAACAGCAGAGGCATGCTGGACTGTTCTACCCCAGCAATTCTCTCGTGCTGCAGGAATCCTCAACTGCAAGACAGAAAGCACAGTTTAGAGTTGCCCTTAGGTGCAAAAATGAGTGTTGATAATTGGATTTTAGTCAAAAAAAACAATTTGGCAACTGTACAAGTTCACTTATATTCTCATGTAAGTCAATAAATCTGCTCTAGCATCCCACTGCATATCCTTTTTGCCTTTCCTTGAAAATCAGGAAATGAATTATGCAAAATTGGAATTAAAAAGAAGATTCATTAGCAGTAAGGGGGTAACTACAAGGACTGTCCTGTTGATTAGAGTTATGTGTTTTCCTCATGTTTCAGGTGCTGTTGAACAGATTTCACAGCTCTCAGGGGAAGAGAGCAGCCCCTGACGTGCCACGAACATCTCGCACCTGGTACGCGGCTTCCACCCACGCTGGAGTTATCTCCATGAACAAGATAGGAGCAGTCTGGGGCCGTGGAAGGGCTCACTTGGGCACAGAAGCCTAATTGCATTCCTCCACTGGCACTGTGACAGCACAGTCCCATATTAGGGAATGGATGGGAAGCAGAAAGGACAAGAGGATGAGACTTAAGGGCACTTTTCAAAAAGCTGCAGATTTAAATTCCCCCAGTATGGAGAGTATGAGGAATCAGCAGCTCCATTCTAAATCCCAGGGAGAAATGACAATGGGTTTAACAGACGTGAGCCTGCGATGCAAATAATGAAGTATAACACATGTGAAATCACACATGAAATCGCAATAATGCATCTTAATGTGTGTATGTACTTTATCCCTTTTGCTCTAAAACGTTCTGGGCTGGTGTTGATGACACAGAAGCTGAGGCAGAACAGAAGTTACACCAATATACAAGAAATGCTTCTGGAAGGAGGGAAAAGCATATGCTGTGGAAATTATTTTGCCTGGAAAGGAAGCAGAGACAGCCCTGGTAGAAATACCAAAAAACAGGCCATATGAAGAAAGCAGGATAGAAAGCCAGAGGCAGGAGTATAGGTCAGCAGCTGGAGCAGCCTGGATGGTTTCATAGGGGCTAAGCAATGTTTGGATGGCAGAGAACAGAAAGGAGGCGTCATGTAAAACCATACAGCTGGGGGAACTTAAATGCAAGAAAATGTAAAACTTACAAGTTTGAATTAAGTACTCTAGGAGAAAATATCCTCCCCATATGCAGAGACACCAAGAGCAAGGTAAACATGAGAAAGGAGACTAACATTAGGAAAAAATGAGTGATAAGCATTATCAATCAAGGGATTTCACTGGACCAAAACATCTTGAAAGGCGAGCTTCCTGAAAGTTTGTATCCATCCTTGATTTCTGCCTCAGGAGTTTTGTAAACTCATCCTTTTATGTACAGCACTTACATAGGCTCTTATTTAGTACACTCACTGCAGCACTTCGAGGAGTTTTACTCAAATGTCAGCTGGAAAACCAGTTTACAGCTCGAGGTGCTTTAAAAGCTGGTTTGTGTAATAATAAGCTATAAAGCATACTAAATTTTAATAGTAAATACCGTGTTAAAAATATAGTACCTGCTTTACAACAAGTGAGAAACATATTAATGAGCAAAATTAAGTAATTCCCGAAGTTATATTCATTCACCCTCGTGAAAGTTTGAGGATAACTAGCCATTACGGTATTTCTCTTGGCATTATCCCACCTTGCCAGCAAATGCTTCCATCTGTTCTACACTGAGACTAAGTTTTGGTCAGATGTCTCCTAGTGACCGTAAGCAGAAATCCTCCTCCTCGCTGTGCACAGATGGCTGTGCTATCTCACGTATCTGACAGAGGGCTGAAAGCTGCATCTGTCTGCAGTTTGTCAGTTGGCTGCAGCTCCTCTCAGATGTTAAAACCTTACCTCAAATATTTAACTGCAACCAGTGCTTATTGTGCCAGCAAATACTTTAAATTTAGGACTGGGTACTTGCAGTGCAATTTGAATGTCAAATCACTTGACAAGCAACCAATTCTCAATAGTTACTTGAATATCTGAACCATAAATTAAAAAAAGTCTATCTTAGGCATGACCAGAATGGTGTGATCCAAAATGTATCATCAGGAACTGAGCAGGGAAAACATAAAAGTGGAACAGACTGCAGACTTTCATATGGAACTACCCAAGAAATCAGCATGGGAAAAAATGGCAAACTGCACCTTAATTCCAAAGTACTGTAACTGTAATTCTGTGGCAATGCCATATAGCCAGATGTTATTTTATTCCAAAGGACAGGAACAAACAGATCATGGCCACAGAAAGCTAAGCCTGGAGTGTACACCAGGTTAACCAGCAATGAGCACTAATGTTAAGTGTCTCTCTTTATACACTGGAGACAGGTCCAGGGCACAATGAGCCACAGCAACTGGTGTTTCTGCAACACAAATAGCACATCCTCAGCTTACCGGAGCTAGGAAAGGCAGAACAAAAAGATCAGGATTTGGAGAACACAGTTATGGACGGGGCCCTCAAAGCTGAACTGTGCTGAGGTGTGCAGGCAGCTGATCTCACCTCGGTGGCTCTTTCATAGACCCACACACTTGCTAGAAGCAAGAAGCCTCCACTCCGCACACGTGAATCAGCCACCTGCCCCCAAGTACAGGAAGGTACTGAAGCTGTTATGATTAAGCTACACACAAACTGTTTCAAGTGCTTCACCCAAGTGTAGACATGCTTCCTGTTATTCTCAAATAGTACAATTTTTCAGTTTTCCAAAACAAAGGATAGGAACATTCTGCTATCAGTCCCTACCACTAAAAATACAGGCTACAGCTGCAGTTGCCTACAGGCACTTCCTCTCTTTATTCTCCAGCACAAGGTGCTTACAGAGAATTCTTGTTCAAGGCTCACTAGAGCAGAATGGAGCAACACTAATGCAGGTTCCCCATCACCACCTCTTTTTAGTCACTATTTCCCACCAGCCAAGTGGATAAACAGTTAAATTCAGTTCTTGGGACAGCTAGCGATGCATCAGGAATTTAAACATGAGCAAGCTTGGGAACAAGAATCAACAAAATACCCCTCTTACTGCTTACCATTTCTTATTTAGAGACATGCTGTCTCCTTTTGATAAAATCTGGGTCCAGCAGAGATTTATTACTTTCTCTTCCAGCTTGGTTTCAAAGTCTCTAGCACGGCCTTTAACTTTCTGACAGTTATCATTCCAACTTTTACATGCAAAAATACCCTCCATATACTTTGCATACTTCTGAGTGCTCTCAAAGAAAGCCCCTGATATTAATTTCAACTGTACAAGATAGCCCAGTGCATTAAGCAAGGCTTTCCTTCTAAGAATTATGCAATGACTGTCAGAGATACAATATAGAGCTATGGTTCTGTTGCATACATTCCCTGGGATGTTTGTTTGATGTACTATGACATTAACTGCCCAGTCATCTCTTTTAAAATCCATCTCAAGTAAATTAATCCCAGGAAATGCAAGAGGAGGGAAGAAAAGGACTATCAACAAATGTTGGAGGGAAAAAACCCAAAACACAACAGGCTTATTCATACTTGACTGGATCTCATATTCCATCATGCTGGACCTGTGTTCATCAAGAGCAGAAGTTGATGGTAACTTTTTCTTATATTCACACTGTACAGTAACACTACAAAGCTTTCTTTCAGAACTGACAGGAGTTCTAGAGGCAGAGAAGCGCCAAGTTCTAGAGGCAGAGAAGCGCCAAACCAAAATGTTTTCCTTACTCTTGCAAAGCTGCCACTTGTGTCCTCTGTGCCCAGGGGCTCAGGCAGAGAGCCTGTGGCTCAGGTCTGGCTAGAGGTTATCCACCGGCAGCCTGGTGCTGTGTCAGCATTCTGGCTCTCAGAAGCACCCTCTGAGGTTTTCACAACTCACTTCTCCTGCCCTGCCTTCGCTGGAACCCCAGCGCCGTAACCAGTGCGGACAGTCCCGCCCTGCCCGTGCTGAGGAGCACACCCCGTGCAGGCACTTCCGTGAGCAGCTGCACTGCAGGCTCAGGGCTGAGCTCACAGCCCAGCCAGGTGACACTCGGAAACACAGCAGGACCTGACAACCCCAAGACCTCACTTGGGCTTTCTCAACTGTGAGAGTGTAAAAGCCCAGGGTTTCCTTTGCTCGGGGTCCCTCTGTGGAGGCACCAGATTGGGCTGTTATTTCGTTACCGTACCAAGTTAATTTTAAGGATCTGGATGTCCAAGACTCTGCTATGGAAACCTGAGCCAAGCCAGTAAGGAAATCTGGTCTGAGTGAGTGTGGAGTATGTAGCTGTGAACAGGGCTTGCTCCCAGCTCACTACTGACTGCCAGAGTGGCTCCTGGATGGTCACACAGGGAAGTTTCCTTAACACCCTCCTTTCCCGCTCCCACAAGCACACACATGGTCATTTGCCTTTCTGATCTGACCTTATAAAACCAGTTCAGAGCACTCAAAGATTCTCATCCTTCTAGTCCTCCACATAAACAGATTTCCATCACACTTCTCTGTTGAAGGGAGAGAAGAGGATGCACAGCTGACATGTTCTCAACAAGTAGAGACCTGCTGTAAAACACTTGCTTGATGCCATCCAATACCAATATCCTCCCCCACGCAACTCTGAAGACATGCAAACCTTGCATATGTAATAAATGAAAATACTGACTTACGTATTGCACACTGCCATGGTCTGACATGACTCTCCTGTACAGAACTCTGAGATTGTACTATACTGTAAGTTGATGTGATGAAAGAAAGTTGTTGCTGAAAAGTAAACAAAGGAAAGAAATTCAGAAGTAAAATACTTTCAAACACTGGTTATCTTCCAGACAATTATTTAAATAGAGCAAGTGAAGAGACCTCAGTCTTGAGCTTGCATACAAATTTAAACATGATTTAGCTAAATGACCCTAATGATGAACTGCAAAACAAAGAGGTACACGGAATGAAAGCCCTTGTTTTGATTTAAGATGAAAGCACCATGATGCATTAGCTCTTATTACTCACAAAGCAGCAAGACTGGAAAGTGTCTCCATCATCAGCCTCACCTTTACAGTAGAATACTCTGCTATAAGCTGAAGGCAAACAATTTGCTACGTTCTTTTGAAGTCAGACTTAAAATGTTCAGTGGATAGAGAACAGCACTATTAGTTTTCACAACACATCTCCTTATAAAAACAACCAGCATGAAACCTAGTACACTTCTACTTTTAAAAAATCTCCTGAGATAATTTAACTTCTTAATACTTCTCATGGGGAACCTCACTTTTTCTTAATGAGTCTCTCTAAACTTTCCTAGTGTGCAGTTTGAAGTAGTTTCTTGCTATTACCACACGCTGTTGAAAACATAAACAAGAGTGGGCCACAGCTGCAGGTGAGGACTAGCAGGAGAAGCCCAGGGAACTGCAGTAAATCAGGGCTGAAGTGCACAGGTATAGCATTCAGTCACAGTAGCTGGTCACATCTCTGAATTTCAGCCTGTCTACTGTTTAAATCCACAGTAATTCCACCAAAATTTGGAAGGAGCAGGAAGGAAAGAAATCTGACCAAAAGACTTCACAACTTCTGCCTTTAGGCATAAGTTGCTTTACATACAAGTCTTTAGAAACTACATTTTTACAATGTTTCTGGAAGGTCAATAGCTTGAGTCA
Source organism: Cnemophilus loriae (assembly GCA_013397755.1). Taxonomy (NCBI): domain Eukaryota; kingdom Metazoa; phylum Chordata; class Aves; order Passeriformes; family Corvidae; genus Cnemophilus; species Cnemophilus loriae. The sequence continues at coordinate 460,336 of VZTF01000258.1, forward strand.
GAAACACGCAGAACCAGCCAGTTCAGCAAGCAGTCAACGGGAGTCTTGATGGTTCTCCAAAGAGCATCAAAAACTGCAATGCCCTCAGTGCCACAGGGAGGGAGCTGGAAAGAGGAAACGCATCAAGGCCTTCATGCTGCTGAGCACAGCTGGGCTGTGCGTGAGACAGCTTAATTACCACTCAAGGTATAATGACATGCATTACACAGTGAGCATAAATAGTCACTGAGTGTTTCTTTAAGCACTGAAAACAGCAAAAAGAGTGAATGAATGGCCTCTCGAGCATGAACACAATACTCACTGTTGCTGGCAAGCCACTCGTTGAGGTCTATTTCCCGTGGTAACATCACTAGTTCCTTAAATTCGAAGTCGGTAATTCTGGATTTCGTGTATTCCGGCTCTAGGTAAAGTTTCTTCTCTTCCGGTGCTGGCTTTTTACCATTTGGCTTTCCCTTGGACTTCCTGCAAAAGATTCAAAAAGAGAGAAATGGGGTTAGGTCTACTGTTGAACAGCTACAGAAACCCAAAAGCGGCTGGTTCATCCAGACTCCTGTATTTGCCTTTACACCGCTCCTCCTGCATTCCCTCCCCTTAGCTTCATTTTGCTGCTCCATCTCCCCTGCCCTTTGGCCAGACGAGATTGCAAACTCCTGGGATAGCAGGACAGCTCTGTGCCTGAAGGAGCCACTCCAATGTGAGGACCAACAACCTCCTGTGTCACACAGTTCCTGGTCACCGCAGGAATTGGAGTCTGAGAAACAGCAAATTCGGCTGCTGCAAGATAGCTGGAAAACCTGGTACTGCTCATTCAAAGCTTCAGCAGTCCTTGCTCTCCAGCCCTATCAGAAGCCTTCTTAAGTGAACATCTGTGACTCCAGCTGAAGTACGGATAACCACAAAAACACCTGTTTTCTCAGTTCCAGGGATACCTGGGCAGAATGATCTGAGTTCGTGTTTTTCTGAAACCCCTTGGAAATCTAATACATTATGAAATAACCTTCCATTTGGATTTATAAAAGCACAGAAACCACATTCCATAAAAGACATTTATCTCCATGGCATATTGTGACTTTTCATCTCCCATTTGCGAAGTGTTTGCTGTAATCACTAGAGTTTCCTCTCACTCGTTTTTAACTAGACTCTCAACCCAACCCTGGACCAGGGATTCAGTAGTACTTCAGAAGAAGGACAGTGGGTCAAGCACTTTGGTCTTTTAGGCTATGTGGTCAAACATCCATGTGTTCCTACAGTTAAAAAATCCACCTAAGCAGAGATGGAAGACCTATTTAATGGTGAGGGACAATCATACAGCAATACTTACTGTCCATTATCAAGTGAATACAAGGAAGAGATGCCAGTCCTTTTTTAATGTCAGGCTGTCTTCATTAAAGTGATTTTTAAAGATCTGTAAAGCTAAGACAAGCCCACCTTTGCAGATGACTGCATTATGTTTGCTGTCAAAACTCATTGAGATCTCATCCAAAGGAAACAGACCTCACATTTTGGCTCTTAACACACTTAAATAATCTTCCAACTGTGTTCCTGTCTGAGATACAAGCAGGCCTAATTTTTGCTGTAAGGATGTGATATATATCTTTCCTGGAATGGCATTTGAAGTGTCAGTGCTCTTCTTAAAGAAAATATGATTACTCAGTTTTCCCTCTTCATGGGCTCTTTACTGATCTGTTTATTAAACACATCTTCAGAAAGATTCATCATCCACATAATCCCTACCACAGCAGGAAGAGACCGAAATGCGCCTTCCGCAGGAAAGCGGCAATCTAGCTTGGGTCACCGGCACTGCCAGTGTTCACTGTCTTAATCTTGTGTTGAGTCTCGCCACATGTCTCTCTAACCAGTAAATTAAGACTAGAGGGACTTCAGAAAGGCCATCACGAAGGAAAATCAAGGAAAACTTGGTGACAGCAGCACAATATACACTTACAGCCTCACGATGTACTTACACAGATGTGCAGAAAGCACTGCAGGTGTCTCGCAAGCAACAGATGCTCACACCTTCTTTCCTATGTTAATGAGAAAGGTGGGCTTCGTGGTTTAAGAAAGGATGCCTGTGACATCTTTTTAAAGAATATAACATAGAACATCTGTCTAAAGAATACAAAGAACAGGATGAAAATAAACTAAAGCCAGAATTCACAAGGATGAATTCTGCAGAAGAGCTGTACTCCTGCACATTTCCTGCCATGTCCTTTTTCCACAGCAGCGCATTACAATCCAAAAGGAGCCTGCAGGATTTGTCTCTTACGTTTACTTAATGAAGTGAGCTGGACTAATTCTCATAGCTGCACCACAAAGGAATGTTTTAGGACATGATAATTCAGTTGTTCCTCAGTACAAAGTTCTTAATTCAGAGGGATTGCTTGGTGAGATAACAGTTCCTGGTTGTCAGACTATTCCTGTCTTCAAACCCTTGCATTTGCTACATTTAGTGGTTTCTGGGTTTAGTTTGGCTAGGGGGGGAAGGGGCCAGGATTCTGGCATTCAAGAATAAGTTGATTTTTTTTAGGAAAATTATAGTTCTAGTAACAGTCATGCAGAAAATACCTTCAGCTTCAGAGACTGGTTTGACAAACCGCATTAACCACAGTCAGGGAAAAAAGTTATCAGTGAGAAGGAGTTTGGATTGAGTTTCTGCCTTTGCTGTAGTTCAGGATAATTAAAACAAGGGCCCCAGGTTAGGGCTGTGCCACATCAGCTAAGAGCAGTCTTCTGAAAGGAGGAGGAGAAGGGAAGAGAGAGACAAAGAGGCCAAAGACAATCTGTCAGAGTCAGGCTGTGGAGGGAAACCACAGAAGGAAGCAAGACACATGAGGCTGAGGCAAGCCTTCCATCACATGGGAATGGGTGGGGTGTATCTCATCCTCACTTCAGCATCTCTTCCCCATTTCAAGAGAATAAACAAAAATTCAACACTCAATATATTTCACAAGTTTGCTACTGCAAACAACACTACATTGTCCTTTTGGAAAATCCAAAGCCTCTCATTTTCACACAAACGTCAATTCTCTGTTAGATCACTACATGCAGCCACTTTGAGTCTTTTAAAGAGATTAAGTCTTTCCACAACTGCCTTGTGCTGGAACTGGAGCACTTCAAACAAAAGCTTCCCAAAGAATCCCATGCTCTGTCCCTTTCCAAAGCTTTGGCTCAGTTTAAAAAGAACCTGACTCTTGGGTATCATCACAGAACCTGCAAAATGCCCAGAATCACTGCTATCAAAGGATTTATTCACACCACTGAAACATGAATGTCAAATTGCCATGTGCAGCACAAGCATCTTGTTAACCTTTTGCAGCTTCTGAGACCACAGCAAGACCACAGAAATTGTTCACACCAGCACATTTTCATGACCTGCATGCAGTGCAGCTGGGACACGACATGGCCCCAGTACTTTAAGTACAAACTAAAAAAAAATCCAGCCTTAGAAACATCATTTTGAATTGGACCACGTATCACCCCCCAGTTAGGCAGAACTTAGGTTCTATTGACATACTCAAATTAACTGAGTCATGCTCAGTCTAGGCTGTAAAACTGTGGGTTTAGTTTGGGAACTAAGAATACCAGCCCATAGTGTAAGGCATTTTCTTTTTAAACTTACAAAGCTGGGGCATACAGCAGTATGAAAAAAACCCTGGTTTAGAAACACAATTACATATGATTAAGAATCAACAAAGAATACTTCTATATTCCAGATAAACCAAAGCTCATTCATTCACAATCACCAGAATTACCAAATAGTGCAAAGTTAGGAGTAAGCTTCCTTCCCTCTGCTCACCGCTACCTCCAAGTTCACTGTTGTTTCAAAGACTTGTAAGAAAACACCAGCTGGACTCAACTCCAAAGGCACAAAGTGAAGCATCCATTATCTCCTTTTTGTGAGCTCTTCTCATTCAAGATACCTTCCTTAATTTTTCATTTTATGTTTGAAGTACACAAATACAAAAAAATGCCAAGAACGGAAGAGTTTTACTGTTTTATTCAGGAAACACCAAAATTCATCACCTGTAGGTGACTGTTTATTGGAAAACATAACTAAGTATCATGTAAGACCACAAGAAGAGCAGTATTTTTCAAAACACAGCTATAGGCACCTCAAGTCCTGATTGATGTTTACATGTGTTTTTCTTCAAAACTTAGGGAATTCTGCTACATTTGTCTTAACATGTCCAGGGCATGTCACCTGTATCACCCCAGCAGCTGCTGTTATGCAGCAGTTTGGTGGTCTGTCCACAGCTTAGACAAGCCCTGTCTATCAGTGCTTAATTACTACGTAAGGAAAGAAACATCTTCAGGGAATCCAAGGAGACAGCACTCCACAGTTTTTACTGACAGGCAAACCAGAATACAAACTAATTCCTCAGACAATTCCCAGGCTAGGTCTGCCTTTGGTTTTAGGCACTCAAATGAATGTGATGCCACAGGCCAAGTCACACCCAAAAATAAATTTCAGAGAGGAAAAACTGGTGGCAAATGGCAGAAGAGAGATCACTTGCCTGAAGTCTGAGAAGAAGGTTTGGCAAACTGGCTCCAGGCCAAGACTGTACATTCACTAATGCTTCTAGCAGGGCAGCCATACTCAGCCTTGTGTCCAGCTAGGAAACACATCACATAGCTGCAAGTTTGCCTGGATTTTGCTGAAGAAAGAGAGGTATAAGACACTCTACCAAGTGACAGCCCACTGATGATTTTTTTCCCTAGTCTGCTTTGTTAAGATCAAGTAAAATTGCCAATTTCCCAGTTTGCTTTCTTATCCCACGTCAGTTAATAAAGATTCTCTTCTAATCTTTCTCTCTCATTTCCTTCTTGATCAGATGCTCAGCAGTTTCTTCGTTTAAAAAACCCTGCACTTCAGAGCATCTTCAAAGCACCATCGAGGTGTAGTTTTAACATCATTGTGAGGAAGTGTTATTCCCATTTCACAGCAGAAACTGTCTGTAAGGTTCAAAGTTGATTCATGGTACAAATGCTAAAGATGTGCTTCAGTGTAAACCAACATGGTTTGCTTGGAAAGAAGCGCACACAAAGCAATCTGATTGAGCTGAAGAAGTACCAGACACCCCCTGTCCACTCTGTGGATGTGCTTCATAACCTGACGTAGCTCACATCACTTCGGAATCATACCAAGCATCCATAGTTCTGGTCATGTACATGATTTGTTCCCAGACTGATCACACAGAGGGAATACTAATGATTTATTAAATGCCAAACTTCCCTGAACTGATCGTGCTATTTTAGATGATCTCTCCCAGTTCAGGATTCCTTTTTTTCCAGAGGAAACCAGCACAGCTATAATAATTTCTTGCTGTCTCCAGCAAGCCATGCAGTTTCTTACACGGCATCTGTAACTGAAATCTCTTCAAGGACAATTGATGATACTTTGATCCCCTCCTCTCATCCTCCACACCAAACTAATTGTCCTTGGGATGAATGGCTGTTCACTTTTTCTTTTGGAAGTACATGTTATCAGTGGGTTTTCTCTTTTTAGTGCAGCATATTAAAATGGAAATAAGAGTAACTTCAGGAAGTTTAAAAATTTTATTTTAAAAGCCTATAGTGGTGATGACCAGAGCTGCAGGCAAAACTCCCATCACTCCTGCCCTCTGGATCATGCACCAGTTTCAGGTTCCAGCCAAGAATCAAACACACCAATTTCCACTGGGAAATTGACAGAACAGGTCTGACAGGCCTCACATGGCAAATCTGTCTCTGTTTGCAAACTTCAAAACTCACAAGCCATCTCAAGTCTGTGAGGATGAAAATCATCATGGATCTTGAATTTTACAGGACAGAGACGTATATTTTGTGATTAATGTGGTGTGGTTTTGTGGGCTTTTTTTAGCAACTGACCCTATTCGTTACGCAAGGTTAACTGCTATAATCCTAGCAATCCCCACAAATTCAGAAGAGAGCAAGTCTAGACTGGTGGCAATCCAGCTGTGACACATCCCATTAGTGCTGGTGAGAGTACAGCCCCACAAGTCTGCAGCAATGCATGCAAACAACAACACAAAAAGAAAAAAACTGTTTGAAGGAACATCAAAACCAAAGATGCCCACAGAAGTAGTACCAAATGATATTAAAAACATCACTCAAGGGTTTGGGGGTTATTTTCAATTAACCTGGCTTGCACTTGACAATTTGTATCATTCACAATCTGGAAGTTTGGGGGTTAAATAGTGCACTCCCAACTATAACTTTTACAGGGATCACTGTCTGCAACAGCAACACCATATTCCAAGTATATCTCCACACACTGAACCAGCTGGTATATCAAACTATCTAGGCCTTCAATTTTTTTATCCCGTAATTTTTTCTTTCATTTTGAAGTTTTGTGTTTTAAAACACGCTCCACTATATGAAGTGTTAAAAAGTGCAGTACTCCTACTAAAACCTACTTTCTTGGCACTCTAAGGATGTGGGTTAGCTTCTTAAAAGACAAAATTAGAGAGGCAGTAAGCCAACATTGTAGCAGTGTCCTTCAGGCCAAATTTTATGAACATTGTTTTTATTCTTCCAGTGAATAAGGGTTTAGAATTCAAAATTAAAGGTGTACTGATGTTTGCATTTTAGCTTCTCTCCTCTTCCCTTCCTTGGGTAGGGAGTCAAAGGGGATGTGAGTGGAACAGAAGAGGGAGTAAAACACATTAAGGCAAAAAAACTCCAATATTCAAGGTCTCTCTCTCTAATGTACTCCCTTTGCAGAAAGGAAAAACACAGTGATTTCAGCCATGCACAGAAGGCTACAGCTTTGTAAGGTAAATCAGGTCAGCTGCTTACAGACATACCTTTTACCTTTATGGGCTTTTTATGTGGCCCTTTACTGGAAAGAAATTATCAGTTAATTTCTGGTTACAAATGTTCTGTGTAAGCATGGGAGTCCTGAACCCATTCATAGCAGGAAGGAAACAGTTTTATGAGCTAAAATTTATGAGTCCAAGTGACAAGAACAATGAAGAAGCAGGCTATGCCAGTTCTTACGGGTCAGGAACAAACTCTTGAAGGCTGTCCAGTTTCCTACCCAGCAGCCCACTGCCTTTTCTCCTCAGTTAAGAGCAAGAACTGGAAATTTAGACAGGCTATGGAGCTCAAAATCCCTTCTTGGTAATTCAGTGTCTTCGTTTACTTGTACAGCATGCAAGAAAAGGGGAATAACAGCTTCCTTCAAACATCGGTCGAGCTGCCCTTCCTTTGAGAACAACGCCAGAGACGATGTTTGTATTTCCCCTCTTTCTTTAAAACAGCACAAGATTAGCACCTCTGGAGGTTTTTCTGCAAACCCACGTCTTGTTTTAACCCAGATCACTGCTAAGTCTTCAGCTGGAAGTGCCACGTGACAGCACACCCAGAACACGAATCCTGGATGTACACATCCATGTTCAGGATTGTGAAAGAAAAGAACACCAGCATAGGAAAGGAAGCTGTGCAAGGTATTGGAAAGCAAGTCCAAACCCCAGTGCAGCATTCAGTACAATTGTTCACAGATTGCTGTGGACAGTGCTTTTCTCCAGGGCTGCAGAAGGGAAGGAGACTAAGCTTTTTAAGGCAGTCTCCACTTCAATCTCCTCTTGCCCCAGGTCTCTGACAGCCCCCTCTGACCTCAGCTTCATTCTTCCCCTCTCCTGCCCTGGGTTAGCTCCACGGCTTGGTTGCTGCCCAGGTCTAAGGGGGCTGCGCAGCATGAAGCGTCTTTGGCAGCACTTCTAGCCCTGCTTCTTCATTTTTGTTCTGTTTTTAAAAGTTACTAATAGTTTATTTAAGAGGAGGAGGAAAGAAGAATGTACCCTACATGCCAGGGAAACTTTTTCTTCGGGATTCTCATAGTGGCTCTTTGCCTTAAAAGGCAATCTTTGCTTGGCCTCCGGATGCTCTGCTGTAAACAGTCGGTGCCAAGGCATGGCAGGCATGTTAAGGATGACAAGTGCCATAACATTATTTCATAATGCTGCTTCTCAATAGAAAGCCCAAAACATTCTGTAGGGCCAGACTGAGTTCCAGCTGGTGCTGCTGGCAAAGCAAGGAGAACACGGGGCACCTGCCCCATGCCATGTCTGGTAAATCAGGCCTTTCTGTTCCCTTCTGTAGGACTCTCCACCCACCTACTGGTGAAGGGGCTGGAGCACAAGTCTTACAGGGAACAGCTGACTGAGCTGGGGTTGTTTGGCCAAGAGAAAAGGAGCCTCAGGCTACCTTACCACTCTCTACAACTACCTGAAAGGAGGCCACAGCAAGAAAAGGTCTGTTTTCCCAGGTAACAATGGATAGGACAAAAGGAAATGGCCTCATGGCATAGACTGCAGTATTAGGAAAAATTTCTTTACCAGAAGAGTTATCAGGCACTGGAGCAGGCTGCCCAGGGAACTGGTGGGGTCACCATCCCTGGAAATATCTATGACGTGTGGATGTTAAGGGCAGACTCAATCACCTCAAGGGTCTTTTCCAACCTAAACAGCTATGATTCTTCTTACCTCCCAGGTACATCACCTCCCAGCAGAAGTTCAGCGTTTGCCCATAGAGATGTGTCAGAGGCACATTAACTCTCCTGCTGAGACTCCCAGGGGTTTGTTTGCTGGCACCCAGGGTCCCCCACCTTGTCTCCAGTGCAGCTCTGGGAAGAACGGCCGCAGAGGCAAGGCTCAGCTAATGCTACAAAAACGTGCAGAGTGCATTCTCGTGGTAAAACACGCTGCACTGGAGTCCCTTTCTTCCCTTGGCCTACCTGCCAGAACTTCTCCTCCACACTGAACAGAGGTATCCAGCTTCCTGACTGCATAGTCCTTGTCCTCTCCAGGTTCCCCTCCAGATAACACACTTGGGACTCCAGGGAAGCCACATCCAATGGGAAGCAAACAGATTAGTGAATTCTAGGAGCCAGTGATGTCATTCAAAAGAAACAAGATTACCCAAGCAACAGGCAGTTGTTCTCCATTTTGAAATGTTCTCTTTTACCTTGATGCCAAAAAGCCCTCACATATCCCAACCAGGAGATGTCAGCATGAAGGCTCAGCAAGATTCTTTTCTTAAGAAACTTACTATAGTCCAGACTTCTGGTAATTTGTGGAATAGGAAATAAAAAGGACAAATCTTTCCTATTTTCAACATCTCTACATGGAGCCAAATAAGGTCTGTGGTAACACAGATTCAGTAGGTCATAGACTAAGTGTTGTAACAATTAATTTACCCAATGTTTAGAACAAACCACACAGCAGAGCACTGAGTCAGAGCAGCCCAAGTCCTGAGCCTGGGAATGACATGGAGAGGTGGCTTTTGTTTGTTTTTGTTGTTTTTAAAGTCTCCAGTTGGCAAACCGTCTGAAAGGAAGCCAAAACTGAGCAGAAAGAGGGCAAATCCCAAAGCCCTGCTTGAGAAGGTGCCTCATAGTATATTCTCCCGTGCTTGCAATTCCTCCTCCCCTGGAACCAGCACTCAGACCAGACCCTGGTGTGGGGACAGGAGGGACCACCCCACGCTGCCTCTTTAGGACATCTCTGCCCAGCCCTTCATCAGCTGAAAAAACAGGCGGGAGCTCTGATCCGGGCCTTGTCTTGTTAACACGCAGCTCATTTCAGTCCCCAGGCAAACACTCCAAACCCATCAGGCTCATACACAATACCAAGATAAGGATGGACCTGTATCCTTGCCTCCCTTAGAGGAAAAATGGCATTAGTATTCAAGCAACACAAATGCTTCGTCATCATCCTCCACCGCTAAATATCCTCCCATACTGCAGCTACACAGTAGGGCCAGGATTCATTTCACCACAGATATCTGCACATGTAAATGTTTACATCTCAGCTAGTTCTCCAAGGACCTTTGGAAACCAGCAGAGATAAATAGTTCTTTCTCTATAACAAAAAACATTGCAGTCCAAGGCAGAGATCCACAGCATACCTTACATTTCTCTAATTAAAACACACAGAGAAAGGAGAAGATTGGCTCTCAACTGAGAGCAGACAACGGCAGAGACATCGAACCTGGTTGTTACATGTGCTGCAGTGGAGAGGTCGCCCACAGAGCCCTGAGAACAAGTGATCTGCACCGAGATTTGAAAGCAAGTTTTGGTGTGGCTTTTAACACCTATTTTACTCTGGGGAAGACAAATATAGATCTGTCAGGTTTGTTATTATATTCAGAGCAGTATTTTTTCAGCAGGCAATTTGAAACTCTGCAGGTCAGAAATACTGCTTGCAGAGAACAAGAAAAACAGTGTAATTGACAAAAAAGTTCTCTCTCTTTTAAGGTTTTCAAACTCTGCAAATTGAAAGAAAAATTTAATGTACTGTAGTAAAAACACAGAAAATTCTCAATTAACCTATCTATTCCCTGTGCCTTTTCTGACATGTCTATTAATTTAATCAGTGATTTATTATCCTCTAATCTCCTATTGGAACACAATGTTATTTTCACTTTTACGTCATTATTAAATTCAGGTTTTGGCAGCAACTGCTCCTCCTGGCTACTCTGATGCAGCCCTGTTATCTCTAGATGAGCACATCCAGTACCCTGTGGTGCACCTTTGCGGGGAGAGAGTTCACCACCAGAGCACATAAATCACTGAAGGCACTGTTACGTCCAAACCTTGACAAAGTTTGTAGAGCTGGAAGACTGCAAAGCTACCTTTTTATTTCTAAACCACGCAAATTTGATTTGGAAACCTCATGGCCTCAAACGTGGGATTTCACAACATAGCTTGCACAGAGCTGCTTTTCAGGATGAAACTGTGCTTTAATTGCTGGGAATTATTTCACCATGGCAACCCGGCTTCAGCGATCAGACTTCTTGCTATATAGCCCAAGATATACAAATGCAGACGGCTCGTTCTTTCAGAGAGTACCAGGGTGCAGACAAGTTTGTCTTTGTAAAACATGGTTTAGTTTCCTCACCGCCTTCTTGCCTTGCAAGCTCTCTTTGTACGGACAACAACCAAAAATTACCTGACAATATGAACTAGTTTTAAGTACCACTGTAGGCTAAAGAAAACCTGCAGCAGCAAAACCATGCTAGATATGCAGGTCAAGCTTACTCACATACTGTGTTTTGGAAGACGGGTGCATATAGTGTCTCATGTACTTGTAATCTGAAATTACCACTATTCAGGCACAAAAAGTGCCTTGCATCAGAAGGGTAAGTTAGTTATTGTTGGGAAGAGACTGAAAGTAAATTAATCACCTGCCTTCCTGCTACAGTTCCACCTTGGAAAATGACACCTATATGTAATCACACAGTAGGCAGGATTTCAACAGCTGAAACCTTCAAATAAACTGTCTGCTTTCCATCTAAAAAATGTGGTTTAATGGGAAATTAAAAAGAAACATGCTAGAGCACACCACAACCGAGAGTGCACGTGGAAACCCAGGTAACAACACAAGTACTTCAAACATCTCAGCTTTCTTTGCAGGAGCTTCAGTACACAGTATAAACTCAGATACACGACAGCATGGGGGGGAAAAAAAAATCTAACTTGTTTTCACTATTTATAAGCAATTTTGCATGCCTGCACCTGTCACCTCACTTTTAAAGCATGTGTACTAGCACACACATGTGCATCTTTTCGCATTGAGACACACAGCTGGGAGGAATTCAATCACTTACCAGTCATTAGTTATTGAGCAGGTTGGGCAAAGAAATACCAACGTGAGGAAGCAGCCCCACCTAAAATTTTCATCCTTTGTATCAAGCTCCACAAACTCATCTCTTACACTTTAAATTAACTACAGCATTGTAATTAGGAAGGATATTTATTCACTAGAAAATATCATGGGTCAAGGTCACTTCTCAGTGGCAGAGATCAAGAATGATTCCCCCCCCACCCTTTTGTTAATATTTTGGCTTTAATTTAAACCAAAGTCAGTTCAGGTAAGTCCCATCTCTCCTGGAATGCCTTAGACAAGATCCTGTGAGGAGAAGCAGGGCCTTCCAGTATTAGTGTGAACTATCTTGTTAAACGTGAAGTCCATAGTTAGAAGGCATAAATTGTGTGTGTCCTCACAGGGTCAGAAAGCCAGTGGGAAAAGGAATCAAAGCATTATCTTAACTAAGTAACCTTCATTAACAAATGATACGTACAAAACTTTCACTAGTGTAACCATGCAGTTAATTTTTAAAGATTTTTGACAGAATGATGCAATGGTCTATTCAGTTTTGTCAACAATAGCACACAGCTGTTTCAGAATTTCTTAGAAAATGGCACATTGAAGCTTTTCTGTACAAAAGAAGAAGGAAAAAATCTATTTAAAATACAAACTATGGATTCATATGCCAAAGTATATGAACATTTGAATGACTGATTGAACAAAATAGTAGGGTGGGTAATAGTTTAATTACTGGTACAGTTAGATCATTGTTAATTAGCTAGTGAGACAGCAGTGATTCCCAACCCTAATTTATTACTTTTCCAAATACACCGTAGGAGACTGAAAAGCAAGTAGAAACACCTTTACAGACATACTGATCCACCAGCAACCAGGAATAAACACAGAGATATACCACAACTTGAAGCGTTACCTCCAAGGGCCAGCTAAAATACAAAATCAGTCTTTTAATTAAATGCTAAAAGCACAACCAAGAAATTGTTTAAGGAAAACTAGTAATTTTCAAAAACAAATACTAAAATTAGATGCACAGCTGCCTACTGAAGTTGCTTCATTCCCTCGGCTGCACGTGCAAATGACAAAAAGGATCTTTAACTGTTCATGTGGATTTGCAACTGATCAGTTCATGGAAGCTGAAACCAACACCTGAGACATTCCTCAAAACACAATGTGAAGCCACACTTCTGCCCCAGCTTTCGCAACCCAGCGTCACCTCTCAAAGCAAGGGATGGTTATGTGTGGATTTAAAAATGTACTGATTTGAATTACACACCTACACATGAAAAAAACCTTTCTATGCTGCAAAACAACAGAAAAATAACTATTTCAGTTGAGAGAGAATACAGCTTCCCCTCTGTCCCACACAGAATGTGGTCTCAAGACCTAAGCTTTATCTTTTCCCTGCACAGGTTTGTTCTAAAGAAAGACATCAGTCACATCAAAACTGGGGACTCTGTAAAAGAAGGAATCAGCAAAGCCTCTTTATCACAATTTTCCTCTTCTCTGTCATGCTAAATGCATCCTGCTGACAGTCAGCACCTTCCCTGTAAGGCTTTGGTGTTCTGAGTCTGGGATTTGTGGACACATTGGACCGAAGAGCAGATCTGGGTGTCTGCAGTGTGAGTGGAGCCACCAAGGTGCACCTCATGTCATCCCACCTCTGTGTGAAGTTACAGAAACCACCAATGAAGAAACCCAAGCCTACTTTCTTCAGTAACTCCGTGTACTCGGGATGGTGTGCCAGGACTACTTTTTCCAGATAGTAAGCTAAGAATTTTAATATTTTGCCACTATCTGCCCTTCTGAGGACAGCTGCACTCACTGCTGATTTTTCCTTTTTTAAAAATAAAAGGAACCACACAGACATCCACAATGTTCCTTTCACCTGGGAAGCACCTGCTACCACGTGTTCCTGCTGTCTGAGCAAAAGCACTTCTAAACTTATTTCTGTACCAGACAGAAAAGAACTTGAAAAATTAACAGAGCAGCACTTTCTGACAAGCTCAAGCAACCTGGCTTCAGTGCTAATGGACTCCATTCACTCAAAGAAGTGGGTTTTTTCTTCAGAAAGCTGGAAGAAAGGGTTAATCCATACATCCAGTCTCCTTCCCTTTCCAGAGACTAGGCACTGGCACTCTTAAAAGAAATACAACATCTCTTCCCTGACAGCAATTTGCTGAAGTTTTAGTTAAGATGCTGCTGAGCCCCACAGCACTGGCAATTAAGAAAAATAATAAAAAAATGCCCCTCAACAAAAGAACACTTTAACAAACTCGATTTTGGTGTAGTCACAGAGAGATGTATGATAGAGAAACAGATAAATTTTGTCTTAGCCATCTTAAAGACAGGACAACTGACAGGAGATCACATTCCTAACACCACACCTCTTCAAAAAAAAAAAATCAAGAATCGCCAGAGAAAAACTCTTCTACTGAGGACTTTTTTCCTCCTAAAAACCTACCTGGTAAAGGTCGAGGAGTGCACAGATGTTTGAGATCCCAGAGAACAGCGGACAGAAATTGCGTGAAATAGATAATTTTTCCATAAAGAGCAGCACCAGAAACATGGGCTATTGCAAGATAGGAAACAAAGAGACAAAGCAGGAACTGTAGTCAACTCCCAGAAGGATGAATGTTGCACACTCATACTTCACTCATATATAAATGAAATAATCTTCCAGACTGAAACAAGCAACTAAAATCTGGAACAAATCCTATAATGAAACAGATGCATACCAAGGAAACAAGATAAAAGAAGGGTGAATAATTTCACAAGTCTGAGATTATAGTCAAATCTATTCTTTGTAAAGTGTCCAGGAGGCATCTTCAGTAAGAAAAGAAGCATACTTTTGCCTCTAAACAAGAGGAAAATGCTATTAAACCTTGGCCAGGAGCCCTTTCTGTACGAGCTCTGGAGACACCTTAGAGGGTTGTTTCAACACAGAGAAGAATTTTAGCAGTGCTCTCCCTCTGGCTATCGCTTCACAGAATGTGGAACATGTAACCAAAATACAACTCAGTGCTGTAAATACCTCTGAAGAAAGACACCAGTTCTTCATTAAGTTACTACACTGTACATGGTTCACCAATGCTCACAAATGCCCTAGGGTCACGACACTCCTGCAGCGAGCACAAATGAGCAGGCAGACGGCTATCCCAAAGAAACAGAGGAGTGCCTGGCGTGCTGGACCCACCTGTGAGACACAGCACCTCTCCAGAGCACAGCTCCGAGTCCTGAGCTCCAGCAAGAGCCCCAGTCACGACATGGATTTGCCGGAGGTTTCTGACAGCTCGCCGTGGGGCTGAACGTCAAGCAGAGCACTGCAAGTTTTGTGTCTACAGCCAGAAGAGACTTTGCTACCTGTGTATGCTGGGAACACCCAGCACATGGAGGGAGAGCCACCTCTCCAGCGGGCACATCCCAGCCAGATGAGTCCACCAGGCTGGCAGTGCCACCCAGGCCTGCCTCCTGCAACCAGCTCTGTCCTGAGGACAGGACACTCACGTCAAAGAGAAATTTCCACAAGCACATCCATGCTCCCATTCGCACGGAAGAGCCACCAGAGTCCCTCCTGCCTGGTCACCCCTTGCCAAAGCACAAGATGTTACTGCCCCATAGTGTCACCAGTCCTTTCTGAGCAGCTGAGAGCCCCAAAAGGCCATCACTGAAGGAAGAATCAGCTCCTGTTACGGAAATATTCAGCAGGACACAGCATGACAACTAGTGATGTCAGTTGCCCTGAACCATAAACATTTTGAACTATTTCGGTACAATGGAAAGTTGTGGGAGGGAGAAAGAAAAAGAACAGGATAAAAATAGCCAGCATGGCTCTGAAGAGCATTTTGCCTATAAGCCCCTTTCCCCGCATACTGTCCTCCCTCCTCTTCTGCCTGTCCCAGGCTTTTGCATTAATCAGATTAGCTAGTGTTAAACAAGGCTTTCTAATACTTTCTAATACTGTGAACTGTACTAAATTATTGAAAAAATGTTTCTGCCTAAATTAGAATAAAACAGGATTGATTTTTTTAAATATTTGCTTTAGTCCTGCTGATACATACAAGCATCACAGACAACAGCTGTCTTCAGCCATGGGAGTCCAGGCAGCAGAGAAGGTCCTCTACTCCTACCCATCTATTTCCAGTTCACGAACGCAACAAGACAACCTTGCATGATCACCAAAAAACCAGAATACAATGTCAAAACTAACCTGGTTTCTTGCTCATCCTGCTAAGAATTGAGAAATAGAGAAGGAATTTAATTTTTAAAAAAATTTTAAGTGCTGGCTATAAAAATACATAGCGGCATCCAGAATGCCAACTCAAACTTGCTAATTTATCCAAATGAAACAATCATTATCACACTATCACTGAAGACAGATTACTACACTCTTGAAAAGCGCTTACCCAAAAAAGAGAGGGGTTGGTTGTTTTATTTTTAGTAGGTATCCAAATCAAATCCCTGTACAATGCTGTAAAAAGGGAGGCTCTTATGAGAAAGTGGAGGTTTAACATATCTATTCCCACACTCATTTGGGTCTGTGTGTACATATAAACCATACTGTAATTTATCAAAAGACATTACACAATGACATCACAACTCTGCAGCCTGCATCACTGCTCTTTCCCACCACCGTAACCGTGATTAACGGTCAGTTATCCCAGAGGGACTCAGTTTCACTGGAGACTTAAAAAGAAACACGCAGACTAGGAAGCTGCACAAGGAACAGCCTCTGAAAATTGCGTATGCAGGACCCAAAGTGTCACAGCACTGCAAACACACTCAAGCATCTGCATCAGGACTCAGGCACTGGCACAGGCAGTGAACATTTTGTCCTGAAATCAGCAGCGTGTGGCTGCAAAAAACGCTTATGGCTGGCTCTGTTATCTGCTGGGACCAAAGAGCAGAGAGATCCCAGGAACCCAAGTCTTGCTTTCACTTGTGCTGTTTGAGGCCAGTAAAATGCAGACCTCCGCAAAGAAGCTGACAGGAATCCATGGTGTCACAAGAAACCTGGACAATTAATGAAATAATGGTAAAAAATAGAATAATATTCCAAGTTTTGACATGATACTCTTTGCCCTTTCCCCTTCCACCTCTCTCCAGAACCACCAACTCGTAGAAATCAAAATAACAAAAACTAGAAAAACTGCATCCATTTCAGGTTTTTCTTCCTCTCTAATTATGGGCTAAATAATAGCACAATTCTTTACAGAAAAGGGGAAAAAATGACATTAACATATTTCAAAAATTATGGAGTGAAATGAAATTAAACAGCCCTAATTAAACACTGTGTTAAGGAACTTCTCAGCTATGCTATGACTAATTTAAAGGGGAGATGACACTTTTCTACTGGTGTCTCAATTTTTTTTAATCATTACAAGTGTGCAGCCTTGGTCCCATCCCTGAAGCGTTAAACACAGTTTACTAACCAATATGATGAAAGATACAAGCATCTCCAGAGTTCTTCATAGCTGAATCACTAATAATTTAAAAGAGCAATAAACCTAACCATAGCTTTCATAAAACATTAATTAGAAAGACTGAGAACACATCTGTTGCTTTTGTTACATTTTTCTCCCCCTTCTGGTTCAGCTGTCTTTCCCCCACACTCTTTTAAACTCTTCTCAGGACTGCTCCTCTCAAGAAGTCTTTCTGCTCCCTCACACCTCCCTCCTCATTTCCTCCGTGTATTGATTCCTCCTCTGGCAGCTGTTACTACTGACGTGTGACACACACACACTACCCAGCATCCAGCAGGCCTGGGCCTGGACCTGCTAACTAACTTACATGTTAAAAGCTTCAAGTGCATTAGTTGTAACTACTCACACTCAACGTAAATAACACAACTAATCTGCTATGCAGGAAATCAAACTGATTAAGTATGGTACAAGAATAACCGAGCTTTATAATTCACAAGCAGGAGAGAGACGGGAGTGGAGGCAGTTTAGAGTGAACACAGGCATTCTATCCCTTGTCCATTGTCAATTTCTGCAATTCCTTGGCAGGCTGTGGAAGGCTGGGAGGAAACTGATCATGACAGTTCCCAGTTAGGCCTGAGAAAAGAACCTAAAATGCAGTGAGCTGCTCCTAACACCAGGCTGTGCACAAGCAAGAGATCCTTTGATCTCATCACTAAACCACTGGCAATGCCCTGATCAACAGAAGAAAAATTACTCCATGCAGAGTTTAGCATTGTATAGACTGCAGAAAACTCAATCAGCAGTTCCAGGTGGCCAAGCTTAAAAGTGGTATTTGATACCTTTACTCTGAAAGAGATGGCAAGATATTACAGTAATTTGGGATACATCTCATTTAACTTCTTATGACTACAACTGAAGTATTGCCACGTGAGGTGGTCACTCTATTGGGCTGGCATTGCACCTCTGCATTCAAACACAGGACATTTAAGGTCCCTGTTCTTTTCTACCAACAATAAGGTGGACGAAGCTCAGCTGTGGATGCCTCTGTTTAGAGAAATCCCATCACAGCTGTCACCAACAAGCCACCACTTTTGGCCTACATGAGGTCCCATGTGGTTCCTTTTTTCACCATCCCTGACTGGGCTCACACTTTCTGAAGAACTAATATCCCATTTCTGCAATAAGGAAACTTTGATTTGACTTAGTGTTTACCTGGCTCCTCACCAGTGCCTGTGCTTTCACACTGCCGGAGCTCTTTACAGAATAGGATGAGTTTATATTTTACAGAACAAAGCAAGACGACGTAACACACATAAGGTCGGATAAGGCATCTGAAGCAGATTCAAGAGGAGAAATAAGAGAACCAGTGTGGCATCTAAAGAAAGTTTTTGTGACTTCACATTTCTCTCTAACCATGAGCAAAAGGAGATAACCCAGAACAAAAAGACACATTAAAAGAACACTCAACTACAAAATAGTAAGCACTCCCACCTAGTAACAGCTCAGCAAAATAAAGTTATGCTATTAATTCACGAGTCCAAAACATTTCATGTGTGACAACAATGTTTTCCTGCTTTCAGAATAATTTTATAGTACACATAGAAAATAAATCTCAGAAGAAAAGCAAAATTACGCACAATTTCTGCATGTACTCCAGTAGGAGGAGAAAGGCTGAGGTTAATATTACATTTTTTTTAAAGTGTGCACTGAACAAATTAAAAATGTATGCTTCACTGCTAAGTCACAGGAACTTACCTATACTTCAAAATAAACCGCCATAGATGCTTAACAAAAGTATTGGCAATTCTTCCCTACAGAGGCACCCATCTATTTACATCTGGGAGTGCTGCCAATAGAACAGCTACCAAAAACTTCAAAAGGTTCACATCATGAATAGCAAGTCGCTGGCCAAAGGATTTTATGATACGACCAGCTGTGTAACACCAGATTGAATTATGGACACGCTGCCCCCTAAAAATGCAAAGAAGGGACACTAAATTTGTTAAAAAGCTGAAAGAGAAACCTCAATTCTTTAAACTGTTTTCTACAGGAAAGTATTTTTCACAGGGAAAAAAAAAACAAAACAAAACAACTGCAATACAGGACTTCTTTAAGAGCAAATCTACACAGCTGTTCCCACCAAGGCTGCTTCAAGCCCAGTGAACTCCTCCAGCTGAAGTCCCAGCCAGAGCTCAGCCGCTTTTCGATCAGAACATTCTGCTTTAATAAATGGCTCCCCTAAACTCACTTGGGGAGAGACATGAGTCAACAGAGGAAGAGAGGGATAATGTTTCTGTTGACAAACATTTAACTATTGGCAACAGACAGTAGGAAACGGGGACTAACTAAAGCTTGCCAAATAAAGTTATGCCGGAGGAACAAGGCTCCTTTTTGGAGCAGCACTGCAACTCTTCACAGATCCCAGAAAAATATCTGAACACAACCAAAATAAAAAAGCTGCAGCTGTTGAAGAATGAGGCTGCTAATCCTAATATTTGTGGTGACGTTTTTCCCTGCCAACCAGAACGGGTCAGAACTCCTCCGAATCAAATTACTGCACATCCTTTGCCAAAGAGTCTGGTTTTGGTCTCAGTAGTCATCCACGTCTCAGTGTTCACACAAGCCCTTCTGAGCTGCATGAGCAATTTTTTCCCCTCATCTTACAACATTTCTGTAGAAAACTTGCCAAAGCATATATAGCATCTTGGTCAGACTCCTTATTCAGGCAAGCCAGGACCTTCGCTGTCTGCTTACGTCCTGGAAATTCAGTTCTCATGAAAGCGCAAACAAAACCCGACTGCCGTATCAAGGGCGAACAAATGTTCCTCTCCAAGCGCTTACTGCTGTTCCAACTTCCAGCCTCCCCGATCGCTACACAAGATCCAGAGGGAGCCAAAAGCAGCCTCCCTCCTTCCTCCAGAGAGGAGCAGGGCTGAGGAGCGCCCGTGGCCCCGGCCGGAGTTTTCACTCGAGCTCCAGCTCCCTCCTCTCCCGGGATGCCCCTTGGGCAGCCGCCCTGCCCGTCCGCCCGCCCGGCGCCACGGCCACCGCGGGACCCGTCCTTACCGCAGCACTTTGCCCACCGCCTGCAGGACCATCTTGCAGCTTAATCCGGGCTTGGGACTCTGGGCGAGCACGGGCCGTTCACCGGGGAGGCTGCAGTGATCCCCCACCATGGTACGGCGGTGCGGAGCGGGGATCGCGGCTCGCTNGAACCGGCCCGAGCAGGGCGCGACGCCGCTCCCGCGCCCCTCGGCGCTGCGGCCGCGTTACACAACCCCCGGGCAGTGCCGGCACGGGAGCGACCGGCTGCCCAGCACCAGCACCGACAATACAATCCTGTGCCCCTTCTTTTGGCAGACGGAAAATAAGCAAGGCAAAGTAGGACGGTGCCTGACTGAGCAGGACACAGGGCAAACGTCCTGCTTTGCTGTCTGCACTACGGGCCCCGTCGGTAATGGGGCCAGGCTGGACTCCCGGTGAGAAACGGGAATAATGATGCCTTTTGTGAGCAAGGCTTTGCACTGCTCTCAGTACTCTGTGGCACGCAAGGGCATGGGCTACCCAAGAGCAGAGCTACAGACGGTCTTAACATAGCATATGGCAGCCCAGCAATGACATCAAGACCTTTATCAGAGACACTTAAACAGAGGAAGGGTGAAGAAAAAGAAGGCTATAAACAGCAGAGATGACATACCATTGTAACCAGAGTTAAGAGCAAGCACTTGGGTAGTGGTCCTCAGAGGATGAGTGATTAAGCAGTGTCCCCAAACACACAGTCCATTGTGACACACCTTCAGTTTCGCCTGGATAAACCACTTGGCCATGAGTTTTCCTAACAGACCTTGGAAAGGCACTGTATGTCCAGCTCCCTAGCCATGCCAGGTAACCACCAGTCCACACTCCTTTTGGACAGGCAGCTGTGCCCACAGGTTGCTGATGTAGCGTTTAGAGCCAGATCACAACAAAAAATGTGATAGGTGTGGCATAATGTGACCTAGACGGGAAAGCCTTGTGGACATCACTTATTCTGACACACCGAAGCTTGACCCACGACATCTGAGAAAACAGTGGGTTTGCCATTTTATGTACACCTGCAACGCTGGCTGCAGTCGGAAGAGGCAATTCCCCATTCAGGGTATAGCCAAGCGCTCCAATTCACTTACTGAACAAGCATCTTTCCCTGTAAACAGAAGGCCAGCAGGCTTGTTGAATTCAGCTTACCACAAATAGTGACATTGCTGCTGCCACCAACTTGGCATCACTTGGTCAAAGCAGGTGGGAATGTGGCTGCTGTTTGCACAAACCCAAGAAACCGCAGCCCCATGATGCAACCTGAAGGAAAAATGTGCTGCTGATCAGTCCGAAAGCATCTACCCAGGCAGGGAAGTTTGTCAGCTACACACTTTTATTCGCATGTCCAAGCTAGGCCTCCACACCCTTGTGAAGCAGGAGGTATTTTGATTCCCACTGTACAAGCAATCCAGTTAAGATGGAGTTTTAATGACTTCACTGATAGCACACAGGAAGCCTGCAGCTGAACAGAGCTCAGTTTTCCAAACTGAATCCTGGCACTTCATACGGGAGATAATCTGACCCGTGAAAAATCTGACGCTCTCTCAACCTTTTCCCCAAATAAGAGCAACTTGTGACAGTAATGTTACAAAGCAAGAGTCCCTGGCAAATGGAGGAAGGGCACCTCCCAAAAGGGCAGCTGCCCTCGCTTCATCCACCAGTGAAATCTGCACAGAGAGAATTTTGTTTGTTAAAGAACCACCTTAAAAACAACAAGCCTGTGATATAAAGCAGCTTAAGATTTAATAAAAGTCTGTCTATCCAAAGTAAATTAAAGAAAAACCCAGGGGTAAAACCAAAATAAACACAGCTCTGTGGTATTACAGTTGTATTAGGAAAGCTGGCCTCTCCGTGACTCTGACTGCAAAACAGTCGCTCTTCAGAGATGGAGGTTCAGTGATCTCACACAGGTTAGGAACTGATCCTCTTCTGGTAAAACCAAAATACTGATTGAAACACAACTTTCAAACCCAGTCACTTTTTACTTTGACGCAAATAAACGGCCTGTTTCTCTCTTGTGCTAGCTTCCACATCAACCCAGCATTTTTCTTTCCCTTTCCTCAACCATGTGTCTCCGTGGCACCCTTTCCAGCCTTTCCTCCACCTATCAGTTTTCTGCTATTCAAGCAGTATCCTCTGTTTGGGTCAACTACATGCTACCTCTGTAGTTTACCTGTAATACAGACTTTATGCAAGTTGTAGGAAAACCCAGCATCTCTAAGTCAATTTTAAATGTATTTTAAAAATAATAAAAATCAGGTTATTATAGGAAGCACAACTTAGGCACGCACACTTTATTTATATGGCACTAACATAAATAACTAAAACCACATGTGCAGTACAGATTCTTACAATTTTGACACAATTTAGAGCACACGTGGAGACACAAATGGGTTTATTTGAGAGCTGCCTAATCCAGAAAGAAGAGTACTCCATCTACAAGGAGTGTTTATTGGAACACAGTTGCTGGTCTGATCTCCACCTATGCATATTCTGAAGGATGCATATCTACACTTCCTTAAGGGGGTGTCTACAGCCATCTGAAATCCTGCCTATTTACGTTCATCAGAAGCCTCTTTTTCACTTGCTTCCTCAACATCCTCGCATGTAACAACTGTTGGATCCGACCTTAGCCCAAGTGTGCTTCAGCACCAATGAACTGCTTCTAGCATGTGCCTTACCCACCAGACAGGCAGCGTTGTGTATTGAAATCATCGCTAAACATTAACAGAAATACCTGTGAATGGACCTACAAACAGCTTCACCACTTGTATTGGACCTACAGACAGGTCAGCCAAACAGTGACATCACCAGAGGCACAGAGGAAGGGCACAGCAGTGCACTGGGAAGAGGGGAGCCCCATTTCTCATCACTCACACATGACTACATGTGCTAGCAGCACACTGATGGAAAGCTTTCTACACTGATCCCAACTACCAAGCCAAGGAATGATATTTATAAATTTTATGAATAATGCTTTGTATTCATAATGTTGTTATAAGCAGCAGTTAACCATTATATACTTATTTGCCCCTTTTACAGTTCCATAAAAAGTACATGTAAAGCAGCCACCACAGGGATGTATACTGGTACTTGGAGGTTGGCAAAGAAAGTGAGTTGTATTCAACCCAGACAAACAAACAATGTCATGGGGGGAAAAAAAAAGAAATTATAACTATTATTTTGATTAAGGTACAATTCAGCATTTATATACTTAGAAATGAAGCCTTGTAACATCAGACTGTAAAGTCCTGTTTTAAATTAAGCTTAAGTTTATTGTGTGTCCCTGCCTGACATATAACATTTCAATTTTGCAAGCTCATTAGGCCCTTTTGTTTGACTTTAGTGTGCCCTGATACTATCTAGCCAAGTACCCTTTCCAGTTACCTCACAGGGTACTCCCAGGTGTCTGGAACCACTGAAAACCAGCAATGAGAACATGTTATCCTTTAGCTTGCCTCTAAGCTGAGGCAATATTAATCTCTATACTGAGATTACATTTGCTCTCCATTTTGTCATCCTCACACAGCAGCAGATGGCACGAGCGGCTCTGCTCAGTATCAGCACTAAAAGGCATGGATTTGGGACAGAAGACAGCCTGAAGACAAGTTGTCTCAGTCTCAAAAAGCAGTTTGGAGTGGTCAGAGTGAAGGGGGACATAGATTTTAAAGGTATGCATTCAGCCTCACTCTTGAGATAATAGCAGGAGCAATAGGTTTTCCTGACCACACAGAGTGTTGTAATACAAACCTTATCAAAGTGGCCACATACACTGTGGAAAGTTTGTGCATAAAAGACTGAGCTTAAAAGCAGCACATTTGTAAGTGACAAGGTGCCTACATCTGCTGCATTACAGAAAACTCTAAAAGCAGTGACAAGTCAGTGTCTATCATGCAATCATCCTTAGCTTCATCAATACTATGGGATGTTTTTTTCTACAACAGGCAGACAGCAAAAAAATGGTACATGATAGTCTTACCTCATCCATTAGATGAGAAACAAACAATCATTTGCAGCAAGAAAAGCAAATTAGCTCAAAATATCAGTAAAGCTCCATCAGGAACTCAAAAAAATTTATATTAAGGCTTTTTGGAAAGGATGAACAAAATGAGAAGAACCAAGGGTTCATCAAATACCACTTTACTTAGTTAAAAAAAAAAAAGACCAAAGGAAAAGGAAAGAGTGGTGCTGTATGTACCGAACAGAGAAATCGTGATCTCAAAGGTATTGTAATTCTGACAAGTGTGTAGGTGCATCTATTGCTCTAAAATCCCAAATGTCAAGTTAAGCCAGGTTCAGCAAGTGTGTATGGATGAGAGATGAAGAACATGAATGTGTTGAAGGAAGCAGCAATAGCAGCAGCTCAACAGGAGATACTCAACTCTACCAGCACTGAACTAATACCTGAGCACTAGTAAGAAAGGATGGGATGGTCACACACAGACTCTGCATGAAGAGGTGATTTGAAATAGAGAACAGAGTTCATTTTTATCACCTGCATTTCAGCCAGTCCTCCTGAGTCATCCCACCTAAAATGACAGAAGCTCTCTGAAAACATACACTGACAGGACACTTGTTTCCTGTGCAGCTGTTCAGGCAAGTTTGTGGCAAGTGGATTCTGAGTCAAAGAATTGCATTGGAGTTGAAGAGAAACATCAGATTCAGACATTAGCTTGTAGAAACCCTGAAAAGTTACCACCATATATAAAAATAATTTCTCTTATTAAAAGTTATTGTTCTGAACCCTAGGCAAGTTCTAACATTACTTCATTCTAGTTAAAGCCTCCCCTGCTTTCAACTGCAAAGGGTCTTTGCTTTCTGTACTAAGGTGTTGTACACCATCCTATAGCACCCTGTTTCAGTGAGGATGAAGCAGTCCCTATACAGAACCTTTCTTACATAGTTCATTCCAGCAGAGTAAAACAACACCATGGCACAGCCTCAGGAGGCAGAGGGTTTCCCTCTTTCCAGTTTGCAAAACAATATACTTGGCACTACTATATACAGGAACAATAAACTGGAAAATATTTGCAAATAAAGAGCTCAAATCCATCACCCTCATAAACTGTCTTCCATAGAGACAAAGTGTGCTTAGCAAAAGCCTAGTAATAGCTCCAGGTGACCCTGGAGCGACGTGTAACATCTATCTCAGCGAGGGTGAAATCCCTTTTTTCTTTCTATGGGGAAAAGGGTGAGAAGAAAACACAAACAACTGAAGGTGTGCCAGTGAAGCTACTGCATTTATCATTTTGAGTGCCCAAAAATGTCTTTCAACACAGCCATCTCACCAAGTCAGTCAAAGGAAGAAGCCTTATTAAGCAGAGTACCTGCTGATGGGCTGCACACATGAGGATTGAGATGCTGAATTTCTACCATTGCAGCTGCTGTTAGTTCCTTCCCAGAGATAATACAAGTGACAATTTCATCTCACATTTTACCATTCCTTTTTTTTTCTTGCCCTAATTTTAAAGTTTAGCTAGGCTGCACTCCAGGGAAGCATTAATGCAGTATGCATTTGATACAGAAAAGCTAAAAATGAAAGACTCCTGTTCTTTTCTTTTCCTCCCCCAAAATACACTGGACCGCAAGCTTCGTATAAAGAGGTAAAACTTCTAAAACTTGGCTAAGAAGTTCTCCTTGGGGATTGTTTAACATATTCAGAACTACTTGCTACATATATACAGTACTCTCCCTTGTAAGTTTTACAACACAACTACTGTTTCCACAGACTTGGGTAAATATGGCATGGAAAATAAAATCCTAATTGCAAATTGGCACAAAACTCTAGGCTAAGGAGTCAAAGGTGTAATCAGCACAGGAAAGGAGGGTATCTCTGTCAGCACTGTTATTGGTCAGGACTATCTATGCTTGGGTGGGAAAGGCACAGAAGGAAAAAGGGGAGATGCTGGGAGTGAACTTGCAGAGTTTTCCCAGACAGATGGAGAGACACTAACGAAATAAAAGTTTCCCTCCTTTTTGGTGCTAAGAATGGCTTCATTTCAGTACAGCAAATGATTTTATCTGGTAATGTCACATTTAGATGACAGCGTAAGGAAAAAACAATCCATGAAATAAGCATGAAATATATTCTATGAGATTTTTCCCCAGGCGTGCATTACAAAATGTAACACACAGAGCTTACATTATATAATGAGAAACTATTCATTGTAATTCCTGGCATTTACAGAATAACTCCTTAGCTACTACTTCTGAAGAGCAGGACCACAAAATCCAGAAGTCACAAAATTAGCTTGGTTCACACCCAGACCAGTGCACATTTGCATTCCACACACAACTCAACACAGAGATGCTTCATCCAAGCTAATTTGATTTCTTAAGACTGCTCAGGCCCAGCACAGATTTAGCCATGTAAACAATGTCATAAAGTTCCTAACCTACAACCTGAAATAGTTCCAATTTATTATCCTGGTGAAGAAATTTCCAGCAGGCGTTCAGCAAATGCATAAGTACAAGCAGTGTTTGCACTGGGGCAGCTCAGCCCAGAGGAGGGGCCACTTCCCAGCCCGGCAGTAAAACCTGTTTGGTCAGCGTGCGTGCGAAGGCGTGCGCTGGAGATGGACACTGGGCTTCACACACACACGCACACACCCCAAGGCTTTGGCACAGCTCGAGTTACACTGCTGCCTTTCAAAACAGTTGTGGAAATAAAAGCATGAAGATCTTGCCTTTGAGAAATCCTCAAACCTCACATACTGCTAAGTATTTCAAGCCATTTGAAAAAAATTAACAACTCTTATATTCAGCATGTTAAATAAGAGATTTGCATATTTACTGGAAAAAAAACCCTGAAGCTTTATAGAACAATTTTTGACACTTGTCTATAGTAAAAATGTGGCACACAAGAACCCATAACGCCCTCAATAGCAGAGTCTTGGCTGTGCCTGCCAGTCTTGGCCTGTGAGAGAGCTCTGCTGCATGTGGGACACAAATACTTATGTAGCTGTGGCCACACAAGACTGCATAGCATGAGTAGGCTGCTTGGTGTTTTCCTAAAACTTGTTACACAAATACGGCCAGTGTTCATGCTCTGATTTTCTGAAGAAGAAAATGACTTCAGAGCCATTCACTTACCCATTTGATTTGAATACTCTGATGGTATAGAACTTCCAGCATTTTACAAAACCCAGCATGATCATATGATCTTGAGATCAACCCTCTCCTACAAATTCTGGACAGATTTGGACCAAGAGTGGCAGGATAATACAATATACCATTAAGGCTACCATACATGTGTTTTCAGGCTCTGCACTAACATATGCTGGAAGTACACTGGCTTAGTTTAATGAGGAACTGGTAGAACAAAAAAAGATTGTGTACACAGGATTGTTGGGTTGCATCATGTTCATTGTTTCTAACTAATATTTCTTCAAAAGCAAGTTAAGCCACTGAGGGTAATCATGGCAGTAGTAAAAAAAAACAAACCAAAAAAAAAACCAAAAAAACACTCAAAAGAGGAAAATTTATGGAAAACATCACATTTTTATACAAAGATAATACAAACCAGAAGTATTTGAATTATCTCAAACCATCACAAGTTTCCTTTTTAGGCTCAGAATATTTGAGAGCTGTTTTTTAAAAAAAACCTCCTGGAAGCCTACAGAGGTCATGAAATGGTCTACTTATAACAGAATTGCCTTCCAAATTACAGCTATATTATCACTCTACACAAAACAAGTATTCTTATTATTGTGACATACTTGCACTGCTGTAAACTCTGATTATGAGGCAAATCACAGATTACATCTTGAGGGAGAAACACCATAAAATAAAGGAAATGAACCCAACTCTCATCTGATCAAGGAAAAAGTTAGAATGTACAATGGAAGAGCCCTGAGTTTAAGCCAATCATGGAGAAAGACGTGGGTTTAAAAATAACACCATTAAGCACACATCTGTCATTGAGCAACACTGCTGTATAGGAGGCTTTTCTGATGCTGTATTGCTTAAAATCTCCATTTTGCCTAGAATTTGTTCTATGGCTACATTTACACCTTTATCCCCACAGTCCATTACAACACTTGAATAGATGTTTATTTACTAGGAAACAAAAGCATTGGCTGACAGAAGAGCTTTGCTGTTCTGGTTAGACAAGAATGCCATTTGTCATGTTTTAGTAATGCAGTAAGAAAATTAACCTTGCCTGCTCTCAGACAAAAGAAAAGTCATGCTTAAGGTACTGGACAGAAACTGAGGAAAGGATACTACTGTGTCTACCAAGACTACTCTGCGTGAACTTTGCCAAATAAGTCTCTTCCCCAATTCCATAGCCAAAACCAAAGAAATTACTATAAGCTACATTTTGCATTCCTTGCTTTGCATACGTTTCCTAAACTACTTGCTTTCAGGACTTTGTCAATATCAATATGTACTGAGACTACAAGATTAATGGGCAATAATGTCAAACTACCATTATTCCTACTAAGCTACTGAGAAATGCCATTACCGTGAACATGGCAAAGACATCTTTTTCAAATGCTTGATGAAAATTGCTTTATGATTGAAAAGGCACTGAAGCTGCAGTGTTACTGCAAGGATGCACAGGCAGGTAAGTGCCATATACATATATATATATATATATACACATATATATACATATATATACACATATGTAGACAGACATATATATAACTTTACCTGAATTCAGTGATAACACAGTACCTGAAGTATTTTCACATTTTTCTAGGCTTCTCACTGGGGAGGTGACAGTGAACACTAGAAGATGTATTCACCCTGCATCTTGAGCTAGTTCTACACTTTGAAGGAACATTATGTGCATCAAGGAAATGTGCTCCAACACAGAGTAAGTGAACCTTTCCCTTTCAACGTTCTGCTCTAAAAATTGTTTGAAACTGAGGAGAATACACCGTGTTCTACTATGCAAATAGCAACTTCCCCATGTAATTATAGTGCATTTTGCTAAGAATTGCATCATGACTAGAATACTACCAAGAGGGCAAACATTTAACCACTATTCTTAGTTTGCTAGAAAATTTTTCCCACGTTACATAAACAAGTACACACCCGGACCTGGGCAGCACTATCAATCTTTTCATTGTTTTTACTTTAGTAAAGGAACAGCTATTTTTCATTTCAGTAGCTTTATTTTTATTAATGTTATGAAACAGGTATTAAATTTTCTCCTTCAGGTTTCTTCACTGTTATTCTTCCCTCGTTTTTGCTACAGTTGCCTAAACTTTCTGTACTGGCATGCTGATTTAAAAAAAAAATCCTTAAAACTTCAGTAAAAGAATTCACTTCTAAGTGTGTATTGAACAGAAGAAGAGGGTCAAGGAGATTCTCCTGATGTTTTGTTAAAATGAATGTGTGCACAGCTGACAAAAGCATAAATAGGATGTATTAACAGGATCACACACATTAAGCAGAAGCAGCAAAACTAAACCATAGCAGATTATTGAAAATATCATCAAAACTTTGCAAGCTCTTCCATGTGTTTACCAGAAGTATGAACCATGCAAAATTCCTCTGAACAGATGCAGCCTTACATAATTTTAATTCTAGACATATCTCTCACAAAGAGTCAGCCAGTTCAGGGTAACCACACCTGAGCAAGTCACGTTAAAAGAAGACACATAACAGCTAAGAATTAAGCAGCTCAAAAGCTAACATTGGTATATTCAGTCCATATTCAAGCATCTGATTGATTATACCTCAGAATTCAGTTATTCATTTCTTGGCTTAAAGGATGCTAAAATACAGACTATATTCTGCTCCCAAATGCTCCCCTACAGGCTTAGTGTTAAAACAATAAGGGCATGGTATTCTAACTCTACAAAGTAAAGGAAATTCTTAATTTTCTTCCCAATACATGTTCCATTTTTATACAAAGAACAAATGATCAACTAAATGAAAATTTTGAAAATAATTCTTTTATCATAAAACAATATACTTGTTGCTTTTAATGATTCAACATTTGAAACATTGCTACTGCTGTTTCTGAATGTAATAAAATATTTTATTCTACAAAATAGGCTTTGCTTTGTTTGCATATGCAAGATGTTCATGCATATTTGGAACCTAACCACAGCTATACTGCTTGTATGGTGATTCTTGTATGAGGTATCTTGTTTCTTGTCTCTCCCTATGAACAAATTCATAAAGAAAATTATAAAAACCCACCTAGCTGAAGTCAGTATTCATATCCATCACAATGCGGGTGCATATCAAAACATACAACAGAAGTAATACCACTGAGAGGTCACATCCTGCTGTCAATCCAGGACGGGACAGACACCCACTGCCCTGTAACCCCAGGCCTCTCCACAGCCCATCAGATCCTTTTTGTGTGCCTGACAGAAGAGGGAAGGTCTAGCGTTAAAGGAAGATGTTTACTTCCCACACCAAAGAAAAGGGACGAGTAACTATGCTTTGCTTCACTGTCCAAGGATTTGGAGAGTCCTTTGGAAAACAAGCCTCCTCAGGTAAAACTTTACCTTTTAAACAGCCAGTCGGAAAAGGAATGATGTAGCATGGATTCAGCTGTTAGCAACAAGCAGGTAATGTACAACTCCTCTGATCTTTCACCTCACATGGCTATTGCTTTGTCTTCACCAATAATAGTTTGTTGGGAGACAGTAGTTTTAAAGACAAGACAAAACGTGCAAGACTTAGCTTAAAATTCACATAGAGACAAGATCTGTCAGGTATAATCAGCACTGCATGCCCCTTCTTGGGGCTGAGTTGATCTGTTTTAACATTGTAGGTAAAATAAAAAGTTGCGTCCCCACTATGGTTTTTACAGCTTACGTATTCAAATTATTTCACAATGAAAACACACGCTTTTTAGATTGAAGAATGTATTTTGCCTACACAAATACAGCAAGTTAGCAAACAGCTGCTACTGCAGGCCCAGCACTTCTGAGGAAACCTGTGCTTCGCACACACATTTTAAAGTCACCCCTCACCCATGGCTCTGAGCTGTCCAAGGAAAACAAGCTATACTGGTAAAATAAACACATTTTGCCAGTAAGTACACTTGACTTTGTTCCAGTGCAGGTGTACTCTCAAAAACCTTCTTCATACCCCAACCAACAACGCCGGAAGACATTTGGAGCAGTGACAAGACTTACACGGGTAACGCCCAACCTTTCCACCCAGTGATTCACACGTTTCCTCCAGTGGCATGCCAGGCTGTACACCACGGAACCTACCCAGAGCTTCCCTGAAAAGCCTGATTTACTGGGATTGCACAAATCAAAGGCACTGCACGTGCAGGGGATGATGCAGCCACCTACCTGCTGCTCAGGAGCCCACAGAAGACACCAGCCAAGGCAGGGCAGCTGCCCCTGTCCAGAGGTTCTTTCCAGGGGCCCCTGGGGAAGCAGGGGCAATTAGGTCCAGGCCACAGAATGAGCTCCCAGACCCGGGATGCTCAGGTACACTTGATGCCAGCACACCACAGCAACCAGAGCGGTTCTGGGGTCAGAACCAGCCTTCAGTTCTTGTCTGCCTTCCATCTAGTTACCCCTGTAGTGAACCCAAAGCTTCATTAGCCTAAAGCACACCTCCCAGAAAGGCATCTAGCTTCAACTTGTGTATCTGAGAAGGAAGAAAAATCAGTTATTTTCACAGTAATTTGTTTCAATGGCTGATCACATCCATTGTTAAGCCACACATCCTTTAAATATTTGAAACCTCCTAGTTTTAACATCCATATGTCCAATTATGATTGCCATCCTTTCTCTTTTATAGCTTTCTTCCCCCTTTCTTTAAACTTCCTTAGTTAGACATTATATTCATCTCTTGACCTTCTGAGTGAGTAAAAAAAAATCTCTTTATGCCTCATTATTAGAAAGCTTTTTTTCCAGTCTTTAAATACTGCAGGTCTTTT
This sequence comes from Cnemophilus loriae, assembly GCA_013397755.1. Taxonomy (NCBI): domain Eukaryota; kingdom Metazoa; phylum Chordata; class Aves; order Passeriformes; family Corvidae; genus Cnemophilus; species Cnemophilus loriae. The sequence goes on from VZTF01000258.1 coordinate 492,309, forward strand.
CCACCTTTCTAATTTAGAAGGTATCGAAGTGCCTACTCAAAACAGTGAAAGTGTAACTTTTCAAAAGATCCGGAGCCCTCCCAAAATCTTAATAGGGATGAACAAGCACACAAAATTTTATCTGGATCTCCATTCCCCAAAAAATTAAATAACCTGTTGCAAGTTTCAACAGTTTTAAGTTCTAACATTTAGAAATTCAGAGAATATTTGCATCCCAAGTCATCAGAAAGAATGCTACTTCTCATTATTTCATCAAGGAAAGAAAAATCTATTAAATCATCAGTTTAATTACTTTATCCAGAGAGAAGAGCTATAAATATAACTCTTGTTTTATAAATATTTAATCAGCTTAGTAACAATTAGAATCATTTCATCCCACATGGGTTATGCTACCTTTGATTAAAAACCTCAAGGATCAAAAAAAAAAGGTTGTTTTCCTTGTAATCCATTCTTTTCAGTTTCTCACCCACAACCATGAGGATGGAAGCCACAACATGGTCATTCAAAATTAGGTTGTAAGAAACAAATGGAGAGCACATGGCAAAAATGTTATATCCTCTTTCCACGTAAAATTATCATTCTGTTGTTCCCACTGTAATCCTTGAATACCCTTGAGCAAAGAGCAATTATTGATTTAAGCCAAATTATCTGACCCAAGGGACTGTGTAGAAGGAGTGGAGAACACGATGCAGCCTAAAACTTGAATGAGTTGTGTCTTATCATCTGCTAATGTGACCATTAGCGTGAAAAGCCACTCAGTTCCACTTTACTGCCCACTGCCTCCATGCCTTATTCCTTTTTCTTCCTTTCTAATACTCAGAAAGGGCAAATGCCTTCTCCCATCCCTTACAAGGAACATATTCAGAGAGCAGCAGTGAGAGATCCCAAAGTAAGTCGTGCCCCCTGATTCCTTCAATACTGTCCTTTGTCTCACTTTAAAAATGCTACTTTAACATACAGATCTTGGGAAAGGTAACCAACCATACCTGAACTTGCTGAAAAACGTGACCCATCCTCACCTTCCCCATAAACACACTCCATATACTCAAGATCATTGAGGTGCTTGATGGATGAGAAACCCAAGGCCTATGCAAGTCAGAACTTGCAGACATTTCCCAGCTTCAACATGTTACACCTCTACTAAAAGTGAAAGCTGCAGTTTACCCTCTCCGGGGCTTCATTTACTGCCTCATTTCTAATTCCAGACAATCAGTTTCCAGCAAAACTTGAAAGCCCATGCTCTCTCACCATGCAACAAAGGAAGCCAGATTTTCCTCCTGTACTGTAGACATATGCTTTTGTACCACAACTTCTATTAGCAGATTGTTGCTTAAGAGAAACAGACTGGCAATGAGAAACAGCTCAGCAGCTTGGCATTCGTTCTACTTGTGTAACCCTTCACAAACAGCCTTGCATTTCCATGAAGGCAACAAACATCTGCTCTGTACACATACAAATATTAAATAATCCAGAAGCTGCAATGCTGTTCAAAAATTGGCTGAATGGATACAGAGAAACAAAACCTATATTCACATTCTCATGCTCTAAGACCTAGAAGTGAAATTGAGTGAAACTGTTGCAAAGAACAGCACCCAGCTGGGCAACTACGTCAGTTCCCCTAAATGAGAGTGATAAAACCATACACAGAGCAAAATCACACACAGCAACTTGTCCCATTGTCCCAAGCTGCCAGGACATGGTGTTAAGTACTGCTGTTGGAGGAGGTCAGAAGTGCTCCAGAACACAGGAAAACACTTAGAGAAATGAAAGACTGGGACTTGAGAATGGAGAGGGATGCAATCCAACTGGAGCCGTTCAGTGCACACTCATGTATGAGAGAACTGTGTGAGAAAACACAGGGGTTGCGGCTCGCCATGGTTGAAGATTACCAAAAACCAATAATCTCCTCATAGTCTTGCCGTTTTCTGACTACCCTTTGAAGGATCACTCTAACCAATAAAGAAAACCAAGCCTGAGCATTGTCTGAAACTTGAAATGTGTAGGAAGCTTGAAGTATGTATTTGGGACAACTAGGGAATGACATTCCTACGTATGAGACGAAGCATGGTCTGAAAAAACACTGAAAAAACACTGAAAAAACACTTTATAAGTATTTTTTTAATCCTCAGAGAGGTGTCTCTTTTGAAATTGCATTGCCATATCCCAATATGTACTTACAGGGGAGCAGACAAATTACAATTAGTTTTCAAGAACATGACAATAAAAATATTTAACCTGTATTGCAACATAGTTTGTAACACAAACTGCCTCATCATTACCATACTTATTTATGCTATAAAACAGATTTACTATTTATATTTATCAGATTTACTATGAGATTTACTATTGATAAACTATTCTGCACATACAGAAGTGGAAATTCATACTTCTTATTTCATATTGAGAGTGCAGTGGTAGCAAAGCTGGAAACATATTATTCTGTCCAGGTTTTCAATACATGTAGAATATAAAAAGCCCAATTTATTTATTCAGTCCACTAAATTTCTCCAAAACAGTAAGAGACGTTCGCCCTCCCACCAAATGTTCTTCAGAACTCCTATAGTCAGTGTACGTGCTGATGGCCAGAGCAAACTCACACACAACGTAACTCCTTTCCAGAGCAAGACAGAAAAATGGGGACTGATAATTCCAAAACCGCATTCTGAAAAACCCAAACCCTTACTTTTCTTGAACCGTTTTTAGGAAAGCTTATTCATAGGACTTCTCTAATACACAGTGACACGCTACTATTTGCCCTCTATCTGACCATTGTGACTCCAACTACTGATCACATACTGCATTATTGACTGCACAGTTCTCCACCAGAGAGCAAAAGTATGGGGTTTTTTACTTAAAAGGAGAGCATCAAGAAGAGATGTGAACCCTAACTTGGTTGAAATCGCCTCCATGAAAGTAAAATTCATTTTTGTAAACTATAGCAGTGGATTTGACTTTAAAACACAGCAGCCTCAATTTGTACTATTTAAAACTGGAATACTGAAATAGGAATAATGTTCAAAATTTATGGTGGGAAGAGGCTGAAGCTACTCTTGTTCACAGAATACGGGGCAGAATTGGTATAGTTGTTAAAATCTAAACTAATTGACTTGGATTTGGAGAAACACGACTGCCACACCTACAGATATCCCTCTAAGTCAAAAGAAGAATCATTCTGTTGCTATCCTGTACATTTTTACTGTTCTTACAAATTTATCAGGATTGCAGTCGGAAAGGACTACAGTTACTTTCTATGTGGCTTAAGCACACGTTACCTCCCTGCCACTGCTCCTTGTAAAACTCACTCTTCAAAGCTTAATAGCCTGTGACAAAAACTTATCCATAAAACTGAAAACAAGGGATTTGGGAAAACAGCCTGGAAGAAAAGGAGGGAAATAATGACAGTTTTTCTACATTTCAAAGACTGGGTCAAAGTGGCATAATAAAAACCACACGTCCAGCTCTTTCTGTCACCTCGTGGCCAGTTTCTGTCTGATACAAATGTGCACGTAAATCCTGGTGAGATGGGCTGTGGAAAAAGGGGCTGATTCCCGAGGGCCGAGCCAAGGGCCTCTCCGGAGGCTGCAGCTGTCCGCAGGCTCTCGCTCGGCTGGCAGCTGCCGTGGGCAGCAGTCACTGCCTGGCTTTTGTTTTTCAGAACAAGGAGAAAACATATTTTTCCCCTCCCTTTTCTGGGAAACAGGAAACAGATTCTTATAAAGACTCTCCCACATACAGACTGGCCAGGAAAAAGGTGGAGTTTGGCAACATTAAGATTTGTTCTTCAAATGCAGACCAGTAATTATTGTAAGGTAAGCGACAGGATGGCTGGGCTTACTAATGTTTACTCACCCTGGTGCTGCTATTTTCAAATGTATTTATATTTCATGCAGACTTACCCATAAATGTAAAAATCAGTTATTTTTACCTGAGTTTTCAGGTGGTGAGACCCTTGCACAGACTTTATTTACCTTTACATAAATGCAACGAATCCAGATAAATACGTCTTTTTCAATAACTGTACAAGTTAATTCATTCTTATGAGCCTTATAAAGTGGCTAGACACTTTTATCCGTGTTTTATAAACTATGCTGTTTCAAGTGGAGAATACAGCTCCCCAGAGCACAGGAAAGTTCTACACCTCCACTTCAGAAACCATAAGCCAGTAGTAATATTGTCTTTAGCTCAGGGGGAAAAAAACCTCATTAGGACAGAAATGTGTGTGGGTTTTCTAGGAAGGTCACTCACTTGGTAACTAATCAGCATGTTTAAAAGGACAGATTTGTTGATCAAATGTGCATCAGGAACACATATTAAAAATTAGTAACAGAAAAAGAATTAGTATGAACAGAAAGAAAGTTCTCCACTGGAAAAAAACCCCAAGATGTTGGTTTGACACTATTTGTTATGAGCTACCCAAAAAAAAAAGTCCTTAAATAGCTTGATTGCATCACTTACTAAGTTTGAGATGTTATTCACCTTCACAGGAAGCACCTAACATCCAGACTGCTCAGTATTAGAGTGCTAATCTGGACGGGAATCCACCTCTCTTTCTTCAAAAGTCATATTCCAGCCATTGGAAATTAATTTTTTTTTAGTGAAAAAATTAAATGAACCTGCAAAAAATCTGATTACGTTCAGTTCCTACACAGCTGCCTACATTTGTGCTTGTCAAGGTCAGACTAAACAGCCTTTTCAGAGCTTACAAAAAAAAAAAGATTTTTTAGTAATCCTAAGTGCAGTGTCTTGAGCATATTACAGAACACAGCATTTAACCCCATAAAAATATTTAAATATGTAGTCAGTGTAATTCCGCTTCAGTGTTCTGTGAGCCATCACTCATTACAAAAATCCTCTCACAAGCTCCATGAAATCAAATTATAATGAAAAAATGATTAAATGCCCCACAGAAAATGCCTTGTTACTGTATCTTGAATACACCCATAATTAAAACTGACTGGGGAAGCAAACACTTTTCTTGAAAAATAATGTGTTCAACACCTTTGAGTAATGTAGCTGCATGACTGCTGGGAAATAAAGCACCCAAGCCAATAAAACCAACAGGCACAGAGTCAGCAGCAGTGGTGCTGCAGCTCCCTCCCATTCAGCAGGAGCATCTTGCCAATGCATGAGGTTCCTAATCCTTAGCACCCCTTGGCATTGCTGCTGTTCTCTCCAACATAGAATAAGTTAAAGAACTCCCACTTTCTTTTAGCTAAGCTAGCAGCATGAAGCAAAGTGATGGTGTATGCTGCAGTGTTGGCAGGACACAGCTCTGGGAATTAGAGAATTTTAAAAAATCATTAACAGGTTTTGCTTTTGCTTTTTCTTCCTTAGCTTAAAAGGGGGCCATATTCAAGAGTCCCATCAAGACAGCTACAAGGAAAGAAACTTCAGTTTACATCATCATTATTGTAGGTATGGTTTGACAGTGGACATGGGAAGAAAGCATGCTCTCCCATTCTCTTTTAATGGAAAGCCTGAATTCACTGAAAAATGCTTTTTAAATGGCTACATTTAATACAATTATTGAGTATCCTTTCACAGCAACAACCCATTAAAAACCTCTAGTCCTCAGAGCACCTTAGGGGGAAGAAGCAGAAATAAACTGTCCATTGCATATCAAGCTTCTGTATCTGCAATTCCACAGTAACTGGTATAAAAGCTGCCAGTTAATTTACTGCCCCTAGTTATTACTAATGAGCTATAAATTTGGCTGTTAATAGTTCTGGTGTAAAACAGATAAATGATATGGCTAGTTTTAGTGGGCACTTCTTACCCTGCATATATACAACTTTCATTATAAGCCCTGACCACAGTACATACTCCAGAAAGCAGTTTACTTGGAGGGAGGGAGGGAGGAAGGTGGCAGAGAAGGTACCAAAAAAAATTTTAAAAATTAGGCATCTGAAGTGTTTTGTTGTTCCCTGTTCTGGCCCCAGATTGTTAATGGAACATCTCTGTAATACTCAAATCCTAAGATGAGCACTTCCTACCACCTGAGATTCTGTATAAGAGCAAGGATGACAGTTCTCTTGAATTTGTGTCATAACACTGTTTTATATCAAGAGGTGAGACATTTCCATTAAGTAAGAACATACACTATGGGGGGATTAAAAAAAAAGAAAGAACAGAAATAGAGGGAGACACACACACACACACACGACCTGCAACAGCACATTCTGGGGCTCTGAATTAAATCTTTGCTTGTGGTAGAGACTAATAAAATATCCATGAAGAGTTGCTGTTAGCTGCGCATAGATAAGCTATGAGAATGAACATATATTTCTATAGGTTGTTATTTGATTTAAATATTTCCAAAAGTTGGGAGACTAACTGATCAGGCCAGTTTTAAGAGTATGTATCAAAATGAGCATACTTCTGCGCCACAGCCTAAGTCTTAATCATTTTTTAATATTAAAAAAAATCCCAAAACAAAAACAAAGACTTTTCTAATATGATACTGAAGTATCAACTGGCATAGAGAACTGCAGTTTCAGAATTACATTACAAAATTATTTTATACTGTACGCCCCACTGATCTGTATAACTGGCTGACCAAGAGGTTACCCCCCAAAAAAACCATTTGATATTTAACGTAAATACTTATTTTCTGTAAGTCATCTGCAGCATTCGCCATGAAGAAGGCCCAGTTCCAAATCCATATTTGGGAATAACACTATTAATATAACAACAATGACTCACAGTGCAAGTTCTAATGAAATCTTTTCTTTGGAAGCATTACATTTATAATACTTTCCCCATATAAGGCTTGCAGTTAAGCCTTTACACATACATTGTTAGTGAATATAAAAATGCTTAAACTACTTCTAAATGCTCACACATGCAAAAAAAATTCCAAAGAAAACACATGTGAGATCATAAATCTTGTGTTGTAGGACAAATACTACGTGCACAGCTAGGCTGAATATAAAGGGCAACAGAATCACAGAGTGGTTTGGGTTGGAAGGGACCTTGAAGGTCATCCAGTTCCAACCCCACTGCAATGGGCAGGGAACCTTCTAGACCAGGTTGCTGCGAGCCCCTTCCAATCAGGCCTCGAACACTTGCAGGGATGGGGCATCCACAACCTCTCCATAATCTGTTCCAGTGCCTCACCACCCTCCCAGTAGAGAATTTCCCCTCTTTCAGTTTGAACCTCTTACTCCTTTGTCCTGTCACTACAGTTCCTGATAAAGAATCCCTCTCCTGCTTCCCTGTGGGCCCCCCTCACATACTGGAAAGTTGCTGTGAGTTCTTCACCCAACCTTCTCTTCTCCAGGCTGAACAGCCCCCAACTTTCTACAAACTACTTTCTACAAGTTTCTCAGCCTGAATAGTTTAAATAGTTTAAAGGAAAAAAAAAATACTCCCAACCCTCTATAAAACAAGCACCATTCCTGAAGGTGAAGGTTAACTCAAAGATCCAGAATTACAATTCTAGAAGTGGTTTGGTATTTTGCAGTGTATTTCCAACTGAGCAAACATAGAGTAAGGTGGACAGTAGCAGGTGGACAGTAGCAGGAGTGCCCAGGATGCATCAATAATACCAAAATGTGCTGAGATTGCTGCAAATGGTAAGTTATTGTCACCACAGGGTGACAGGGAGACTGCTGTCAGTCCTGCTGCTTGCTTTCAGGACCCTTGCATTCATCATCACCCTCCTTCTCCAGCTTTTGATGGCTCCATAACCTCTCCATGCTGTTCCTATAGTAGAGCCAACAGTAAAACAAATGGGGTCTCCCTCAGGAAGAGCACAGGAGCCAGAACCTGCAGGAATGAACCTTCACAGCACAGCGAGGCAGCAGTGCTCAGAAACAGTCCGAAACCATTTCTGCGTGTGGGAAATGGTGCGAGACTGAAATCCTGTCCCCATCATTCAGCTACGTCACTGTGCAGTGATGGAATGGTAAACATGGGATGCAGGGGAGTGGAGTGGAAGACTTGGGCAAAGTATTTTATAAAGGAAACTTCTGCTGTTTATAGCATGAGAGTATCTGCCACATTTCGCTTGTCCTCAGGGGCTGTTCTCCCTCTGTACACACCCAGCAGTCAGAGCTGCCTTAGATGTCTACATCCAAACATTACTGAAACATCATCTCTGCATACACTGCAGCAACCCTCCTTCTCCAAAAAGGAGCAAAATAAGGGCATTTTAATGGCATGTGAGAAGCCATCTCAATTTGTAACTGAAGCACGAGAATGAAGCTCACTGTCAGCTTCAGAAGCTGTATGAGTAAACTTGTAACTACGTTACAAATGAGGAGAGGGCTACAGCTGACCAAGAAAATACTAAGATACCTCCAGTCAGAGCTCAGCGAGGAGTGTTGGTATTTTCTACCTTGGCTTGCATTTTCTGACACCGTAAAGCATTCTAAAGACTACTCTCCAAAAAGGGATTCCAAGTAAAAAAAAAAAACAAACCCTGAAGTAGATAATCTACATTTTTGGCCCTAATCTGATAAATTTGTGCTGTGCTTTCCAAGGATAACAGTCTGTACTGCTACCCTTAGACTTCCCCTTTTTTCATGACAGAAAATGCGGTAATTTGGGAGGACTGTAAAGCAGTTCAAACAGCTGCTTCTCCTCAGATAAGATATTTGGGTGTTCATGCTACCTCTGTCTGCCAGACGAGCTATTTCAACGGGCTTTCATGAGCTGTTTGTCACATCCTTCAAAGATATTTTTCCTGCAGTTGCAATAAGACTTAATAAAAAGGCTTTCTGAAGCAGGCTTACAATGCTCTTTCCGATTTCTACTTTTTTGGGCAAAACAAACATAAGATACTACTTTTTCTCCTTGGCTTGCTTTACGTCAGTACAAGACAGAAGCACACAAGAAAAACAAATTCTTTTTCAATTTCAGTGCTTGGCTCAAAACCAAAAATCATTAGTTTAAAGCAATGGCTTGGAAAGAGGAAACATCTTGGGGCCAACAATATTTTTTATCAGTCAGTGAGCATCCATTAATCATTAAGATATTCCAAAGTATTTTGTCCCCGTCCAACTTGAATTTGTTTCAAGACAATGTTTAGTTCTGACTGTGATAATATATAATCACCTTCACGCACACACAGACCCGAGATGAATGCAGAAAAAAAAATATAACAAAAAATCCAACAAAAAATCCCTTCCATGCAGAGTGGAATTCAAAGAACATTTTCACAAGGGCAGCACTGAGCAGAAGGGAGATGTCAAACTATTAGAACTCCCAGGTGAAACACCAATGCAACAACGTCACAACTTAAACACAAACTTTTCCAGAAAATTGAGCAAGTGCTCCTCAGCAGCATGGGCACTGAGGTGCTAAGCTGCAAATACTGCATTTTCAAAGCTTTCCCCCCCACCAGATTTCTGAATGAATGATATAGCTATGTTCTTTTGGCACTTAATGTCCCAGGAAAACATGCCACACAGCAGTTACTCAGCAGTGCAGAGTCAGCTAGGGCAATGATGAGAAGATAAAAATTATTTAATTAACATATAAACGTTTTACTTTGTGCTCCATATTTGTTTCTCTTGCACATGCTGTTCAGTTTCATCACCATAGGTTTGGGATGGCCACTGTGTGGGAGTTGCAGAGATTATTGCCTAATTTTATCAGCCATCTTCACACAGTTGTCAAGCTTCTAAACCTGAACTTGTAGACCAAATGTGGTCACCTGGCCTTGTCAAAATTACCATGACAAGCAGGAGAGAATCATCACGTGGCTCTCTGGCCAGGTTCATCAGAAAGTCCAGTTTGGGTACAATTTTTACCTTGTAACTGTTGGTCAGTATTCCCTATGCTATTGGAAGGGAAGTCAGCAAGTTGCCAGCTGTCCAACAGGGGTCTTCACTTCTTCAACTGCACAATCTACTTACCACAGCAGCAAAGCCTTCCTGCAGAGGGCATGGCCATTGTGCAGGGACACCAGAGGGGCATAGTTCTGTCTGCACCATTACAAAGGTTACAGGAATGCACAGGCCTGTACATTATGATCCAAAAGACACAGGAAGTTCAGGTCACGTGACCAAAGTTCAAGCTGCATATTTGTTTCGGGTGCATTGAGGTCGTATCTTGTGAAATGCATGCTTGGATTTACACCCTTCCTTAAACTCAAGTCATTAGGAGAAAAAGAGGAAATAGATGTGTAGTAAACAATATTTGTTATTTGACACCCTAGCAGCCTGCAAGTCTTATACTGAGTATCACTAATTCCAAATGGTAAAGGGACAAGAGAAGACAAAAGAAGAAATAGCAATTGCAAAGAGAAAAAAAATGATGCTGAAATGATTACAGTGCCAGTGCATTTTTCAGTATCACTGTGTCACAACACAGCACCAAGAAAGTAAAGGAATATCTCCCAAGCTAAGATGACCTTCAAAAGAGATCATTTGTACAAAGAAACTTCGCAATGCAAAGAAATACAATCAGCATATGGCAGGATAGCACACTACAGCAAAGCTGACTTAACAACATGGTCAAAGAGATGCTGGCAGGTAAGATTTCTACCTCAGTGTCAGCAAGATAAAGTGGGTCTTCTAACTCAGTGTCCTCTGATCAATCTCAGCACCAGATCCCTCTCTCTCCACAAGCCTAACCATTATCCACATCAACAAGCAAGAGCAAACATGCTCATGGTCCAGTGAGACCTGCTCAAAGAATACCTATAAATCACTGCTTCTAAGTGGAACTCTGGATTTTAGTGGTGTTTCCCGCTTATGTTTGTACAGTTTTTACACTAGTGTCAAGTGAGGTGTGACGGAACAGCAGAAGGGTGAGGCAGGGGAGGCTTTTTGCTGGTATTAGGTTTGAAAATATCTCTAAGTATCTTAGCTCCCCTTGCAATCTCTCTCCTGCTTTATGAGTTTACAGCTGCACACAGAGCCTCACCAAATCATATCCAATGAAAAAAACCTTATTATCATGATGACTTTTGCTACACTTCCTTGTTTACAACCCGCTTTTTTCTTGTTTGGTTGATTTTTGGGGGTTTTTTGGGCGGGGGTGAGGTGTTTGGTTTTTTTATAATAAAGTTTTCATGCACTGCACTGTAAAGAGCACTCCCACAGTAACTATGTCCCCTGCATGTGCTGGTACCTGCTGCAGCAGCAGCAGCTGTATCTGCCCTACAACACTCCACTCCAATGAGCTCCCCTCTCCTCAAGTGACCTGCACAACAGGGTGCCTCTCCACCTGACTAGTGGAACATGCTGTCCCAAACAAAAACCCTTGAAGATCAAAACAAGCTTTTCTGCTGACATGGCAAAAGTTTAGGCTAAACAGGAAAACATACTTGAAGCTCTTTTTCCATTACCTTGCATTATTAAACCATCTAGGCAAGAGATAAACATAAAAGGAATTTCTTTAATTAGATAAATTCACTCCTCAGCATCTGTTTAATAAAGTAAAGCACATCAGCATCTTAGAATCAGATAATATTGAAGTCTCCCACAAACTCACAGCTGAAGCTTCTTTTTCATGCAAGCATTTGGGTGCCACTGGTTTTACTGACTGTAATACAACACTTCCAGTTAAATGCTCGCTGTAAAATGTAATGCCAGATACACACTGGGCCACAACAAGTGAAATTCCTTAAAATGATTATGCATCATCTTGCAAGTTAGAACAAGGCAGAACAGATGCACAGGGTGATCTTGCACAATATATTTCCCTGAAGTTCTATACCATGCATACATTTTTAATAAAACTCAAATCAATTAAAGATTGTGTTTCGTGTAATTAAAGTCTAAAAAAATTTCTTTACCATAAAAAATATCCATTACCTTTTGCATTTCAGCATCATTTCTTAATTGACTCCCTGAGATAATCTCTCAAAGGTCAGAAACCCCTGCAAAAAAGCCAAGTTAATGAGGATATATTCTTAGCCTCTCTCTACTATAAACCCAATCCCACTGAGGGACAAATTCATCTTACAGCTTAAAAGCAAACACTGTAAGATAGTACCTTTCAGTTATGTTTCATCTTGTATGCAGTCAGATAATGGCATTTTTATTACCATCATAAAAAAAATGTTAAGGATGTGCCAGGAAGATGTTAACACCCGTCTACTTTGACATTAAGAAAACTTAATCCAAATCAAATTTTAGAATTTTTAAAAATCAAATGTAAACATACTTTGGCAAAGCAGAAGATCCTTCTAAGCGGCATTGTGCAAACCAGTGCAGGCAAAAACCAGTGCAGACCATCTGAACAACACTGCCAAAGTATTCCCAGTCCATCTGGGCTGCTATCTGCCTCTCCTGTGCAGAGATTGCCACTCAGCAGCAGCATGGACCATGAGTTTAAAGCAACGAGGGGTTAGGCTGCACACCTGTATTCTGAAGCACATCCGAAACACATCTGGGCTTTTCAGGAGCGCAGCACTAAGGCCACTGCAGCACTTCCCACAGCACTTACTCATTACAGAGGGTTAAAGGCAACTAAGTAAAGTGACACTCCAAGACTAACAACTTTCTTCATTTGTCAAGTCACCTGCCAACTGCAAGTAAACAGCTACCACTGCGCAGTGGAAGTACAAGTCCTCTTCAGACCAGCTAAGATGTGCTCAGAAATAAAACTTACATCGTATGAAGACACACAAGAACCTGCTTTAGTAAAAATCAAGTGCAATTATTTAAAAAAAAAAAAAAAAATTCACCTGAAAATTCTCTATTTTCAATTTCTGTAAGATTCCTTGAATAGGGAATATTTAGTTCATTATCGTCTTTCCAGTTATGGTATATTCTCTGTTACTGAGAAGATGTAACAGTAATCAGAGAGAAATAAAATTAGAATTTTTAAAACCACAAAGCTAGTAAAGTAACTCAGAATAGTAGTTTCAAGTAGTAAAAACTTAAACTAATTTTTCAGACTGGCTAAATTTAAAGTAATTTGTATTCCATGTCAGGGAGCATCACATTTAATGAGTTTAGCTCTTTTTTGTATCAAAAGCTGGAAAATACTTAGAATAATTACAACAGGCACTTCTTCGGGAATCACAGAGTTCTTAATATTTCATGGCTTTACTGAGCAGATCCACCTCATTTTAACATATGGACAACTCTATCCTGCCCCCACCAAATGCAGGCACTATAAAAGCAAACCTAACAAGTCGCAGAAGAAAACAAGCTAAATAAGCCGCGGATTTCCTACGCTGCGATCCTCTGTTCTTTTTGAGACAAAAGACATGGCCATTATTTCATGTACCCCGTCACCAGAAAGGAAAATAAAGGCTTCTGTTTTCATGTGGTTTTAATGATGAAGTTTCAAAAGAGGATGCAGGCTCTTTCTTACCCATTCAGCGTGTATGACCCATTCCTCCTGAGTCTCATACTTGCAGATAAGAATCTTAGGAAAAAGTCCAGAATGAGGTGGTTTGTCCTCTGCAACACCAGAATACAGGCACCTGTTTGGTGGTTGCGCTTTTTGTTCACCAGGGGATCTCTTTCCTGTTTCTCTGAGTCATCAGTGGGGAACAATGCGAAACCACCACCAGAGCCACTGAGCAGGAAAAGCCCAGAGGAAACTGCCTGCAGCCAAACAGGAGTCTGGAGGTGTAAAATCTCCCCAGTGCACCTCTCACAGAATCTTGGAGCCCATTAAGGAAAAGCAGCAAAAACTCACAGAGAAGGAGTTTTTTTAGTATATATACCTAAAGCTCTCCCTGCATGTGCAAGAATAAACTCTGTAGAAAGCTGTAGTTTATCAGTGAGCTGCTCTTCTGAATAGCCTGAAAGCAGCTTCAGATCTATTCCCTCCTGCTCACCAGCCCTGCTGCAACTATTACTCAAGCACTACCCTCAGAGCACAAGGCAACTAAACAAGAAGCCCTAGATAACAAATACTCAGCCTTTTTTGTTTTGCGTTTTTTTTCTCCCACTAGTATCAAGTTAGAAATTACACGTGTGGAAAGGGACATATGATTAGTGGTTAAAAGGTTTATTTTCCTTGTAGTAGGTTAAAAACAGGCAGATCTAAAGTCACGCTCGAATGCTGCAGGGAAAAATATCCTCTAGCAGTCCAGTGCTGGGCAGGCTGCCCTGCATAAATCACAGGATTGCACTGTCTCCGATGAGGCTGTTTTCCTCCCCTTTCTGTTCACCCTGCCATTCCCTGATAGCTGTGAATCAAACAGCTGCATAGCTTAATGTCTGCTGAGTCTACCACACAAGGCAAAAATCACTCCAGGTAGTTGTTGATCATTTACTGTCTGTGAGCAGATCAACACCGACTTAAATAATAAATCACACAAAAAATATTTTTATCAATGGATGTTGAAATGATCATCACTTGTGGCCTAGGTGAAACTGCTTTAGGATAATGGGAAAACTGCACACTAGACAAATATAAAGATTAAATATTCACTACCTAAACAGACGGAAGCAATCAATCCCACAGAACTCTGGCCTGAGTAAAACATTATTCTTATTTGAATGGCTCAAATGTCTAAAGACAGTATACTTCTCAAGCTGCATTTTTGGTTTAAGTAATTTAACAGTCATAGAAAACCAGCCTAAAAAAGAAGGAGAATTACTTTATATCTTTGTAGGGGCCTCAGATTATACAGTTAGGTACAATCAAGAATACCTATATAGGGACTATAGATCACAAATGTTGAGAGAAAAAGAGTTACAGTGAATTACAGGCTGAAGAAATCAACAGCATGATACTGTTGATAAAAGGCAATGAGCCTGAGCTGTACAAACATGCTGCATCTGCAAGACAGAAATTCTCAGCATCTATCAGGCCTAATCTGGAGCACTGTGCTCAACCCATGGCACCCTAGTTGAAGGCAGATGTAGAATTAGCTGGAGCCCAGAGAGCATCAAGAAGATTATCTGTCTTACAGATGTGAAAACTGAGGGAGAAAAACAAAACAACACCTTCCAAGAATGTAGAACGCTGCTATAAAGAGAAAGGAAACAAAATGTTCTTCCTGCTCTGTCCATCACAAAGGCATTTGAATTAAGCAAGAACCACACCAGGTTAGTATTATTTTGCTTGGTATGTGTGTGTGTTTGGGTTTTAAGCACAGGAATAGATTACAGAGTCTGCACTATTGCAGGCCTTTGAGATGATCTTGCTCCAGAGCTGGGAACTGACAAGGTGACCTCTGCAGATGTCTCTCATCCCTACCTTTCTATGATTTGCTCCCAGCTTTAGCTGGTAGATAAAATGAAAATCGTGCTGTGTAACCATGACACAAACTAGCTCAAGTCAAACCAGACTAGAGCATGCTTTAGAATTTCCTCCTCAGAATAAGTCAGAATGGCCAGGGCTCCAAATAGGTCTGGTACCTTATGAGCACAGTGGTGGCAGCGCTCTGCTTTTATTATATACATTGTGGGAGAGAATGATATTTCATGTTCTTCTCAGCTTTACAAAGATCCTATCTATGTACTGGCTGGCACCAGGGCCTAATTCTTCCAGTTGCTCTGGTCAGGCCCTGCTGTCCCTCAGGAGCTGACCAGGATTCCCTATGGCCACAGAAGAGTTAGAAGTCAGGTCCCTGCAGGCAGCTACCTACCTACCAGTGCTGAGTAAAGCACAGACACATTCTTGGAAGCTTATCAAAGTAAACTAGGATGATTTATTTGGCTAATAATTTAGAGAACAAAAAAATAAAGCTAATAAATCAAAAATGCTAGGTAAAGATCATTTCTAAATGCTCTGCAAGCCCTTCTCAAATGAAAACTTGTACTCAGTTTTCTTCTTGGAATATGAGATTTTAGAGAGGTCACCTTAAATCTAGGGTCAGAGTAAAATCCAGGCTCTGGTCTGTTTGCAGCTTTACTGGAAATAAAAGATACATCTGACAGTGTAACTGAATCATATATGACACTGGGCTTTCTTTGGGTAATTACTAATTTGCATTGGAGGTGCACCAGCAATATGGAACATGGAAGCTGTCATGAGGTGGTGTCTGATAATGATTATTTAACAGCAATTGACTACTATTCTAAACTGGAGAATCATATTTTTTGTAATAAAAAAAGAAAAAAAAAAAGACCTCCCCACAGCTTTTTTTAAGCTCCTTTCTGGATACAAAATTTAAGTGATTTACCCATGGATTTTCTGAGCATTTTACTTTTACTAGCTGCCTAATTTTTTTTAAATTAATTTCAGAATTCTGCTTCTGAAAGCAGCTGCTGTTTTTTCCCAAACTCTACTTCTGTGGAAAGACATCAATTCCTTTTTTCTTTTTCACTCCCCCCTGCTTTTTCAGGATTACAGCAGCACAAGGGTATGTGTTCTTTAACATCTCCATCTGAAAACTATTATAGGAAACCAGCAACTAAATATAAACTGTCCAATCAGAGCCAGAGTCAGCCACATCGATGCTGGGATCCCAAAATGCTATCATGGACAAAAGAACTTACCACAGAAACACAGCTAAAGCCTACTTGCCAACATGACTGCTTCAGAAACAATGAATTCTTGCTTCAGAGAGGTCTTCTAGAGAAATGTGTTTTGTTAACAGAGGTTAAAAAGCCTCTTATTTTCAGTCAACATAAAGATTATAAACTTGCTGAATAGGCAACTCCACGGTGAGGCAATGTGCTATAGACAATATCTCCTACAGTATTTTCAATTAGCTGCACCTAAAGAAATCCTCTTCTCCTCTCTCTCCCTACACGTACGCATTCCAGAGACCATACACAAGCTGAATCATCCTCACTGTGGTGAGCGCACATGGGAGAAGGGAAAACATCTTTATGTCTCCTTAAGATCCCTTCTGACAAATAAAGTGTTCTTACAGCCCACTTCTCTTTTATTCCCTTTCCCAAGCAGAGTCCATAAACTTTAGCATGGATTTTTTGTTCACAGACTAAACATTCATCCAATTACTGCTCCACTTCCAAGGGGAATTTCAACAGGACCATTTGGCCTAGTTATTCTGGACATTAGCTCAAAGAGCAGTTCTTTAGATAACATAAATTAGCATGGATGATTTACCATTTTCAACCGTGTCCCAGCTACTTTGAGCTTTGAAAACATCATTAAAAGATCTATTTCAATTACTATTAAATAAATTCCCATTTAATAAGGAAATGTACATGTTAAGTAAAAGGCTGGGTACAGAAGAGAATAGCCAGTCCTTCACTACTTGGACAGACTTAGAGTACTCTCAGAGCTTAATTATTCATCCAGGGGGAGCTTTGCATATGAATGAAACATCTTTCTACATCTAAAAAGAAATATTCACTAGCAACCTCAGTTCTCCACATCTGGTCAGGAAAGACAGGAGACAGAATACCCATATGTACCCTATTTTCCAGAGCCACGGTTTTCACAAGTGTTAAAAAGTTACTTCTACAGTATATTTATTGTTATTTTATAGGCATATTGTTGATCCTCTTTTGAAAAATCTATTTGAATTTGTCTATTTGACTACTGAAGAAACAATTTCCTCTCTTTCTCCTGGAAAATATCCACTAACCTAATGCTTAACCTTGTTTTCTACTGTCTTGCATCATAACTTGCATTTAAGGACTGTCCAAGTTAATTCCCAAGATAATCAATGAAATACTGAACTGTTACCAGAAACAAATTTGAGGCTGCTTTTCTGGTCTGATTATACACTTCCAGCACTGCACCAAACAGTGGGTCAGCCACGTTCACTTTACTTCTACCTAACTACTTACATAATTCAGACTTAATTTAAACACTGATATCAGAGAAACAAAGATCTTACATATCACTATCAATTGTTGCTGGATAGGGAACAAAAAAGAGGAGAAAGAGAACGGGAAAACTGACTCTAAGACATAGCTAGATGTAAATGTTATCCCCAAATTCTTCTGATTCATTTGGCGCGTGAAGATAGTGCTGCCTCAGCTTCAGAGCTGAAGGGATTTCTTTGCCAAACTTGTAAAGAAATCCCATTTCACCGGAGATTTTGCCTTAGTATTGAAAGGAAAGAAAAAAGCCCTGTGTGGGGACACTATAATGGGCAATATACAAATGAAAGCCATAACACAATTCCTATATGCAAACAAAAAGTCATAAAGGGGAGAAGTCTTTAATCTGCATTTTAGGAGAAGATTTTTGGTTCGGTTTCATTTTTCTAATGAATACAAAAGGCAGTTCCTGATTTAATGCAAAAATGACAGCAGCAGTGAAAGGGTTATCGCAAGCTGTTTATAATAAGCAAAGCAGGACAGCGTTGGAGAAAGTTACAGAACTGTAATAACAGAACAGCAATCCGCCTGGAAACGGAAAAGGGTGGGTGAGCAGTTTCTACCGGACCAGGGCAAAAGCCAGGGTTTATAAATTTAGAAAAAAATACACACCCACACAAAACGTCTGAAGTAAGAGGATAGGAGATGAGGGGAAAAAAAGAAAGGAAAAAAACACACACACCATTTTACAAGGCCTTTATATAAATTTTGCCTAATCATTCTTAATGGACATCTGCCCATGGCTTAATAGAGGAAAGACCAAGCTTTCAGCGTGTGCCAAACTGTCTGAAACACAAACCTCTGGCACACTGCCTGCTTTGATCCCCCACTTGGGGCAGTTTCCTGGAGATAGGCTTGGAGCAAATGAACACAGACACATCACTCTTTGGAAGGGCTGGCCAAAAGAGTTAATGCAATGTAAAGATCAGTATTGGACTTCACGGTACTTGAGTGCATTCTTTTTAACTTATTTTAAATGATTTTTAGGTTTTAAAAACAGAAGCAGCTGGACAGAATTCAGTAATTAATTTTGGTGTTAGAGAGAAGTCCTTACACAGGGTTAACAAAACTACTGTGGCAAAAGAAATGCTTCAGTGGGAGGCGAAGGCTGCCCTGATTTACGCAGATGGGCATGGGGACAACAGGTAATTATATAATTCTGGCAAAGGGCTGGTAGAGCATGAAGACCCCCATTCAGATCAGCCCCCAAAACTCTGTCCATCTCAAAGGAAGGCTCATAAAGTAACATAAAAAATAGTAAGAGAAGATTGATGTTCTTGGCAAGAGCAGCGAGCAGGTAATTTGGAGCAGGCACTGCCCCTTCAGCCCAAGAACAGGAAAGAACTGTATGAGCTACCAACATGCTCCACCCAACAAGTCCCAGTCGGTATAAAAGCCTCTGCTGCAAAATTTAGCTAATGATACAATCCAGGAGAAGTCTGGAAGTACCACAGAGGGAGAACAGGAGAGATATTTCTGAGAAAGAGACTTTAGCTAAAATTAAACATGATCAGGCACATACAAATCCCTGAAGCCTACAAAACAAGCAGAAAGAAAAATAGTCAAGTTTTCTATGCCACAACTGGCTTTTCTTTCTTTTTTTTTTTAATTTAGCCAAGTGGTCTTACACTAAGGTGCTAAAAGCTCCAAGCAATTTTTCAACTAAAAAAAAAAGTTTAAAACTAGATTGGTTTTGTTAATAATGAAACAGTACCCAGACTCCAATACAAAAACCTCATATCCAACAAGTAAAACTTTTTTTACAGAGAACCTTTAAAAAAGGAAAGAAAATTCTTTAAATACTAAAAAAAGGCTGTAAATTTGTTCAAATACAGAACTAATCTTTAAAAACAAGAGGTATCAGGAAATACAACTGAGTAACATGTATAAGTTTTATAAAACAGATCACATTCCATATATAGGTGAGTACAACAGGTATACAATAACTACATGTTCCGTCACTATTATAGTTTTAATTTGAAACAAATGAAAAGTGCCAGGCCCTCGCTCTGAATCTCCCTTCAAACCTGATTATGAGCTTGGTCTTGCACATCCTCCCCAGTGTCGTCAAAGATTCATTCATCTCTTCCATTACCACCCTTGCTACTGCAAGGACACAGCGAAGGGACTCTGGAATGCCCCTCTCACACAAGCGTAAAGGAAATTTACTTCAATCCCAAATTCAGACTGCAGATACAGATTCTTACTGCCAACTATTATAAATTAAAGAAAATTATTTATTCAAGGAATTTAACATTTACACCTGTAAATGAGGACAAATCTGGCAGCCGGTAAGTTGTTTTTCTGCAGTTCCTAATTCAGAAGGGTCTGTGCAAAAGTAAGCAAAAATGCTTAGTTGGTAAGGGACACACTGATGAACTCTCTGCACTTCAATATCCAGTACAAATCTCAACAAAGGAACACTTTTGCATCCATGGAATATGGTTGGCTTTGACCTATGGAATTATGTGTGGAAAACGGGGCTTGGGAGGTACTGGGGGTGGGACACCAACGATTAGCAACAAAAAGGTATAAAACCAACATATACATTACAGGAAAACAACTACAATCAGAAGCTTTAAGCTAATCTATCAGTTGCTGACTGGTACGAAAAGAAGGCAAAAGTGGAGACTTGAGTATATTAGGAATAAATTCTGATTATAAAAAAAGTATCAACCTGCATTTGTAGAGTCACTTATCAGACACCCTTTATGCTTTACCTTCAGAGAGAAGAAAATTGACTGTCTCGAAAGAAATAAATGCAGTATTATTTTCGCAGATTATTCTGTACTTCAAATTAATGGACATACTGAAACAGATTCTCTGAAGTGCAAAGTGAAAAATACTTTGTGTGTCAATGGCAAAGGCAGCAACACAAATCATTTGAACACTGGCTTTTTTAGGTGATCCTAACAAAGCCCTTGCCAAATTTGGCTTCAGCTGCTGTTATTCACGTTTTTGCTAGATCCTAAATGTTCAACAAAAAGTCTTTGTAGACAAATCCCAGGCATAAGCCCCAGTCGTCCGTACTTCAGAGAAAGGCGAGAATATTTCACCCCAGTCAGAGTCTGGACCTCATATTTGAGAGCATCAGAACATTAACTAACATTTACATAGCACTTTTGGAAATTTTAACAGCACTTTGGAAAAAAGCCCTCAATCCCCGCAACCTGTGTCAGTGATTGTTATAGTCATTACAGTGGAAAAACCCAGGAGGAAATGGCTATAAAGTGAAGCAGATAAAAGGAAACTACTTGGAAACAGAATCAGAAAGTCAGTGCTGTTTCTGTCTTTCCCCATTACTGAGGACAAGACAACACAGGGCACTATCCACACGGTGTCTTTTCGTTGTGTTTGCTCAGGCACATCAGTGAATGTGAAGTAAAACTCTGCTGGACTTTCAAGATCAGAGAGCTGCTAGCTATAAAACACTCCCTGATACTTAAACAATTTAAGGCCATGAATGAAAAATCGGCTACATCTACCAGTTGGCATCTTCCACTTTGTTATCTCTTTTCCCAAAGTGTAAAGCAGCAATAACAACACTTTGGAAAACACTTGGGCAGTCAAAATACAGAGTCTAGGATTTAGTGGGATGAAATGACTAATGCAAAGCCAAGCATCAAATGAAAGAATAACGTAATTCAGAAATCCTCACCTCTCAATTCAAACCTCAGTGCCTAGGCCTCCTGCCTTTCAAAATACCTCTTACATGAGAGAAGCTGTGTTTGAGCTCCCAATCACTGCCCTTCATTTTCTCATCTGTGGGCACACACAGACCTTCTTTCTAAAGCTTTTTGCTGAACATGGAGCTCAGCTCTCAAGGCAGTATGGTAGACAAAGCCTAACATTTTTATTTCTCAAGTGAAAAAAAATACAGTAAGAAATTGTACACCCACCACTAAATTTCATCCAAACTTTGCTCAACTGCTGCCTGACCACACTTCTGCTTTCACAGACTTCCAGTGACAAGCAGTCCCTCAAACTTACACAACGGGAAAACCTACAAAGCAAGGCAATCCCTAACTCCTCGCTTACATAATGTATCCCATCCCTGTATGCAGTCTTATGTCATAAAAGCATTTAGCCTAGAAAGCTGATCTTAAATGCCTTCAGAGACATGGCAATGTACTTCTTCAGCAGCAACAGATGATCTGGGAGGACAAAAATCTTGGGAATGAAACATCTTCCTCCGGGCAAAAGATGGAGTAATTTAACATTAAAAGCAGAAGTTCCAAGCTGCCGCTGGAATTCCTACCCTTTTAATGTGCCATTTCCTAGAAGGACTACTCAAGGGGAGCGAGTAATCTTGAAGACCCAGGTTAGGTGAGAACCAGTTTTGGCTGAAAACCAAGGAGTGACTCAGTTTAAATTTTAAAAACTAACTGCCAAATTAATGAAGTCAAAAAACTTCATATGACAGCTTAGAGTTACCTGAAAGCCACCATGTTTTTCAATTTTTAACATCCTTTCATTTGAAAGGTTCTTGAGTGTTCCTGGAAGATTTTAACCATCATCAGTTTAGGCCCACATGTGAATATGATGATCAAATACCTGTTTTTCTTCAAGCATGATTAAGGATACATATCTCACAGCCCACTCTTTCCCTACAAAAAAATCTCTTCCACCTATCTTAATTAAGACTGCATGTTTGTTATGCTTCCCTTCTTTATGGATTCCATTTTTACTTCTTCCAGGATTTAAAAGGAATACTAAGAGCAGAGTAATTGTTTTAAAATTTCTAGTTTTATCTACCCATCTATTTCCATCGGAACACAGCTTCATTAACTGCAGTGAGTGAAACACAGATATGATAGTCACAGAGGTTGGGACCTTATTTTCAAGAAGAGGTTGGGTACTGCTTGAGCCATTGCTTCTATACACATAAAACAGAATTCTTATTACAGAATTTCAACTTACATGCTGGGGATTTTAGATAAATCTTGGGTGTTCAAAACCTTTTGTTTGGAGTCACAATCACAAATTTGCTAGTTTGCATTCATGATCCAGGAGAATTAATGTCGAAGTCAATTATTAAACTCACTCTAAAGATAATTTTTTATTCTCATCAGATGAGCAAAAGAGAGCCTATACAACACATTGAGAAGGGTGACTATCCTTACAAGCTATTCTGTAATATCTACTATTTTTCTAATGTCTTATTATTGCTGCTATTGTTATTTACTTCTTTATTTTGCTTGGATTTTTAGTGCAAGTTCACGTAATTTTGCTTAAAGTCACTAAGCTACAGTAATCAAAGCAGTCTTGCCGGCAGTGCTGCAAACAGAACGCAAGCAAAAGCTACACTAATTAGCATGCAATTTTCAAAGGTCAATTACCACATCATTAGCCAGGCCATTTACATCCCTGCAATGTGGAGCATTCTCCAGCTCTACACAGCGGAATGGGACAAAAACGGATCAAATTGCTTAGGGTCAAACAGTACAGTGAGTTGATGAGTAAGAGTTTAAACTCCAGTAGCTTGAGTAGCTCATAATGGGCCATTTTCACACTATGCCCTCATCCTGCTGACACCATCTTCTGTCAGATGCTTAAAGAGATAAAGCCTATCTACCAGGAAATGTTAACATCCACTTAACACCGAGTAAATCTCATTTCTTTACTTTAACAAAACAAAAAACAAAGGACCAATTAGCAAAAAATGCCTTGTTGTATCTCCACCGTCACATAATTTAAACAAAGAATAATCAGCACCTATAACCATCATGTCTAGAGGCAAAATTTAAAAAAAACCAAACTAAGACACAGTACAGGGTGTCCTAAAATTGCCTCTAGATCAATAAGCAAAACTTTAAAAAGTATATAGTCAGAGCAATGTTTTAAGGGATATGACTAGGGTAATAAATAAGGATTTTTTTTTTTTCCCCTGGATTTTAGATATGTACTGCACGGTACATACCCCAAAAGAGGTACATTAAAGAGATCTTGGGCATGCAATGTTAACCAAGCCTAGTTTCAAAACCCAGCAGTCCAAGACTGCAGGCCTGCTGCCCAGACAGATTGTACAGGCACAGTTTCAGTGCGAGACACACAGGCATCTTCACCATGGCGTTTGCTCTGCTAGCCCAGACAAGCAAGCCAGGCAAAGACTGCTGAGTTCAGCTCCAGGTGAGGAGAGAAGGAAACCTCTAATAACTGGAATTCTTTCTGCCTCCAGCAGAGCTGGCATTTCTTCCCCTACCTATCCAGCTTTCTCCTTATCTGTAATTTGCAGCCATACTCACTCCATGATTGTATTTAACCTTTAGATTAAACTCTCTTTCACATCAAACACCAACAGAGGGTCCTTCAGTTTTTCAGGTGTCCATCTGACAATTGAAAGGGTCTATAAGTAAGTGGTACAGAGCAAACTTGACCTTGCATGGCTTCCCCACCTTTGACCTGCCTTTCACTCCCACCTGCAATCCTCATCTCTCTTCTCCAGATACTCCAAATATTAAGAAAAATCTTCATCATGCTTTAACTCCACACATCATTACAAGTCAACTTGTACCCAACCCCCCCTTCTTATTTTAAAATTCGGGATGGATCATAATTCACAAAAACACTCCTATTTTTTTCCTTCTGACAGCTAATTCAATGAAAAATTATAGTCCATTGATATATATCACCAGACTCTCCTCATGCTAGAACAGTAATGGATTATCTGCTCGTTTTAGAAACAAAAAAAACCTCACTACATTGATAAAAAATAAGATCTCAGCTTGGAGCACTGAAAGTTAGAAAGGGATATTATAATACTTCTGCTGTTAACCTTTAAAAATGCGCCCATCTGAAGTTTAAGTGAAGAAAAGCTTTATTCTTCATAAGTGGTAAAAAATCTGAGGCTCTTCAGTTTTCTATGACGCATTACCAGTTTTAGTCCTATACCAGACATAGCAGCTCTTGCAAAGCTTTGTTGCAGGTTGTCAGCATTTTATTTCATATTGGGGTTTTTTTTAACAGCCTTTTATTTTCCTCATACACTACAGTTCTGTAAGAACATATACATCAAATAATTAGCATCATCAGATGAGACGCCTTAGTGCCAAATAAATTATGGAGGTACCTGCAAAACACTCTAAATCCAGAGTCCTTGTCTTACCCCTTTATTATTTCTGCCCCTTCCAGTTCTCCTATCTCCTAAAGAGCAGTTGATATTTTAGATTTATGACCTGGCTTAGGAAACAGCACTGCAACGCTTGAATATTTGCTAATACAGGTCACCATTTTTATTAACTTACTAACCAAAATAATTTCAAGTCCACATACTACAAGGTTTTTCCACACACGCACATTAGAATTGGGCTTGCTGTCCAAGGCCATCTTTTCATTCCTTTTCACTCTCCATTCACATATTTTGGTGCAATCACACAAACCCCAGTTAGTTCCCTTCTATTGCAGAGACTCCGTGACAACATAGAGACAGTTCATACTATAGGTCAGGCATAAAGCAATAATGTGCAATACAGAAAGCACATGCATTGTGTGCCAGCATGAATATTTTTATGTAAAATTCCACCTTTTACCTGCAGGAATTTTCTT
The DNA here is from genome assembly GCA_013397755.1 of Cnemophilus loriae. NCBI lineage: Eukaryota > Metazoa > Chordata > Aves > Passeriformes > Corvidae > Cnemophilus > Cnemophilus loriae. The sequence goes on from VZTF01000258.1 coordinate 517,517, forward strand.
AAAATTCCATCATCATGCTCCTCAAAAACTCTTATGACAAATTTGACGAACCCCACGAAAGGGCAGCAGCAACTGCTTGAAGAGGAAAAGTGACTGTAGTAAGTTTTGACTAAGCATATTAGAAACAATTACGTGTCAGTCGTTATGCTGTGTTTTATCCTTCTCTGTAGACAGTTAATTTAACAGGTCTTTTCTTTATTTTTCCTTGTGACACAAAGGTGTAAAAAAACTGCCATGAACGCAACAAGCTTCTTGAGAAAACAGGATTTTTTGGGTTGTCGGTTTTTTTTTTTAGCCTGGCTCAAAATTACACTAAATCACTTGTGTGCTCTTTTCTCATATCCAAAGAAAGATCTGCCCTACCCATGTTGTTATCCTGCACTGTGCTACAATTACACATATAACGCAATCCAAGAAATGTTATAACATTTCAAAAATTGCTGCAGAAGTATCCAGCAGCAACCTAAAAATCACAGGATTTACAACAAGATGAGATATGCATAACAGAAAATACTTTCTTCCAGCAAAGATTCAGCAATGACTCATGTAAACACGGACAATCTACTGAAATTCCTTTTCTGGCAAGCTGTTGCTCTAAGGAAGGACTAATGACATTTGGGAGAAAGTTTGCAAACGAAAAGAGCATGCCGCACGGCTCTTAAACTTACCAAAGAATCCAGTTTACCCCTGTTGAATACTAAGACATTTAAGGATTCAGGACAATCATATGAAAAGTAATGAGCTGGCACAGAGATCATGCTATCCACTATTCATTTTTTTATCAAGAACAAGATGCATTTAAACCTGTAAATTGGTATTTCACTTTGCAACACTATGCAGCTCTACTCTTGCTATGGAGTTGGCAATGCATCCTGCAGCTGGAGAACAACATAATCTGAGCACAGAAAGCCTGCACTCCCCCGAATTACAGATTCAAATGGTGGCTGTGTGTGGAGCCTCTGGAATAATTACAGTCCTTACTGGTACACTGTAAGGGATGATATATCGAGTAATTTAGAGGGAAACAAAAATAGGATAAACCTTCTAGCAGTAAAGATATTGCTGTGGAAGGATCTACTTTTTCCATTACAAGAAGTTTATAACATTCATCTGGTTTTCAAGTGCGGAGGTATTAATCAACATTTAAATTAGAATTTCTAGAATAAGATTTGTCTAACAGGCTTTTATTTGCTGAATAAGTACTCTGAGGAACCTGAAAATTACTGTTACTGCATTGACATGATCCTCATTCCAAACCTGCATCTTCTGCTCTTAGGTCTCATGGTGTAATTGCCCCATTAATTTTCAATCAAATCATAAACTGCCTGCGGTGATCTCACCAAGATGGCTGCCAGCACACGTAGCTGATTAAACAATTGCTCTGGAAACTTCCTCTCCTAACCAGAAAAGACTTTCAGTTACATCTCAGTTCTAGCAGGCCAGTGAGTGCTGACACGTGATGCATGCTTCACTGCCAAAGTCAGTAATAAGAAATGTACCACCACCTTCACATGGGATATACAGTAAATATTTGAGGATATGCTCATTTTTCATTTTCATTTTTCAGAAGTATTAAGTGAAGGAAAATTGCTCAGTTTTGCACAGAGCGTAACTTTCTCTGGCATCAGTGCCTGGGCCTCCGAAGAGCATCCTCCAGAGGATAATGGCCCTGAAATCTCATGAAGAGATGTTTATTGTGTGCACTGAAAAGCTCAGTAATAGGAAGGAGCTGCTTCCATGACCACATTCTTTGCAACATCTTGAGAAATGAAAACTTACGTCATTTCAACTTAATACTCAGAGGCCAATACTCAGAGGCCAGCACACAAAGCAAAAAACATTCACAGTTATCTGGCTGGTTACCCTTAAAACTGCAAAGCAGGTGATGCAAAGAATTCTTACTCTAAGGTTTCTCTGGAGGTTTAAGAGGCTCTTATAGGCAGAAAAGATGGGTGATATGATTAACTGACATTTCCATTCTGAGAAGAATACAAAGGCTGTGTCACCTTCATAATTCAGAAAGAAATAAGATTATTCTCCAGTATTATAACACTTATTAAAGCACACTAAAGGAATAAAATATTGTAGCTCACTGACTTTCCTACATGAGAAAAATAATTCAGAGGAACATCGTTCGCTCATAACATCATGTAACCTGACTAGAACAGACCCCACCAAAAACCATGCTGAAGCAATGCAGAGCTTCACGACAACATCAAGATCAAATTTCAGAGTGGCTGGCACTACTTTATCTTTCTATAAACCTGTCTGATTTCAAAGTCCCTAATATGCCAAGGACTACAAATTTAAGTGACCCTTTGTACAAGGGAAAGAGATCCAAATCACTCAGATGAACCCCTGCAAAAAACATCTAAGATGCCCTCAAGTATATAAAGCAGCGAATGGACGGATATTCAGGGCTCGAAGGACAGGCCGTGCACCTTCTAGTGCCGCACAGCAGCTCTCCTTATCTGCCTCTCACCCTTAGCAGCACCGTGACCCCCGGAGCGGCTCCCCTCCTCCAACCCTCCTAGTCTCAGACACTTCCTGTCTCCAGTGGCATTTATTTTCAGCCCTCGAGATTCCTTTCTATATGTTCCAGGAACTCTCTAGCCATCCTCTGTCCAGATGGCAGACTACAGATGAAGGGAACAGGGTCTTGGAGAGTCTTTTCTTGGCCTGCTTCTCGGCAGCCTGCTGGAACTCGGAGGCAGGCTGAGTCTTGCACAGACAAGGCTCTGTTGCGCTGCAAAAGCCCTTCAATCCCTCTCCACAGTTCTCCTCAATGCCCTCTTTGTCTTCCAACAAATTTGTCTTAAACCTTTTAACGGCCTCTGCTTTGCAGGGGCATACTTTATACAATCTACTCCCTACAAAGCTGCAGAGAGCCAGTAAAAGGGCAAAGGAAAGGGGTCTGAACAGACAACCAGAGCCTCAGTTTTTACTACAAAGCAGATGCTGCTTTTACAAGCAGATGCAGAAGAAAAAAGGTAGATGATAGGTCTGAGTCCTGTTGATCCCTATCATCTGCAGGAGATTTTCTGACACGTGACAGAAACACAAGTTTATTACTCACTTTCATTAACGATCATCACCCTACAATGAACTATTTTCAAACTCTGACTCTCCCAGATCACTAGTCCTTATCTCTGAGACAACAGAACCAGATTATTCTGTAATAGTAAAGACCAACAGAGCATCTCTCTCACCAACATTATACATTCATGTACAAGCTTCAGAGAATGACTGACATCCCTTGAGAAACTAAAAATTTTACCAAAATAAACTTAAAAAAAAAATTTAATCCTTTTTTTTTGTTTCCAACTGAAGCTTTACTGAACAACAGTTTCATAATTTTTAGTAATATCTATTCATGATTCCTTTAACTCTATTAATATCAAAGGCTATGACATTACTTGATTTATTATATATATAATAAAACAATATTTCCAAGAGCCAAGAGGGTTTAAATCTGAAATAAAGCTGGATGCTTCAGAGTAGAATACATTTAGGCATAAACTATTCTAAAATCAAATGCAGTAAGCAAAGCCAGTTCCTCATTTAAAGACTGGAGCTGTCAGGAAGGCTCTAATGTAGCTCTTGGCTAGAAAGATTACTTTAGGAAATGAACTGCAAGAGAAAGAACAAATTGTGGAACTTCAGTAAAACCCAACAGGGGTAGGAAAGGAGAAGTTACAGACAAACTGCCACAGCACAAAAAAATTCCCAATTTCAGATAGGACCTTAAAAATCCAGCACCTAAAAGGAAAAGAACAGAACAGTGAAGTGGTAGCAAAACATGTCCTTGTCTTTCGAAGGTCAACACAAAAATGTATCTTCCTTGGGGGGTGGGGGGGAAGCAACACAGTCTATAGGCACTGCAGTGCCACTATCTCGCTAGCAATGGCATTTTTCAGTCTAATTCTTGTTCTTTAACTTTACCATTGATTACAGAAGTTATTTGACTATGTCCTTCTATTACGTTCATTATCTGCATATCATAATACTGCCTGTGAGATGTTTCTTTAGTCTCATTTTGACCAGAAAACACGAAACCGACACAAAAACTATCTTGAAGAAAATTCACCACTCCTTTATAGGATACTTTGAAAACAAAATCCTATAAATAAGCTGTACGAGTTACCCTGGCTAGATTTTTATCACATATACTATGTTTTTATTTTTCTTAGCATTTGTACATTATTAGAAAACAATCTTTTTCACACATGCACAAAAAATTTATAAGCAATCTCAAAATAGTTCAAATCTTTTTCAGATAACTCCTTTCGTTTAAGGGGTGTGATCTGTTTGCTGGTTAGAATAATATACTCACTGCATGATAATATCCACAAACATTTAGGATTAAAACATCCTCCCACAAACATTTAGGATTATCTCATTGAGATTTATCTGCTCTTATGAAACATCCACTGTGTGACTTACAGTCGTTTACTGTGTAATAGGTGTAGCTGATGAACTGGTTTTAAGTTCCTGTTTTATCTCTTCCCTTCTTTAGTTCCTCAACAGATTAAAAAAGATGCAGCTTCATCAGAAATTATTTGATTCAATATATACATCCACAATCAATGGTTGGCTACCACCTAATTACATATCACCTAATTACATCAACTTAAAATCTGACCTAGAAATTATGATATTTAAAACTGAAATCAGTTACCAACCACCTACAAACCCTACCTAATATGAGCGACATAAAACACAGGTGGAATGGACCAGGTACTAAAATCATAGAAAATTAAGCCCATCAGCTGTACAGTCAATGCAACATAAGAGGACACAGCAAACTACTCCAATTACGATCCAAGGCTCCAATCCCCTTGCCATTGGGAAGATGGATTCTCTTTTTTTAAGTCAGTGGTTTATTAACCGGACACTGGGACGAAAGCTGGACTTGTGAAGGTGGTTCACAGAGTAGAACAAAATCCAGCAAGTGCAGTGTCACATTTGGCCTCTGATCTGAAGCCATGCCTTCTGATGACACTCTCGGTGTGAGCTTTCATACCAACCTTTCCCTAGCTGACTCTCTAGCCAGCATGTGTCTAGAAAACTTTATAGGAGAGTAAGAGTGTGGAATGAAAAAAACAAAAAATCCTTCTAAAACTCATACAGTTAGTCATGCTTTAAAGAAAACCTAGGAAAAAATTACAGAATTTAAATACCCAGAGAAGGCCAAGGGACTTAAGTGACTGAGGGAAAGTAGAGAAGCTGAGGACTGCCCTGACACCTGGACAGACAGCCATCCACCAGGATACACCCACAGAATGAACAAATACAAGTGAACACGTTTTGATTAGTGGAGATGACGACTGCTTTAGCTGTTAAATTCTACATGTTGTGGCTTTTAAAGTAGGATGAGAAGTGCATATGCCCAGTCCAGCAGTTACAGCTAAGCTGTAACAGCCCTAGGGGCAAGTAAATGAACCAATAATTTTGCACCGACTATTTTTTGCAAGATAGTGGGAAATAAGAGGTTGCTGCCTTGGAACTTAAGCATTACTTCTGCATCCCTGTTTTCATCTGTTTTTAAAGTGAAGACCAGTCTAGCATTTAATGTGCAATGACCATTCTCCTTGCATCTCAGCATCTTGGAACTCAGCACAAAGAACTCCAACAGACTGCAGGAAGAGCAGGAAAAAAAGGCTGAAGTTTATATTGCTGATCTCTCAGTTTTATGAGCATCTAGGTCTACCAGTGTCATGAAAATAATGCAAGATAATCATACAGAAGATGAGACACCAACCCTATGGACTAGTAAACTTGAAAAAAAGGAGATGCTGAAGCCACAGGCAATTTTACTATAGCATCTATCTTCCCAGTAATGATATTTTCCACCATCACCCTTCTCTCTTTGTAAGCTGCAGAGGGATTTCTCACACTGATTATAAGCTAAATAAATTGCTACACAGCATTTCTTTCACATTCTATACTGAAAATAGGACTTACACTGAAAATGGCCCATAAGGGAATCCAGCTAAATAGTCACCAACTGCCTATGCCATTCTCCAAGGGTTAGGCTACACTTAGACCCTTTTCCATGTGTATTCTCTGCTTTAGGTTGCTATTTCGATAGCTTCATACCAAAGTTTTTTTAAAATAAAGCAACTATGATCTTTTGGCTAATAAGTGCTAAGAAAACCTTTGCTCTGCGACAACTGTATCCTGTTACCAACATACGAATGCCTCTGAACTGCCTGCTTGGGGTGGTTTTGTCAGTAGAGCATTGGCCTGTGTAATATGTAAAAAATTAAGTATTTACCCCTAGTAAATATATCCTTAATATCCTTGGCTTTATTAACTCCATTCACCCTGGGACTCCCTGTCAAAATCACCATTTCTTTGAATGGGAAATGAGTAATCCTTTATCCAACTACATAGACAGCCACTGGAGTTTAGAACTGACTGCTGTGGTTTCACTCATTGTTACAAAACTATGGATTATGCAAAAGCTTGCATCTAGAGTATTTTTAAGCTATTGATACTGCTGTGGTTTTCAGAAAAGAAAGGTATTTTCTGCTATTGCTGATAAAGAGAATGGGTGGAGTACTTAGAATCCTTGGAAACTGGACAACTACACTGGCAGAAGCAGCAGGAGAGAAGGAAAAGAATTCCTGCCCGTACAACACGCCAAGTAACATCTAGAGGGAAAAAAACTCCACGGTTTCATGCTCACTCCACCACCCTACTCATATTACTTAATTTTTTTCAAGTCAAGTGTCTGTTCTGAAGTTGTGGCTCAGAAATCTAACCTAACATTATATTACAGAGCTCTTATATTTGGCAGCTCTTCGAACTGCCAAAACTGTCCCTCACATCTTCCATACCAACAGCTATATCTACTCAGCTAGTGTCAAACTGATACTTGAATATAATAAATGAAAAGGATACCTGGGGGAAAAAAACAGTGGAACCCAGAGAAAAATAAATTTTAGACTGTTTTTAGTGTGTCAAAACTGTGATAGCATCTGAGGAAAACTGAAGCTTAAAAATTTGGCTCTGCCACAGATCCAGCAAGACACAGAAGCCTTATAGACTGGCTCACCCACCAGTCTACATGAAGTCTAGAACTCAGGTGCACTCTGTCCAGAGAGGCTCTTCACTCATTGTAATTTGGCATAAAGCATACCTGCCTTTTAGTGCATTTGCCACAGACTGTTTTCTGTGCCTAAAACTGGAGAGGACCACCAGATGGTTAGTAATGTGAGAAAGTGGATTCCTGATATGCTGTCTCTGTACCAAGTTCTTACCAGTCCTACTTCCTAACCTAGGTAGACTCCTGAAACACAGATTAAAAAATCACAGCCAATTTCTCATCTTTGCAGACACCACCTAAAAAGCATGAAAGAAACAACACGATTTAAATTGAAAAAACGTTTCACAACTTCACCTGCAACTCAAGCACAGAGTGACAAGACAGACTCTGCAAAAAGTACTAATAAAGTCTCTTGGTCTAAACACATTGAAGGCAACATAGCAATTTACTGAAGAAAGGTAAGAGGGAAACAGCACATGTAATGAGTGTTCAGTAAACTTCTCCTATCCTCAGGTTTTGTTTCATGCAAAGAGATGAGGCAAAAAATAGATTACTAACATTTGTTATCATCAGAAAAGGCTGGCTTGAAGTAGAAAAGCCTGACAGGAAAGACATTTGGGATTTTGGTTTTCTCCCTGTCTGCTACCCCCTCCATGCAGTCCTCCTTTCCCTTCTTCAGCTAAACTCCTTCCCAGCTTCTGTATGCACAGTACCAGCTCATGTCCACACATGTCTGTGCTAGTTAATGTATAAAATTGCCTTACCAGCAGCAGCGCAGCGAGCAGATGATGAATTCCATTCCAACAAAATCAACAGCAGGGGATTTCCGACAAGATGGCAATAGAGTAAAACACAGTTCAGATACTCAAAGAAACATGGGACGCCCAAGATAACTGATTACTGAAACACAGCCTGAAATACCGGTAGCACTTTTCCAGAATTCAGCAAGATGCAACTTCTGGCAGGCAGAGTGAAAAACAGAAAAAGATGCTCTTCTAGAGAACAGGCATACATAGCTCATTCTTGAAAAGACAGCTGCACAAATAGGCTGCCTTTTTAAAATCTATCAGAATAGTTATCTATAGTTTCCTCCTCTTCTTTTAAGGTAGGACTGTTTAAAATAAAAAAAAACCTCCTCCCAAAAAATGAAGAGTTAGCAATTATTTTGATTATGCTTTTCTCTATCTAGCTCTGCCTACCTTTCAAGTCAGTTTGGAAGCAAAGAAACAGTAATACCAAATTAATAAATAAGTAATGAGAACTATTTTTTCCAATCCTTCCTTTTCTCTTTCACAACATTAATTCCAGTGACTCAGACATATTACAGTCCAAAATATCTGTTGAATCTGTTGCTTTTTCTAAAACTTAACTCTCTTTCTCGAAAAGTGTTGAAACAGTCGGTTTATACCTGTTTTGTAAGATTTCATAAACTCCATTCATCTTTCTGCTTATTAGTCAAGAGAGAAACATTCCCAGCCACAGAGCCTTAAAGCTCCACCTTGTGGAAGATGCCTAGAATATTCCAGTGGGCTCCAGGGAGAAAAGGACCTCAAAACAAGCTTACAATTAATGACGTGCTTGACATTGACACTTTTTCATCAATCACACAGTAAGATAACCTCTGAAATAGATTCTACACCAGCAGAAGAACAAGCAGTGGGGGACTACCAATAAAATGAAAATAAATGGCTGTAATTTGAGTCCTGTGTCCAGTTCTGGGCCCCTCACTGAAAGAAAGACACTGAGGTGCTGGAGCAAGCCCAGAGAAGGCAACAGAGCTGAGGAAGGTTCTGGAGCACAAGTCTTATGAGGAGCAGTTGAAGGAGCTGGGGGTGTTTAGCCCAGAGAAAAGGAGGCTCAGAGGTGACCTTATCACTCTCTACAAAGACCTGAAAGAAGGTTGTAGCCAGATGGGAGTTGGTCGCTTTTCCCAGGAAAAAAGTGATTGGACACGTGGAAACAGCCTCAAGCTGTGCCAGGCGAGGTTCAGGTTGGACATCAGGAAGAAATTCTTCACTGAAAGTGTGGTTAAGCATTGGGATGGGTAGCCCAGAGAGGTGGTGAAATCACCATCCCTGGAGCTGTTCATGACTGGACATGGCACTTAGTGCTATGGTTTAGCAGGCATGGTGGTGTTTCGTCTAAGGTTGGACTCAATGATCTTGGACTCTTCCAACCTGAATGATTCTGTGATTCTGCGAAAAGCTGGTTTTATTTTGTGGCAATGCAATAATCAACCTGCACTGAACCAGCTGATAGCACCAGCAGCAGTCCAGAACACATCTTGCCATCACCTTGTTTGCTGGTTCCTATGCATTGAACTTACTCTCTTTGCAAGCAGGGAAACAGTGAATCACAGACAGATTCACCTGGACAAGGAGCTGACAACCAAAGAATACAGCAATCCTGTGAGCAGGAATGGGTAAGTGGCTAACAGAACTTCATCTTGCAATACTGGATTGACTGTAATTTTACACAGATGTTCCAAAATCTATTCACAGTCCCCCTCCAGCCACCTATTACAAACTCACTCAGCTGAAAGCTTGTGCTGAGACCAGCTTGGCACATCCACATCCTGCTGCCTGTGATTGTGCACTCCTGGGACATTAAAGCCAACCAAGCCAGTACTGCCCTCTGCTGAAAGAGCCTGCACAGGAAAACTGTCGCAACTTTTATATTAGTTCATTTCTCTGCATCATATATGTACCTTGTTTTTCCTTCTTCCTGCAAGCCTTTACAATATCCAGGGTTCTGTTTTATTGTGCGTTTTTTCCTGCTGCTTCTTGCCCAGGAGGGCTACAAAGATGTCTGAGAGTTTTCTAAGTTTACATACTGTAATACCATGCCAGCACATACAGACTTCAGAAATCAGAGGTGCTGCACTAAAGCACTGCAGACACAGCTCATGTTCTTACCAATTTAAGAGCAAACAACTAAAAACAAAGAACCAAAAGTGAGGCATTCAAAAACAGCCCCTTAAAAATGTAACGTTTTCCTTTGTCATCTGCAGTACAGCAATCATACAATAGTGTCATGAGATGTTCTTTTGTGTAGTAAACCCAATATACTTAAAGAACATATATCCATATCCATTTAATACTTGGAATTCATAAAATTACCATAATTAGTAACTAACTACTAACAGTAATCACATTACTTTTTCTGATACAAACTTTGCAATGTTTCTATTTTTGGTCAGTTGCTCCACTTTGAGATTAAGACATTCACAACAACCTGAAAGTCTGCATACCTTAAGGACTGAAACACTGTACCAAATCTGAAAGTGCATTGCTTTTACCAACAAAGTAACATTTGGCTGAACAATACCTTTGCTTGGAACACTAAGGAGCACGAAGTTTGAGCTGCTTGAATGCAGGGTCCCTGAACATACAGAGAAAATTTAAACACGTCACTCAAAACAGAGGCAAGCACATCCTTGAAGCTCAGCAGAGAGGACTGAGCTTCTCAGAGAGCTGCAGAGGGAGCCCGCTGCCCGCAGGTCCCCAGCTCCGGAAAGGCGGGGACCGTCCTGTCACTCATCGCAATCCACAGGCCGGGCTCGGTTTCATTTCTCAGCAGTGATCATATCGGGAAAAAATAACGAGTGATTACTCAGCCGCCAAGGAGGAGAGGGTCTGACGTGTTGCGGCACGGTACCCTTTGAATCGGTATGTTAAAAGAGGTGCTTGTTTTAAATTACACTCAATATTTTATTCTTCCTGTTCTCTAACCTAAACGAGCTCCAACTCTGAATGACCTTCCACTTCACACAGGGCTCCTGTGGAAGACTTTAAAAAATGGCATTCCACAGCAAAAGTACCTGTCATCACTGGCATGTGAAAGCCCCTTGTTTAAACTTAGCTTTGATTATTACTCTCCATGAAATTAGAGCTAAAAATGTCTAAAAATGACACTTGATACATAGAAGTTTCTAAGCCACTGTTTTCACTCTGACCCCCACATGAGCCTATCGAAAAGGAAACTCATGAGCCTATCGAAAAGGAAACTCTTGTTGAACTATCATTTTTTTATCCAATCATCTCTTTTTGCACCCTACTTTGCTTCAGCTACGCTTGTGTGCACATACTGGATGCAATGGTTTGGATTAGTTTACTCAGAGCACTAATCACTGCATTCAGGAGTAGACAGACCCAGTTTAACTTATGTAACCTCATTACCAGATGACTGGAGGAACACAGTGAAACTGAGAAAAGAAGCGCCTTTTGTAAATTGGTTGTAGGTTTGGGTTTTTTTGAGGAAAGATGATACACACACCTTAAAAAAAGAGATGCAACCAAATTGTTCTTGTAACAACAGAAGCAACAACACACCTAGCCTAGTCCAAGTCAGACTTGTTGAGATAAAACGATCACATTTCTAGCAATTTCTTCCTTAGAAATCAAGAGCATTACAGCTAGATTATCTCTTGGAAAGCCCCAAGTGCTGCCACATGCTTTGTCACTACAGCACTCTCTATCTTCCTGCTTGGCAGCCTCACCATGCATTATCACTCTTACTCAGCTGCCATACGCTCGGTTTCTTTGGTGAGGAGTTACTGTGCCTGCTGAACCACTTAGTCTGCAAGCACACAAAGAGCATCCACAGCATCAAAGGGCTTGCAGGAACTGACAAATTTTTTTTTTTTAATCCACAACTTCAATTAGATTTATCAGCCTACAAAATAAAAATTCATTAAATTCTAGAGATCCCTTAAAAAAACCACAGGACAGACATGTCTGTCCACAGAAACACATCTTCATGATTAATAATTAAAACAGCAAAACTTCATAAATGTAAGGCTGGACTCAGGCTGTCCAGCTATACTGACAACTACATGCAAAAGGTGTGATTACAGGAAGTGTTCCAGGCAGAGTACAAGAACTGGGCAGAAAGCTCAGAACCATGAGAAATTCATGCCTGTTTCATCTCACAGTAATAAAATGAGACAAGTTTATTCATCTCCACCTTTCACAGAAATTACAACCCACAGAGACTGAGGACATGGAACAAAATGCATCAATTTGCCATAATAATGCACTCTGACAGCAATACACGTACCGTGACCTTTAATCCATGTAGGCCTCTTCTGCACATTTAAAAGGGAAGTTAGAAGCATGGACTGCAATGACAGATTACATGAGTGTCATTGACAAGTCTTTCTATGTGTTGCATTATTTTCCTGTACTTAGTAACCAAAGACATCAAATAATTCTGTTGCTGCTATCCTGACTGATATTCCTTGCCTGAGATTTCATGCAAAGTGCAGTTATGCTTAGGGTATCCACAGCTCCCAACTATAATAAAGGAGGAAATTCCAGCAAAGGAGGTTAAGTAGTTAAAAAACCCAAACCCTTATTTGTAATACTGCGACAAAACTTGACCACTACAATTTAAAATAACCAATCAGAGCAAGCTTCCTCAGTAAAAGAATCTTGACAAAATTCTCATTTCATTGGAAACTAATATGCATGCAATACACAGAAATGATAATAAAAGTAATGGAAAGTATTTCTGAATTTATTGATATATGAATGTACAGAAAGAAAATATTTTTGTCCTTAATTAGCATGCTACCTCTGTCTGACCTTTGAGATCTTTTTCATGAAGCCTGAGAAGACCGACACATTCTGGAATGTTGTCCTTGCCCAGTGCTAGAGGAGATTTATAACACATGCAATTGAACAGGCAGGCTAGTCCATGGTTTGTCCTTTCACATCTACATAGGTAAAATAACTGAAGAAGAACTGACAGCACGCTCAGTTTCCTCTTAAAGAACAGGAAATCCATGTTTTGGTTCTCTGGGTAAAACTGTTGAGAAAGACATCAACACACATACAAAAAAAAGATAAACATATGTGGCCTGCAATGATACAAAAAAGTTAATACACAGCCTTTTTATGCACTTGGAAAACTTAGGTATTTTTCTGAATGTACATTTGTATTAATTATTTCCTGCATTATCTACAGCATTGCACATAGGGAAGCAGCTGGACCCTGGAAATTGAGCTTCTCTCTGCTGCTTTTCATCCTAATGTTACATAATGGACCAGTTTTATAGTGTGACTGCCACCCTTGCCTTCTGTCTCTGCTTTCCAGAGTTCTCTGGTTTTTCTACAGTAACTTACACCACAAGATCAATATCTCATCATAAAATCTTTTGTGTCTAGCTAACTGGCAATGTCAGCATTATATCCTTAACAGAAATTACCTAGTCCATCTTATTCTGCATTGAAAGTAGAGAACTCCTCAACTATCTTCAAATATGTGATTTTAAACATACTGCAGTTATCAAAGGCAAATACACACCCTTTGGGTTGCTGGGAAACAGGACTTTTCTAGTTTGCCTGGTTTAATAAAGGATATACACACCTGCAGTAGAGCACAATGACAGGAAAATCAAGTTGATTTTCCCAAAGTATTCTTTTCTCTGATAAAAAATACCCAGATGCAACAAGCTATTTTCACCTATGGTTCCCCACTGCCCATGACTACAGTATATTTGATTCTGTAAGTTATTTGAGTGGTCATTATGACCATTCAAAAAAAAAACAAAACAAAACCAAAAAACAGTGTCAGCCATCAAAGTTGAGCTAATTAAATCTGGCATGTGTTACTCTTTCTGAAAAGCTCTCTCACTGACCAGCACAGTAATACTTCTCATCCACAGACATGAAAAAAGCACCTTCCAAAACCTGCACTTGCCAAAGCACTTCTCCTGGTATGTCGGGGGTACAAAACCATACTCCCACAAAGGCAGAAGAGAAATAGTCCTCACTTCTCCTTACTCCTTAAATAAATGTCTCACATACTGGCCTCAAAATCACCCTTCAACTCTACAGTAAAGTTCATCAAGGTCTCAGATCTTAAAAAAAAAACAAACCCAAACCATACAAGCAAACTTACAAGTTGAAAAAGAAACTAATGCTGTACATTGAATAAATAGAAAAAACACTCACTAAAACCACTGTAAAGATATTACAAAACAAAATATTGAAGAGATAAGCATGATAAACATTTTAATAGCCATCACCAAAACAACAATAAATAAAATACATTCAGTAACATTTCATCAATTTACTTTATAAATCCATAATGCAGGAGTCAAATCTAGAAATTAGGTAAAAGTAGTTTGGATGGTTCAGAAAGGAATTTAAGAAACTCTCTTCCCTCCAGCACACCACATATATCCCAAGCTTTTTCCAAATAAAATTAATCATTTCCCCATTTAGTATTTCTCCTTTTCTTGCCTGGAGACCTCTAAGAGGGATAGCACCACTATATTAAAGGTCCCCCATTACCCATTTCTTTCTCCCAGCTTACGCAGACCCTTTACTTACATGCTAAGTAATTAGTTTACTGTGGAAATTTTTCCCAAAGGGGTGAATTCTATTTTGAGGCCATACTCTAGCACCAACACATTGTGTGAGAAAGCAATTGACTTGAAGTAAAATACAGAGACAAATAGCACACTGAGTGATTATTACTGCTGTTCTGACTTTCAGGTTAATAAGAATTTAACCACTCTGCATGCAACACGAAGAGGAGGTGTATTAGTTCACATCTCAAGAGATTAACCCAGCCTAACGCAACTTTTATCAGTTGTGCAACACAGCTGCCATTCAGACAGCCCCTTCACGCAGCCACAAAAACTAATGCAGGAAGTCCTCCACTTCCTCTCATTATCATTACACTTCCAGAATTATGCTTGCAATAGAAGCAGCAGCATCCTTCGTGTGACCACGTATCTTCTTGATTTGCTTGAGGCTGCACGATGTTCCTTTGGAAATGTATTACTAAGGGACCCAAAGCACAACACCCACCAGCTTCTCTGTGTGTGCCTGGGACACACAATATTCACCTCTCAAGCTCGTTATGAGGAATGCCATTTGTAACTTGCTAAGCTTAAGAAGCTACACAGTTCTGCACAGCTGTCAGTTTAGGGCAGCAGCTTAAACCTGGGGCAGCAGTGAGGGCAGAGTTTCCCCTTCATAAAGGTCTTGGTTCTGTCACAGAAATCTCGCGGCCTAATGAGAAACACCTCGTACATCAGGTGGCATTCTTACTTGACAGCAGAAACATGGCTTTAAATTAAAAAACTGAAGGGCAATTCATCTACTGTTCAGGAAGAGATGAATGTGTATTTCAGATCCTTAATATTAGTGGTGGCCTTCCTCTTAAAGAAAGTGCTCAGTTGGAAAGCACTTCTTTAGATAATGGAATCTTTCAAATGTTTACCTTCTCAGGGACTGCAAAAACTGTTTGTAAAGATGCAGAAGTCCACAGCAGAGGGAAATCACCCTTGAAAACGCTCAGTCATGAATAATACATTTAAAACATGTATTACCTAACAGGCAAATGCATTACAGATTTAAAAGCCGATAAGTGAAATTGGAAGGTTTTTTTCATGAAAATCAGGGCACTGTGTTTTCTGGCGATGACTAAACACAAGTGACAAACTAGTTTTAAATATGAGGTTTGCTGTTATAGCCCTCTTCTCAGACAAGCATGTCCCAGACCTCTGCAGAAAAATTATTAGTGAAAAATGTGTTCATAGTTATCACGTTACCACAGTAAAGTAACAATAAGAAACTCAAAGCCTGAGCAACAACGTAGATGGAAATCTAAGCTGAAGCCACAGGACCCAAGAGTGTCACATTTCCTTCCCTCTGACTCAGGCCTGGATGTTCTAGGCAAAACCCATCCAGGATGGTAAAGCATGCCTCTCTGACAAACCTGCTGCATCACTGTCTTTTCAGAGGCTTCCTTGAAAATGTGGTGCAAGGAGATCTATCTATCCTAATACTCAAAACACTGTTTAGAGCTCTCACCTGTAAATGCTGCCAGAACTCATTCAACTTATTGTAATGCCAGATGTATCTTAAATTCCTGGTAGTGTTTCATAGATAACTTAGAAACAAAATACAACAGTAGCTCTATTGCCAACTCTTGCTTACTTTTGAAAAATGTATAAACAAGCCAATCAGAATTGAAATCATTATGTTTCAAAACATCGTCCTCACTACCACGATCACTTATTTCATGGGCTATCACAGTAGTTATTTCTTATTACCCAGTCAGTCAAAATATATGCATTTTTGACAGTGTGGCTTAGGGAAAAAAAGAAGTAATATTTTTACTATTTTAGGGAAAATATTCCATTTACAAAGCATAATTTTTCGGATACCCACATAAAAACATCTGTATGGTACAGAAAGTTCAAGCTTGTTTCTTCAAATGGTTTGCTGTTAATTTTTCCATTTAGCTGGAATCAAGAGTGCTTGAATTCTTCACTACTATGCACAATACTGTTTCTGCAGATTCGGCTATTACCCCAGCAAAAATTTCCCTGTTAGACTGAAGAATATGAAATGTACACACAATATCCATTTTTAAACATATTTTCAATGTGATTTGCTATTTTTCCGACTCCTGCTCTTTCTTCAGGCCTACGGCAATGCTGCTACAGCAATAAATGTAGGTTATCAGCCATCCCTGAGGTGCTGTGCCAGCAATCACTGCAGAACCTACACCCACAAAGTTTCTCCAAAATCAACAAGTGAGAGCAAAGCTCAGAGATAACTATATCCATACTGACCAATGGAAAACAAACTGCAACCTATGCATCCCAGTCTTACACTAGGGAGGGAAGACACGCTGAAATTCAACCACAACCTGGAGTTACGGGTGGCAACCTATTCCCTAATATTCAAGGTGTGCTGCATTTTCTGGTACCACAGTCTGTGTGGATAAAAAGGGTTCTTTTCCTTATCCTGAAGAAAGAACTAAACAAATGAAGTTCATTCATCCCTTAGCCTATCTCAGTATTTATAATATTTACCAACGCTTTAGTCCTATCAACACCTTAAAAATATGCAGACTAAGTATCTCAAGGATATCACCACATGTGAGTCTTTAAAATATCAGCAGTTCTCAATAACTTGCCTGAAAGTTACCATTTTAGAAATAGGAAGTGAAAAACAAAAGGGAGCTGGAGAGACGTGTCTGAAGTCACCTAGTATGTTAATGGCCAAATTCAAAATAAAAATCCAGCTCTGCTGGAGTCCTAAACAAGCTCTCTGTAGAGACAGCAAGAAAATCTGAAATCCAGTTAGTCACATCAAAAGTAGCTCCACTTGTTAAGAAAATCGTTTCATTCCATGTTCACCAGCATTTCTTAGTAAATTATCCTAGCAAATATTTATAACAATATAGACATAGCAGAATTCTCTCCCTTGCCCCCTCTGGAAATATAGGGAGATTTAATTGCAAGGAGCAAGTTCAGAGGTATTTTTATCATCCTCAGCAGTAATGGTTCTTCAAGGACTCAGAGAGGGTGGAGAGCTAGATAACCTTTCACATTCATGTCTCTGTGATAGGCCTGTGGCACATGTTCATCACAACCAAATGCAGACTTTGGAAAGCTTTGGTGGAGTAGGTGCACAGATGTTCCTCCAAGCAACTCGGGCAAGAAATAAACTGATTCACCATCAACAAGAAACCCTAAACTGGACAGAACCTAAAATTCACTATTTAACAGAACTCACAGCACCACCATTATAAACCCTGCTGAAGGACAGTGGCTAATGAAGAAACAGCGATTCTCAACACAATACATAGTGTACTTTCAGGTTTCTCTCTTGAGCTTGACCAAGCAGGCCAAGGGATGCTGAGAACAGTGGAAAAAGCTACACGGCTTGTTAAAACAGGGATTGTTGTCCTTTTTAACTGGCTAATGTAATCCTTTCCCTCTAATTTTAGTTACCAAGAAGGTGATATTTAAATAAGCGGCTCCAGGCAGTACATTTCTCTTAGAATTATCATACAGCATTGATTTGCTTTTGGTAATTGCCTTTGGACATTCTAGAACAACAGACATCATGAAATATACACTGATGAAAAAAATGAAAGCTTTTCAGACAGCCACGCACACACTTATCTGGTACTGCAAGCAATTTGTCCTCCTGTTTGTATCTGAAAGCAATGTTAAGCTGAGGGAAAAACATTTCAGAGCAAATTGGATGCCTAGCATAATCACAGCCAACATTAGCATGAAACCTGCACCATTAAACCATGTTTATGGGAAAGTGAAGAAACTGTCCAACGGTCTTGTGATGGTTTGTAAAACGTTATCACTAGGAATTTAAGAGCTGCAGGTTTGAACTACAAACATTGGAAAAGCAACGCACCAAATCTTACAATGTACTGTGATTTTGAAGCTTTTTCATTTTCAGTGTGAAAGTGATGCTGAGGTTACTACCACACACTCACCTGCACAGCAAAATGCTCTGGTGCAACACAAAGTTTTTCAAAAAGTCCATGTTGTGAATCTGAAACTTGGCTCAAACTCTGGTAGGGCAACAAAAGACACTCGTCCAACAGCTGCTGGCTGTTTTCATCACAAGGAAATACCTCCAGTTTGCAGCTGAGTTCTTTCACAGCTGCACAATCCCCATGAATCCATACGGCAGGCCACAGCACAAACCTGCAAGGCCACAAACATGGGAGTTCCACCTTTCCCTCTGCACTCCTGCACCGGGAGCATGCAGATGGTAGGTACCTGCACACTGGGTGCTTCCTTGCTTCACAAAGCTTTGGATGGCTGTTGAGATAGCACTGGCCTTAAACACCCACTGGCCTCAAGTGAGCCAATCTGGTTTGTGCTTTGTTATTCTAATATATGGATTTGCATAGCATTCTTGAAATATTTTGTCGGAAACAGACTTAGTTTTCTGAACAGCACTGTCCTCCCAGTCATTAAACACTTTGTGGAAATCATACTCCAGCTTTTACACTTCCATCATTTGTGAGGAAAGATTTCTTATCAACCATGAGGAAACACTGAATTACCAGCCTGCATTCCACAGTGTAAAGACTGCATTGTAGAATTAGGTGAAGTAGTTTTCCACGTTTTTCCTAAAATTATTTCATCCCACAAACATGAGCTATTCCAGCTCCAGATTCAAAAACAACATGTGACACTAATCACAGATTTTGCCTACTAGAAAGGTACAAAGCATCATTATCACATCCTTCAATTAAGGACAGGGTGTTCTACTTCCCTAACAGTGTCAGATTTTGCCCGATAAATAACTACAAAGCATCATTACTGCATCCTTTAGTTAAGGTTACAGGGGTTTGCTTCCTTAATGGTGACTAACCAAACAGTACGTGAGCTACAGGAAAAGAGCACAATTCCTCTCTCCTGCTACCTGCAGGTTTAATGAACGGTAAAAAGTGGTTATTGTAATCAGTGCTACAGACAGCAAACTGCAAGAGAAGCTTAGATGAGTGCCTGGTCTTGCAAGAACCAGCACATTTCTTCTGCAGTCAGTCTTAACACATAAAATACTCCGATCCTAGTTCAGAATCTGAGAATGCAAGTTTCTGCAAGAGTGCTACAAGGCATATTCACGTTAATTTTATTAGGAGTCAATATTGACCACCACAACTATATATCTATATACAACCAGTAGTCTCAAATGCTCCTGAGCAATAGCACTGGTATTTGCAACACCAGAAGCATTATGTCACCATCCTCAAAAGCAGAAAGCCAGTATTTTGCTGAGAACCAGAAGATGTGACTACATAAAAATTACTCTCTTCAGGTGATGCCTGTGCTCTGCTCAGATGGGATACTGGGCTTTTCTGAGTGGCAAGGTACCCGAAAAAGAAAAGATATTATCCTTAAGATGAAGATCCCACTAATGTTTGTCTGATGGAAGAATTCAACTTCTCCTTAGCAAAACGGTTGTGTAATTTTTGGAAGTACATAAAAACAGTTCTAATTGATGATGCACTGCTTTTTAAAGTTAGCTTCAGCTCCAATTAAATCACAACTGGCATGGCTGAGAGCACAGTATTTTCTGCTCTGCTGGGGTGGCCGGGGTCCAGGCCATCTGTGTGGAATGCAAGGCAGGACATTCCACCCTTCCGCCAGCATGTCCAGCGGTGCCAGCCGCTCCTGCAACCCGCCAAGGGGACGGGGAGGGATCTTCTTTTGTTTTCCTTATTTGTTTATTTGCTTTACTCTGGCAGCAGGCAAAGGGCTCTTCTCTTGCCAAGTTCATTACTATTGTAAAATGTTCCCAATTACACTGAGTAAAGCACTACAGCGAGGAGGGAAAAAAACCAACTTTAAAGTTTACAATTAAACTACAGAACTTTTTAAGCTTTGATTTTAGGAAACAGGTGGGAGCTGGATTTAGCATATCTCTCCCAAGTGCTCAAATCCACACACATCACTCATTCAAAATATTTCTTTCAAATTTTTCAATGAAGTTTTTTGTTAAATTAAAGAATCATGCAAGTGTTATCAACCTCTTCATTTACTGGTCTTCTACAACCCCCTTCCAAAACTTCGAAGTTTTATGTTTAGATCTGGGACTACTCAGCCATAGGCAATATAATAACTACTGTTTTCCAAAATGACAATCACTTTGTTATTATCAACATGAAAAGGCATGTCTGTATCTTTTTGGCCTCCATTAACTTTCCTCCTCATCCCACAAAGTTCTTGTCCCCTGCTCACTCAGTACAGACATAAATTGTTGGTGGAGCATCTCAGAGTTTCCTAAAGATGACAAACTAATCATGCAGCAATATTCCACTAGTGGCAGAACAGATTCAGGAAAATCACATCATCATTTTTCTCAGTGGCACCACAGCCTAAATCAGCTTTTTTTGTATGACTCTACTCTGAGGGAGTGAAAAGTGCTACTTAAAAGCTTAAAAGACAAGATTACGACCTCAAGTTTTATCACTCTGGACATCAAGTTTACTGTCACAGCCATACAGAGTATATGCATAGAACAAGTTCATTCTCATGTACAGCTCAGTTGGTCAATGTCTACTCTGCAATTCAAACGTTACATGTTTGCCTTTGAAGAGATTTTATTTACTAACCTGTCTCTTATGTCTAATCTTCAGTCCCAAAATATATCCATCATTCTCTCACTTCTCAGATCAGTCAGTACTATATTAGCCAGGTCTAAGCTGCAAAAGACAGGGGACCTTCCTCTCCAAGAAAGAGGAATCCACTCCTGTGTAGTAACTAGAAGTTCTCCAAGCACAGCAAGAGACAGTACAGAACTACACTCTGACATGCAGGAGCAAGGCTGTCCCTTCCAAGATAAAGATAATCAAACAAAATACAGTACTTGTTTGAAAGGTATTATTCTGATTAGTTGGAGAGCAAAGCATTTGCTTCATATATTAATAATAAGTAGAAGACCTGAGCATAGCAATAACTATTATATACTGCAAGAGTGCTGAAGATCCGACAAAACTCCAGCAGCCAAGAATTAAACCCAGAAGTCTTCCATTGTTCTTTCACTATGAAAAGAATTCGGTTACACTTTAATACACAAGGAGGCAGTAAGTTCAGCAAATGCTTACTGTTGATGCTTAATCGATACCCGACTAGGAAAAAGGATGAGAGAAGCAGGAGAATAGGAATAGCATTAAAAGCAAACACACATCCACCACTTCCTGAAGTTAAACAAAAGGCACCAAAACTAACCAAGCTGCTGCAGGCCCTGTGCCCAGCTCATACCTGCCATGCAGCTCCTGCTCACAAAACACGACAGACGTGACCATTTCAAAGACTGAACGTTACCCTTTCGTGAGATGTCCCCACATTTCCTAGGAGGAAAGGAACAAGAAAATGGACTTCTGTCTAAATGTGTTTACCTAAAATAAGCCATCCTTACTTCGACACTCCCTCCCTACCCCGAGGGATTTAAGAAGCATGCATTGCCATGATCTGACAAGATCCAATAAACCGGACAGCCTCCCTCTTGCCTGCACAAGGACACAGCTGCTCTGATGCCTCATCTAGGCCTTGTGTGTCCAAATGTCACCTGTACCAGCTCAGCCAGATCTTTATTTCAGTAGCAAGTGTTACACATTCCTCTAATCAAGGCTGCACTTAGACCCACACGCAGATAACCGAATCCTGAAGGCTTCTTCTCACACAAAAAGATCAGTAGTAGAGTTCGTGCTTTTTCACTATCCCTTTCCAGCTCTTGTTTCTCTTACAGTAGCTCTGCTAAAACTTGGTACACTTCCCAAGCAAAACTGTCACCAGCTAATCTCTAAAAGCCACCAGCACTCTCTCCCTCCCCCCAAATGGATCCATCCACAGAACAAAACCAGCTGCTCCTGATAAACATACATGGCTGCATTTCACAATACACTGGAGACCTCTAAAGCACTGTGCCTGAGCACAGCATGCTTGGTCCTGTAACAAGTGTATTAAGACACTGTCCCTTGCATCCTGGAAGCACAAATATTATTGGGAAAATGTGCACAAAATTATAAATTTTAAGCATGAACTGAGTCACAAGGAATGTACTCTGAACAGCAGCTAGGTAAATTCAGGGTGAACAGAATTAGTCATCTTCAGTGAGTCACATAAAACAGCACAATTTGCAAAGACAGCAAATTAAGAACATTCTGTTATAATTGATTTTAGTCAAGAACTTCATGTCATTTCATAGTAAGTACATATTTTTTGTAAGTTACACGCTAGATTTTTACATACCAAAACATCTGGCCGAGCATGTGGCAATAGACAGTGTGTGATGCACATCCTACTTCCTAACCTCCCTCTGGTGCCCTGGCCAGCACGAGTTTGCCATCTGTGGCACTGAGAGAGGGAGGACATTTATCATTATTCTTCTATAATCACATATTCAATAAACAGGATTTCAGACCTAACAGCTGCACCTAGCAACGGGCAACGTGTTGTATCTAAGTCAGTCCTTTACCGAAAGATTACACGTGACTATCCACAAAGGGAATACATCTCTGTCCCCAGGATACACAGCATCCCGGAGTACCAAGTGTTATGCCAGCAGTAAAAAAATAGCAAAAGACAGGCATAACTTGGAGTTGAGGTTTTTGCTGGCTATTATCATAGAGGGTGACAGAACACGAAAGAAATTATACAGAATGACTCCAATTTGCATTCACTTTGCTGTGGCAAAGCAACTTGCGTATAAAAAAAGCCAGTCTAATTTTAGCAGAAAATAAGCTGATGTACAAACTATTCTTCAAACAATGATAATCAAGTTAGAAAGGCTAACTCTCGGTTAAAAACTACATCTATGGAAAGTGTGCTAAAGCATCTGTTGAAGCATATTAACCAAATTAGCATTCCCCACCACTCCATAAAATCACACATGTATGTACAAACCATCACCACAAACCCTCATGAAATCTGCAGCAATTAAACAGCATAACCAGCAAGCTGACATGCAGCTTGTCTCTGCAGCTGCACTGGCCCCTTCTAATCTTCTGCTTACCAACTTTGCCATCCTGACTCATTACGCTTTGATACCAGATTTGAAGTTACTTTTCTTCCACCAAACAGAAGCATATTCTGTCAGTGACATTTCTGGCTCCACAGTTGTAGCAAATGAGAAGAACATCTTCACAGACATTGGAACAGTTATTTCTCAGAGGACATATTACTTAACTGAAAATGGATTATTTTAGCCGGTTTTACAGAAAAAAGGTTTCATCCTGTCTAGCACGTAACAAGTTTCCATAGCACCTAATGTCACAGCTCCACTAATACATCGAGCCAGCAAACTGTCACTACCACCATTACAACTGATCACACTCCCCACTCCATCACTCCTGGTCTCCCAGTCTTCCCTCTGTGCCTCTCCCAGTCTTGCCTCTGTGCCTCTCCCATGCAGAGGTACTTGTGCAGCAACACAGTGAATTGGATCAGGAATTGATCCCAACTGAAATAAAATGCTGTTTTCTTTCCGTTAGTTTTAACCCTGCATCACTAGCAGGATCCAATTCCCAAGCACTCAAGCACTTGAGCTGGCAGAGAGGAATAAACAGCTCCAGCAGTGAGAGGTGGGCACTTCTCACAGCAGTCCCAAAGTGCTCAGGGAACTGTGGCATAAATTACACAGTCTTTAGGATACTGTGGTGCTTTTTATAAAGACCTGCTCCTTCTTGTAAAACTAAAGTTCAGTTCCACAGAAAATCTTCAAGGCTGCCTTTACATATTCTTTACTTGTTGCCTCAGCTTCATTTGTTTCCGTTGCTTTCTCTCTTCTGGAGAGAACATAAAGCATACGAATTAGAAAATTGTGTAGTGAGCAGGACAAGATACCAAATGAGATATTTATGCCAAATCTGAAAAAACTGGGAAGTTCTACAGCTCTTTTCACCTCTCTTCTCACCTTTTCCAGAAGAGAAGATTTTAAAAACAGAGGAAGGATCCCAGTAGAAGTGATTGGGCACAACTCCTGGTGTAGCCAGAGCTCCCGCGCTGAAGCTCTTCCAGCTCGTGGCTGTGGCTATTGCAGGCATGGTAGTACCAACATTTATGCTGGATGGCCTACTGGCAAAACAAATATATGCTTGTTTTGTCTGGCAAGCAAAATTCTCCTCCTCCTCCAAGTGATCTACCCCATTTCCCACTTCTCGATAATATAAAAGCAATTTAATGTTTTTACATTTTCAACTCCACATTGAGAACTCCACATTTACCTCCTCCAGTCTCAGCCGTGAAGAGTAGCAACACATTTTTTAGATGGCTCTTTTTCTGCCCAGCTGCATGGATACTAAGAGAGGGAAAAGCCATGTACACAAGACAGATATTTACTGATGTTGATTTTATGCTATAATTTTATACTTTTCATACTTCAGTGTGCTAATGTTTTGTTCAAAATAAATCTCAATGATACAAAATGATGAGCTAAACCTAGCATTTAATTTTCCAAATAGTACTTGCACATTCTGCATTTTGATACATATGCTAATACCTACTAATTAGAATCATAACAAAGACTTTAAAGATAGGAATTAGGGAGAAGAACTTTCCAAACCAAAATTGACTCGTTATATGACAAAACAAACATTAGAACCATTTCTTCTGTATAATGATGCAAAATATCCTCACAATAGGAGAACTGGGGGGAAATTCTAATAGGAAAAAAATAATAAAATGTAAAACCTACATGCTATAAATTTGCCATTTCATTACGTTCAGCCTCAAACACTGCTAAAATAAAAAAATTATCATCTATATTTTATCATAGCTAAAAAAAAAAAGAGATAGCACAGTTTCTGCATGGTATAATTCAAATTCTAGGTACGGTATTAGAAATGGATGGACAAACACCATGCAAGGACTTCCTGATAAAACCAGTACCGCAGTATTACAGTTAAATTCTCTGTAGGAAAAATTAGTCTGTTTTAGAGCAGTTAAAGGACCAGGGAAGCCTCTACACTCATATGCTTTTTTACAAAGATGAAGGCATATTTTACTTTTTATCAGCACTGTAACTACATTAGTTTAAGAGGTTGTTTCACAGAAGCCTACAAAAGATGAAGCAATATGATTTCATTGAATGGGAAGATCCTAATCAGTGCCTTGTATTAGCAATTTAATACCAAAGACCACTGAGACAGGCATAGAGGTTAAAATCCATCATCTTTCTAGTGAAACTCTGATACATTCTAAAAACTCCTGCCTTTGTAATAAAAATAAAATTCCATCAATCACTCGGCTTTCAGATTAAAACCATAAACAAAATTATGCTTGCTAGAAATATATTCATATACGTTGAAATCCTGAGAAGTATTTCAGCATGGCAGGAAAATGGTGTCACACTACTGGAATTGCAAATTATGTCACCTTTTAGCAAGTGACCAGCAACAGGCCACTCAGAAGTGCTTGGCAATGGAAGAAGGCTTGTTTTCACAGTAGTTAACGCTTACTTTACGGCTAATCCATCTCACTTTGCACGCTTGCTTACCTCAGCAATCTGCACCTTTGAAATAAGTAAAGGGAGAAGTTTATATTCCTGTTCCAGACTGCTGCTTTCAGTGTTGGAGGGAGTTCATCTGCGGGTACACTGCTCCACAATGACAGCGTGAGTACTCAAACTGCTACCAGACTGACTACCTCTTTCTTACTATGAACCCTGAGAAAAACAAACAAAACCCCAATAACGACAAAAACCCAAATCTTGAACGGCAATTTAGACTACTTAGATATCTGTAGTATACAAAATGCTACTCAAAAAACGACAAGTCCATCCATTAGTTAAAACGACCTTGCTCATCTGTTACACCATTTGTGCACTTCTCTCCTTAGCAGCAACCACCTTGGTCAGACGCACAAGATATCCTTGGAGCCATATTCTCAGTAGGAGCGCCACACTGAAGGAAATAACACTGTTTGAAAACAGGATGTGCACAAGGGATTTTTTTTTGGTATGCACATTCCCAACTTACATCTTGAAGGAATATTTGGGCAAGGGGGGAACAGAGTCAAGCCGAGAGCTTTGCATAACCGGCAAACAAATAAACAGCAACAAGAGGATGGAACAACAAGATTATGCTCCGAATACTCTTGTCTAACTGGAAGGCAAAGCCAAGAAGCCCTGCAGGAAACACAAACTAGAAGCAAACTGTCTTATTTCCTATTGCTTCTGTGTTTAAAAACATCCCCAGTATGCATAAATCAAGATGTCACTGGCAGTGAAAACAGAAGCCCAGCTTAACTCCATAGCTACAAGGCTCTGTTAATCCCTCTCTAACATTCTCACTAGGGTCCCCAGCTTTCTTTTGTTCCCATAATATCAAGCTATGACAAAAAA
Organism: Cnemophilus loriae; assembly: GCA_013397755.1. Lineage (NCBI taxonomy): Eukaryota > Metazoa > Chordata > Aves > Passeriformes > Corvidae > Cnemophilus > Cnemophilus loriae. The sequence continues at coordinate 544,199 of VZTF01000258.1, forward strand.
AAACTATGGCAATGACACATACAGAAGAAATTTGTATTCACCTGTCAGATACCGGGTAAAAATATCTCCCTCATAGGCACAGTAGTGAAAATTAAACTAAGCAGAGGCTACTGGGGCATACGGACAATCATTCCAGTTTTTTGAACACAAATTTATTTACAGCAGCACCCGAAACACTGAGAACAGTCACAACTGTAGTCTATCATGGATCAACATAAAATAGCAACATCATTACTTGGGGGCTTTTTGAAGATAATCAGTCTTCAGAAACATTCCTAGTTCATGGATTCGTCAGCTCTGTTTATTATTATTGCAAGGTGTAGTATGAGAAATGCTGTCCTCAAGTAAACTTACTGGAAGGAGAAACTGGAGCAATAGAAAGCAGTAGTTTCCCCTGCAGAGAGGGAACCTCTTGCCTTGGCACAGCCATGCTAAAAATTCAGATAGCTTTTCTTTGGACAAGGTGTAACACACCGAAGTCTGTCAGGGTGGTTACAAATGTCACTGCCACAGTACACCTGAGGAAGCGGGCACTGCATGTTTAACTTTTTTTTGTTTTCCTTCCACTCCCAGATGTGAACTACTTTCACAATTATCCAAAGAATTTATCAGCAACTTCTTCACTGGTTTGTTTTGGTAAAAGCTATACCTTCTACAGAAAAGAGAACAAAGGAGACAGCACTTATGAAATCTGCACACCTTTTCATAATAAAAGCTCATAAGAGCTGCCACAGCCTCTTCTGCTCCCTTGGCATGGCACAAGGTCATTCTTTAGATGATACAGGACTTAATCTTCTCCAAGATATTCTGGAGAATGTAATACCTGAATCAGTCAAGTTCTACTGTATTTTGAAGGAAATAGAATCTCACCAGGAAGTGCAGAGGTACAAGACTCAAATGCTGGACACCGCAATACATACTTTAGTTATCTTTTGAACAGAGTTAGCTAAACCAATGCAAATTCTTGAGAAATCTATGTGCACAATAACCTGTACACAGTATTTTTGTAACAATTTGATTTAAAACCTATTAAAGAAGGAAGCCAGGGAAGAGCAATAGGTTTTCATAAGCCTAAAATGCAGAAAGTTCCAAGGAACGTAAAAAGGTCATTTCCAGTTCACTACACAAACCTGACTTATTCTCAGCATGATACCAACAAATCACAGGTAGCATTTAACTGATCAGCTGCTTGAACTGGCTTGGTTATACATCACTCCTTGCAGTACCCAGCAGAATTGTATCTTCTTCTTCCACAAACTTAGTATTTATATGCCTCCCGATCAAGACTCTTCTCCTCTATTTATACTACATAAATAAAGGTAGGCTTATTAAGCTATGCCACAGAACTAATCATAGAACTGAGAAACACAAAGTGTATTCAGAACACATACTGAGATCTCTCTTGTGCATGCCAAACACCAACAAAACCCCATCAACAGGGAAAGCACTCACCTAATGAGACAAAATAACCCCAATTGTTATTCTTTTTATCACAGATCCTCACCCTAAGCATTCTGTCTGAAGAAATTTCAGTTTGGCATTTACATAATTTTAAATGGCAATTACATTTAGGGAAAGCACCTTCAACCTATGATCTTTTTATTTCCTATTTCCAGATGCTAAAGTAATTCCTATGGAAGGATTATAATTAGCAAACTCTGCTTAAACTTTAATATTGTACTGCATTATTTTGTTTTAATCACAAAGAATTACCAGACTGAAAACAATTCTTCAGATTGTGACAGACGTTTATATAAATTTAAAAGGCTTAAGCTCAGAATAACCAAGAGGAATAAGCAAGTCTCAAGTATTTAAACTGTTCAGGAAGCACTGCAGATTCCAGACCACCAAGGCCAGTGTACCACCTGGCTTCTCTGAAAACACATCCCCAATCCAAGTAGATATTTGTCTTTGAAAGAGATCTATCATAAGAAAAACAAGCAAGTACAGATTACAGAAACAACAGGAGATCAATAATACAACTCATATACCAACAAAGTGGTCTCATTTCCAAATTTGTATTCTATTCTTAATGATGTTAAAACAGACTCTACCTTAATTCTTACCTCCTTCTGGGGAAGAAAGGGAAAAGGTGGCATATTTTCACCTCTAAAAAACTAGAAATAAAAGCAAGAGCACCACCATGATTCAGTATTAATATCCTGGAATATTTTTAAGTCCATAGAATTTCGAATCTTCTCCCCCAATAACCATTTCCATCTTCTTCTCTCATTATCATTGCATTATCAAGATCATTAAAAGTTACTAGAAAGATTAACATTTGTCAAATGACAGTTACAGTCCCAAACGTGACATTTCAACAATGAACAGCAAATACTAGAAAAAGAGTGACTTATGCCATCCTTCAGAACCACAGACCATAATTCAGGGCCCCTAAACAAATGCAAGAATGAAATGCGCTAACAAGACAGCTGACTTCATGAATAATAAATCTGAAAAATTTGACCATAGTCAGAAAGGTATTAACTTAAAGCAATGAAAAATCTTTCTGTCAGACATTCTGGAGGTGAAAATGTGCAACTAATCTATTTAAAATCATGAGGAAAGGCATTCCATGAGTACTTAAAGTTTGCCAAACACAAACACCAGCTTTTTTTCCAAACTCGATCACCAGTCCAGTACTTTTGTAAGAAGAAACAGATATTGGAAATGAGTGTTACAAGAGGTATTTTAGAAGGGAGTTACATTCTTGTCCCTCTGTAGCAATCAGATTTTTGTGAAGCATTTCAACTTCCTGTACATAAAAAGGGGATTTGCAAACAAAAGATTAGGCTTTACCGTGCTGTTAAGCAAATATGTTCTGAATATCTCCCTCTGCATCTCACAGCTATCATAATGCAAAACAACAGCCTACCAAGACCAGTACTCCATTCTGATCATAGCCAACACCATAATGATTCAGAAGACTCCATAAATCTCTGCAAATGCAGATAATTGCCCAACACCCTATCCCAAGAGAAATTTCTTCCCGACTGACTGCTCAGCTTTGATGCATGGACTGAAAACCAGCATTATCCTGGCTAGAACTCTCGCTAATGTGGTTAATCTTTACAGAACTGTATTATTTACCTTACTGAATCATAGAATTTAAATTTTCAGCTCAAGTACGGGCTTCCTATTTATTATTATTCCAACCTTCTAGTGTTATGCAATACACCAGAATTGTTCTTTATTGTCAAAGTATGCTGGCAAGTCAATTACCTTTAAACTCACTTTTGCCTTATTCTCCCCCTCATTTTTGAACTTGCTACTGCTTTTTCACATGATGAAGCAGAAGAAGTATTTACTGAAACCCAGTTAATCTGAAGCTCTTCTGGGTTTGATTTTGTAAGAAGAGCATACGGGAGAGCTCTTTCTTTGGAGGTCTGAGCACCTGCTGTGAAACTCGTGTTGCTGTGAAACTCACGTTGCTGTTTTACTACAAAAAATTGGTGCAAAACAAAGTAAATCCAAAATGAGATTAAAAAGTAACAGTTTCATGTTAGTAGCTGGCTGTCACTCTAGAATAATATTTGTTTTAGGAACCACGAGTTAATGAGTAGCCCATGGCTATAGGATAACCATTGTCTCCCTCGGAGATTAGACTCCTTTTCAGACAGGTTTATCACACGGTATTTTTACTTCATGTCCTGTGCACTCCACCCATACCACTAGTCTCCAGGGATCTTAGGGAAACAAGTCACGGGGAGAGTTCCTGTAAGCACGAACATTATTACTTTCAGTGGGAACATGGATCCAATTTGCATTAGTTATTCCCACAGCTGTTGGGTCCTGCCTTATTTTTCCTTTACATGTAACAAGTCCATATACTTGGGCATATACCAGCAAAAGGATAAGGGGACAGTTGATTTTACTTAGACTCTTTGAAAAACTTCATATTTGCAACACCCTTTAGTAACAATGCATTATTTATCCAAAAACATGCCAAAGGTAGAATGTATTATCCCTCTTATTTTAATTAATACTGACCAATCTACTCCATTGTTTGGTCAGCAGTACCAAACAGTTTTAATTAACTTTCTCTCCATAGAGCTACTAGAACTTTGTGCCATTTTTAAAAAGCTTAAGATAAAGGTTAGTGAATTGCGGAATTAAGAGGAACAGAGGAAAAAAATAAGAACATCTTCCTATTTCACTTTACTAGGAACAGAAAGCTCTGGGTGGATTTGGTTTGCACTTGCAGTCTGGCTCCCCCATCACAACAGCCTTTGACATTCTCCACTGTTCCATAGCTTGACTGTGTCCAGCTTGACTTCTACAGTAACTGATGGACACAGTAAGAGCAGAAAACATGGAACAGTTACTGAACTCTAGTTTCAAAGGTAACAGTAGAGGACACAATTTTTCACAAAGTTGCACATTTCAGCCCAAGTTTCATTTTCCATCACGCTATCAAACCGAGCCCTCCAGAAAGCAGAGGTTCTTTCCCACTCAGGTTCTGTGTAGTCCACAAAGGTTGCACTGACCTGGTAGCTGGTGCCCTCAAGTTCAAATCTCACCTCACCAGCGTTTCTCTGCCTTAGCCCCTGAGACGGGTCAGCACTATATTCTGCCCTAACTTGTGATATCATCAAAGTGCATATACTGATTTTTGGCATAACTGGGACTAAACCCTTTGCAAAGTACACATGCCCAAACAAATGTCATACACACCTTATTATGAAACTGTGCTAGGTCCACAAGCAGAAGAAAATATTAAATACAAGCCACGTGACAAGAACTGTCGGCCAGGGATTGAAGGGCAGGCAGTAATTTTTGCAGCCACATGCAAGTGAGAAGTCTCCACAGACAGAAACACAATGTCCTGTGATACCTGGTAGCCTGCTGCAGGCCTCTACTTGCTAAATGGGAACACGTGACAAACCAGGCCACAGACATTTATCTGGATGAACAATAAATTACTCTTTTAGGTCAGGCATGTACTGGAATTCCGTGGATCCAAGTTCTTCAGGCATTTGTTTTGACAGCTACAGTTCAATTACCAACAGTGATTGTACATAAGATACTATTGTGTGCAGTATGTTATAAAAATATCAAGGTCTTAGTAATAATGGAAAATAATTATCATTCCTTTATTAAACCTAGACAGGAAATGATGATGTCTGTGCTAGCAAAGTTTTATTACATGTATAAACACCATCCTTATTCCTATATTTGCTTCCCCTTTGCTCAAAATCTATCTGCTTACTCAGATAGCAAGGCTGTTTTTAGCACTGAGGACTATTAGCCTGGTGATATCTCTCATGCACTCTCAGGTTTGTTTTCCAAATTTTCAAATTTTTTTTTCTACTGCTTCTCATTGGAAGAGTGCTTTTGCACTCAAGAAGTCAAAGTGAATTTGAATTGCATCTTTTAAAACACATCAAGACTTTCATGGAAGTTGTCCTTCAGAACTTAAGCAACCACCATGTCAGCTTAAATCACGATGCCTACTGAAATATTTAACACCCTTTTATTTTACATTTTCAGCTTGGCTCAGAAATACTGTGGATAGATGACACACCTAAACAAGTAGAACCAATGTGTTTAAATTTGTCTGTCTTTATTACAAAGTTACTTCCTTCTCAAGGAATTCTTGACAACTTTTTTATTTTATAATAATGTCCCCCCTCCCACATTTCAGAATAAAATGTTTAAACATGGGAATTCAACAGATCTACTAGGTAAGACTATTTCTTATTTAATGATAGAAAGGATTACAAATAAAAAACAAACGAACAAGCCAAACAAAAAACCCCAGCAAGTGATTTTGTCCTGCAAGATAGTGGATTATACTGCATGTGTTTCGTGAACTGCAGAAAATACTTCATTATACTTCATTATATAGATATACTTCATTATACAAGATGCCTCCTTGCCAGTATTCCCAAGGAGTCAAACAGTGAGAGCTGCTAAGTTTTCACTCCACCTAAAACCAAGAGGAACTTGATTTAAACAGAAACATTGATTCTATTAACAATGATGAGAAAATACAAGTCTGTGAACATGTAAATAGTACCTTGCCCACTTAAAAAGTTATACCACATATAGCAACAACTGCCTACATTTTAGCGGATGACTGTGTACATCCTGTCTGAAACAAGCCTGGAAAAATACTTATAAACACTAAAAAAAAAAAAAACAAAAAACCAAACCAAAACAAAAACCACCAGCTTATTACAGTACTGTGTGAAAACAGAAAGGCCCCCTTTAAAAGGCAACCACATTATCAACAAACTTGCAGTTAAATACCTAAATGCTTGTGCATGACAAGCATGAACCCACAATCTCCCCTTTCTTAGATGAGTTCTCATAGCACTTTACTCGACTTGCTCAAGCCTCAACAAGCTCAAGTGACTCAGGCCAGTACCTTCATATTCATCAGGGTGGGGCAAGGGAGACAACCTCAGTACAGACACTCTGGGGTTATAATATAAGAATGCAAATCACCCAATTCAGCATTTTGAATAGCACCCGTAACTCAAAGCTAAAACCTGTGCCACACCAGACCACATGGTAAAAGCCTATCATATGCCTAACAAGAAACATTCATAAATACCTCAAAAAAACCCTGAAATTTCAGGTTAGTCTTCAAAAATTGCTCATCACCAATGGCACCACAATAATCAAGTGAAGGCACAGAGTAAGAGCAACTGCTGTTAGATGCCCATCCAGGAATACTGTGCAAAAGAAACAATACTCCTTAATGCCCAGCAAGCCAAGCAGCAGAGGGGTGTCCAACAGACCCTCTGCCTTGCAAGATTAAGGCTAGAATTGAACAAAAAACCAGCAATAGTCTTTAGGCTGAAGTACCCCTTTCACTATTTCTTTTGTTCACCTCTTAGCAGTCAGATTTCTCCCAAACCTCAAAACACAGCTAATTTAAAAAAAAAAAAAAAAAAAAGACACTCTCTGGCTACAACAAAAAGGAGACACAGACAAGACTATAACAACATCAGAACTGCGGGTTAGCACAGGCACCCCAATCAGAAATTACAAGGGAACCAAGAAAGCTTGGCTAACAGAACAAAGCAAGAAAACTTTGGAAAAAATTAGGGCCATCTAAGGATTTGGATATCCCAGACCAGAACCTCCAAATACTCCCATTTCTTTCCCTTCCTAGAAGACGTTCAGATAACCTTAAATAGCAAGACCAGTGTCCAAATATGGCTTTTCGAATGAAGGCTGGTCAGCTCCTTAAAAAGGCACCAGTCGCCTGCTAAACCAGCAGGTGAGATTTCTCCAGCTGACATGGAACTGTACTATTAACATGCTTTTGTTCAAGACAGTCTATCAACCTAAACTAGAGATGCAAGCATGCCCAGAAGCTTTTTCTTTTTTTCCCTAAGTACATTTGTTGGTCTAATAAAAGTTATTAGCCCTCACTACAAACTTGGTTCCTTTTATATCTGATGGAAAACAGCCACACACAGTAGATATGACAATCATGAAAGTTTTACAGACCAGAGTTCCAGCAACACCTGGAGATCATCAGAGAGAAGACTGACTGAAAAAAAGAAAAAAGCTATTTATCATTTACCTGACACAAACCTGAAACCACAGAGTTAATCCTGTAACCTGAGCCCATCCACAAAGTAGACACCTCCTCATAAAAAAAATCTCCATCCAGTTTTGCATAACTTGTTAAGAAGGAACAAAGTCTCTCCTGAGCAGCTCCACGGTAGTTTATGAAGACCCATGTAAAAGAAACAAGTTCCCTAAACTAGGAAATTCTAGACTGAAGTTTATGAACTGAAGCAGTGAGGAAAAAAAAAAGGCTCAAGATCACCTCTATGCAACCTGTTTCATACAACTTCTATTCATTATGTGTAAATACTAGCAGAGTTCTCAGGTAAAAGTCCCAAGTATTTAGGTATTTCAGTGTAGAAAAGGGACAACAGTGATCCAGTCATTGAACACTGATGATAAAAATATTCAGGGACCACCTTTATATCCTAAGCAGTGAAGAAAGGAAGGGGAAAAGAAATTAAAAAGCATGCAGATATATTCTGAAGAGCTCGAGTTACCAGACCTGGATCATTTAAAGATACAGTTTTCCGCATGCTTACATTCTAGCTTATTGGTTTTACTTTCAGTGTTCAGAGTAAGAAGGAATTTAATCTATGACTGTCATTCAGTTTTGATTCCAGTTTAATTTGTGACATTCTTCAGAAAATTGTATCTAAATTCTGGTTTGGGGGTTATTTTTGTGTGCATGTACATGTGTGTTCCATGCTCTTTTTCCACAAGTAGGGACAGAGGTTTGCGGATTGTGTGAAAAACTTGCACCCTGAACAGTTTCTCTTGGCTGGCAGGATAAAAGGATATTTTCCCCTCCAAATGCTAAAATTATCACACTGCTCTTCAGGTATTTAGTTATATTCATCATTCTAGCTGCAAAATTAAATTATTTAAAATTACAGCACACTGTCTGAGGAACAGGGAAGCTCCTAGACTGCAACTGTTTGAAGTGCCAGAACAAGGCCATGAAGCAACAGTTCTTCCTCAAGTTGTCTCACTTGATGTAACACTTTCCAGAACTACTCTAAACAACACAATTGCAAAAATAAATTTAAATAATCAGATTTATTCATGTCATGTACAGTTAAGGATACAGCTTAATTTTTTTTTTTTTGTAATTGCAGAGTAAGATGAGTGGAAAAATTGCCAAGGAGGACTTTGAAAAATAGAACCTAGCAAGCAAGCTTCACAACCTTATCACCAACAGTAAAAGGCTAAACATGGGTAAAAAACAATGGACAAGATCACTTCAGTAGTAGTCCACTAGCAGAAACACACATTAAAGTTGTTTGGTAGGTCATCAGTGATGGCAGAATATGCAGATCTGACAACACTGAGTTCAAACGTGTATATGCAGGTATCTAAAAATGGCAGTCTCTTATTAATTTTACTCTTTCAAGTATGCTTTCCCTGGGCCCACATCCAGCGGATGTAACAGATGGAAACTGCTGGTGAAATATGGCAAAGTCATGTAAGCCACCATGCGTGAACCAAGCTTCCTGAACACTCTTTTGAATCAGACTGCTGGATTCAGCCAGGCACCCAGAATACCACCTACCTTCCCATTCACACCACGACACAGCCAGCACTTCTCTCAGGTAGATGAAACGTGACTCACAGCCAATTGTAAAGTCTGAGTTATTAATAAATATCCAGTTCACAATGAGTATATTTATAGTTTAGCCATAAACTGAATGTAACACTGTGGGACAGCAACTGTGGCAGTGCTCTGATGCCACTGCCTGCTCCAGGATACCAGCCTAGTCATGGCATTTCCTATTTTCAGACAACCTGCAGTTCTTCTCAACATTCAAGCAGAAAGATACATCACCAGAAGACAGATCACTAATTATTTGCAGAGTAATTACCACTAATAATCACATTACTACATGATTCCATTCCATTCCTTGCCGCCACCAAAGTAAGTGTTCCTTAAGCTTTATGTTCTCACAAACACCATAGTGCTATCAGCATTTTTCATGCAGCTACACAAACAGGCTGCAGGAACTCATATAGCTGAAAACGAACCCGAGGAGAGGAAACAAGGCAGAATAAAAAAAATAAAAGATTTGTTTTCATTCAGATGAGCATCTTAACATACCAGCCTTCCTGAATCCTGACGCTACTGCAAAGGAGAAGAGGGTAACGTGCAGAGACATGCAGAGAAGTATTGCTACACTTTAAGAATATTCAACTCTTTTTCTAAGTAAAGTAATAGTTCCTTTTACTTTAAGGACCTTGAAAATTATCTGCTCTTCTCAGCCCCTCAGCATGTTGGAAAAAGAGCACTCTAATAAGATAAAACCAGTATTCACGTGCACTGTACTCACCAAAGTAACTGACTGATAAATTCTGTGGTTTGCTAAAGTAACAAAAGTTTTTCAATGCAGGATTTATTTGGCATTTTCTCCAAGAAATCAATAATTAACTATACCAGGACACTTCAGGGAACGAGGCTCTGCAGTTATTTGCATTCTGTTTTGCACTACAAAAGAAGAACCTTAGCAGTGACCATCTGAGTAATATAACCAAGCACTTGCAGAACCAGGGAGACATAAGGGAACAACACGCCTGAAAATTTTAAATTGCTCTCTTACAGTCATGACTCCTTTTCTACAACTCTAATAGCCCTTGAAACTCACATTTCAAAGTAACAGCACATTTCCACTACTATACTAATGAATATTGCAAGTTAATATTTAATGGAGATCTAATTTTACCTCTAGACAGTGTTATGTAGTTGTTTCACAGTTAAGTTCTGGTTTAGCAGAGGTACTGCTCATGTCTGCTAAGGTTTCTGAAGTAATATTGAAGTCTCATCAGTGAGCAGTGAATGGAGTGCCAGTGGCTCACAGACAGACCTAGATTTATCTGGGGAGAGCAACCTGGGACCCCACAGGTAATGTTACACCTATAAATAGAAGCAAATAAGGAACCTGTGAATATTTCCTGCCCAGTGGGGCCGTACATGCCTGGTTTACCGGTTCTGAGTTATTTTCAGCTCCCTCAAAGCAGGAAAAATGGCATGTGAAGCCAAGAATTTGCAGGGAATGGAATGCAAGGGAAACACCTGTTGTGAGGTCAGTTAAAAAACAGAACAAAGATACACACCATGCAAGCTGTGAAAGGTGAGAGGTTGCAGCAGCTTCTAGAGGGAAAACTGCCTTATAAAGGCAGGAGACTTTCTTCACTGGAGATGACTAAAGGGAAGAAAGGGGAAAGCATTCCGTATGGCTACAGCAGCTGAAGAACTTCCAGTGTTATGCCTTTCTTCCTTTTAATAGAAATATTTCCTATAATTAGGAAGTTTTGAACAGTACCCAGAATAAAAATCGTTACCTACTTTTTATATAAAGGTCTGCTAGGTAAAGGCAGGTTCAACTGTATCATGCACCAGCCAAACTGAGAGCTAAGCTCGCTGCACGATTTCTCACTGCTCCCACTACAAGATGCACTCCTTACAATTAATGGCCTTGATGATCCTTATGGCTCCCTTCCAACTCGAGATAGTCTACGATAGTGCACCCCATTCAAAAGCAACAAAGGTTTCGTCTAACAGGTGACAAACAGCATATTGGATCTTTGCTGACTCAGAACTAGAACACTGGTGTGCTTTTTTCACGTGTAGTCCTCAGCTGTTCTGGCTCAAGGACTTCTCTGCATGACAATATTATTCCTATTTTACCATAGCCCATCTTGAACTGGACAGTGTCTTAAGGCCTTACGAGGACATTTCTTAAAGATCCTTCCACAAATGCAGAATGGAAGACAACAAAACAGCAGTATGTGTTACTTTTCTTCTGGCCTTCAAAATTACCGCAGGGGTAATGTGGCAAAATCCTATCTCCAAAACAAGTGAAAAGACTGCCAGCTTAAATTTAAGTCCCTGACAGTTATAGCTGAATAAAATAAATGCATGACATACAAGTCTCCTCTACCAAACAAATCTAGCAGTGTGCTGACCTTGAGACGCTCTCTTGCACTGTTCTTTAAAAATCACCAGTACAGCATATAGCCAAAAAGACTGAATTTGTATAATTACTGTGTTATTTCACTACAACATACTTTCCAACTACCTATCCTGATGAGATGAAGGCCATGCGAGGCAGCACATATATGTGGTGTTTATAATGGATTAACCGACATAACAAAGTAAAATCTGTAAGTGTGAAGGCTATTCATTTCAATTAGACATTATTCTGTTTACAGCTATAGTTCTGTCTTGCAGACCACAGACCACCTGAGTAGACAGAAATAGTCTGTCCTGTCTTCAGGCACAAATGTCCTGACCAGAAGTTTGCTTCTTCTGCCATCTGTATTTTCTTTATCTTTCTAGGCCACTGCTTTTCTCTAACTGTCTTCAAAGCTGAAGATGTGGAATATGAGAAAAAGATAGCTTTCAACCATTTTAGGCCCTTCTTTTCAAGTCACTAGGGCAACATATGAAAGAACAAATAATTGAGCAGGGGATGGTATGACTGTATGGATAACAAGACCTAGAACTTAAATGGAGAAGAAATCCCTCTTGCAGACAGCCGCTCTCTTTATTACACTTTATATTCTAATAAATACTGGGAGAAGGAGCTGTGAATCTCTGTCAAATCAGAGTAAGCATCTCTCTCAGCTTCAATCAGTACAGTCTATTAATCTACTAAACAACTAAATTTATAGTACAGATGAAGCTCAAATTATGATTGCGTTTAACAGATAATTATTTGTAAAATACTTTGTTTCTCTCTTCCCTTATTATGTAACAGTTACAGTACACAATCTTCCTCTTCAATGCAAAAATTCACTACAGCATCAGACAGCACTGCTGAAGATGAAAAATAATCGACACCATGTCAGGTTTATTAGCACCATTAGTATGTTTTATCCAATTATGAAATTTTAAAACAAGCTTAAAAAGCAAGTTTCATAAGTGAAGGAACAATGCCTGCCTTTGTTGGTAATTTGAACTTCAAGAGCAGATCAATGCTATTTGTAACACAAAAGTTTGGAATCTCTTCCAAAGCGGGTAATATGGATCTCTGGCAAATGTTGTTGAGCAAAGCAATTAAGCAACGCTGATCTCTAGTCAAAATTGCACTTAAAATAAATCCTATGTAAAACAAATAAGCTCAAAATGGTCTTTTTTTTTTTTTTTTTAATGGAGAGAATGCACAGAAGAAACCATAATGTTTCACCAGCATCAGTATTAATGCTGCATTCAGTGAAAGGGTAAAATATACTAATCAACCTCAGAAAAGACTCTGGCTTTACTTGGTGCTAAACCAAGCACAGTACCATGCCAGCAGCTCATTCTTTTCAGCTTTCTTCCTTAGGACTTGACTGGATTTGGAAGCACTTGACTGAACAGAAGGCAGCACCCAGAGAAGTTTTGCTGTGTGACCACGTAAGCCTGTAGCTGTTTGTTAATCCGTAATAAATTCACTATTGTTTGTAAGCTTCAGCTTCCGGGTTTTTTTGTATATTTAAGCATTAAAGCTGCTGCTCTTCGTGGTATGATTAGAACTGACCCTTCCCCCGCCTTTCCAAGGGACCACAAGAGAAGAGGAGGACCAGGAAGGAATAAAACAGATCTCACTCTGAACGTCTATCAGATAAATGCGACACCAGCTTGAAGGCTCGAGATCTAGAACAGGAGCAACCGTTCTGCCTAATTTAACACACTTGCACTCGAAGGATCATTTCTCAGTAATGCAAAGTCAAAACACACAGGGTGTTTCTCACACCAAAAAGTTAAGAAAGCACAGCCAATAAGGAGACACACAAGACCCTCTGCAGGGCTAGGGAAAGTGCATGGAAAGCTGAAACTGCAAGCCACCACCTTACCAAAGCAGTCAAGGATGAAAAAGATCACAATGGTTTTATTAGTGAGGCCACTTAAGAAAGAGAGACACCATCAAGAAGCAGTCCAATACATTTTGCTTGCCAGAGGCATCGACACAAACTAATGTGTTACTGGGAGAGACCTGTTTTCCTGTTATTCTGCAGGTTTTTCTTCAGCCCTACTCTCCTCACACCAGAGACCCAAACACCTGAAATTCCCACTGAAAGAAAGGCTGACCAAGTGGCATTACCCAAACTACTGCCTGGGCAGACAAACGTCCCCAGTTTCTTTGTCAAGCAGCAAGATGGATGTTTCCATTTACGATCACAGTTGCTAATAGCAGGCATAACTTGGCCAGAAATGTGAAAGGGTCCCTCAGGACTTCTAGTCTTTCCCACTTCAAAATATCGATGTCCCCCCTTCCTGCCAAAACCACACACAACCATCCCCCCCAAAATGTGCACAAATAGTACTAACAACGTTTTAAAGGAGAAAACATTAAGAGCATCAGTGGGACAATACTGGGTTTGGTCAGGAGAGAAACACATCAGGAAATAGCTGAGAACAAGCGAGTAATGCACAAATGACTCAGGATCCATTCCCATTACAATGGGGAAAACAGGCAAGTCTTTTCCACACGTGGACGAATCCACCCACTCTGCATAAAAAAGTACAGAACAAATGCCAATTTCTTCGTAGCGACTTCAAGAAGCCCAAAACATTTTTCACAAGAAAACCATCACTCTAATACACTAAGAGTTTGCCTAAAATGAACCTTGATTCTTTTCTGCTTTACAATATAACTTGCACAGAATAAGTCCAGCTGTTGTAGTGGGGCATTTTGAGTCATATAAGTATCTCGCATGAGTCCTGGGTTTGACCTTTTTTTTGTAATTACAGTAACACTCTTTAACACTCCGGCTTTTACTTTTACGAAGTCAATGTAACAGACCACCTGTGCTTTGTGGTTGTTACAAAACACATCAAAACAAGCTCGTCATTTCTATTTTCATTGACACCATGTAACAACGGCGTGCAGCTCTCTGACTTACAAGACACAAGGCTTGCAGTACATGGCACCCAGACCCCTTCACATGCCACGAACGCTGAGCTTCCGCCGCTCAGCCTGCTGGAGGAAAAGCCAGCCATCGGCGTCTACCCCACAAATATTCCGCATTCCCTCCATCAGAGTGAGTGAGGGGTCAGGCTGACAGTAAAACTTTGTATTGACAGCTGGTTCGAGAGTCGGACGCGAGCCGTGTGAAGGCAAGTAACAAGTGCACTCTCACCACCAAACAGACCAGCTGCACACGAACGGCAGCACACGCGCCAGTGACACACCACATCCAGCAACTGCGACTAAATAGTTTACCTTGTGTTCTAGGCGCATCAGTGTTAGAAAACGAGGCAACCTAGGTGGCAAAGACCACGTTCAGGAACTGGACCAAACTGCTGTGAAGAACAAACTAAGGGCAGCAGGTTATCACTGCAGTGCTAGTTTTGCTGGAGCATAAACCAAGTGCTCATGCGATTTTGAAGCATAATTATTCACAGTTCACCTGAGTGCAGGTCGCCAGCACAATTCATGCAAGAAGTAACCGAGTAACTTGGGATACTGGTAGCGTATCAGGTCACTCCCATCAACTGCATCTCCCTCTCCTGCACCGAGCTTTCCAGACCTAAAACCTGCAGCAAACAGCTCTCTACCTTCTGTCTCTGTGTAATTAGCACTATTAATCCCAGGCTATCCAAGCCCCCTGGCGTGGCTCTGATTTGGCGTTAATCTCTGCCGAGGTCTCTTCTTCCTCCCCACAGAAAGCCATTTAAACCTTGGCACGCCTTTCGGTTTAGAGTGATGTTCTGTCGCAGGGGGATTAGCCCCACACGGTTACGGGTGGGAAGCACAGAGAGCTGCCACACCTGGCCTGCCCATACCCCAAAAAGGGAAGGAAAAGTTACTTTATCAGAGAGCTACCGCTCGGGACAAGACAAGGACTCCTGCGCACCCCGCCGCCCCCGCGGGCACAGGCGGCTGCACCCAGGGACGCCCGAGGCTGAGCGGCAGCNCGCGGGGCTCGGGCTGCCCGGGAGCGGGGCCGCCACGGCCGGGGCGGGAGAGCTCCGGAGGGAGGCGCACGGAGGGGGGCCCCACTCACCCCATGAGCCAGTCCATGGCTGGGTCCCGCCGCGCCGGGAAGCTCCCGCGGCCGCCGACTCGCCGCTCACCGCCCGCTCATGGGGGCCGGGGCCGCTGCGCGCTCGGGGCTCCTCCCTCGGCCGCTGTGTCCGTCGGTCCCTGCGCCGGTCGGTCGGTCGGTCGGTCGGTCGGTCGGTCCCTCCCCGGCCGCGGGCGGGGCGGCCGCCGGGTGCCCCCCNCACCGCGCTGGCCAACCCGGAAGCGGCCCCGCGCCGCCCCGCCGCGCGGGGCACGCCGGGAGGTGTAGTCCGGGCGCGGCCGGCGGCGTTCGCACCCGCGGGGGCTGCCCGGGCCGGAGACCCCCGGCATCACTCGGTCCCCTCTGCGGGGGCTTCACTGCCCGGGCCTCAGGGCTTTAGTTCACGCCGTGCCGGGGCTTCTGAGGCAGCGCTGGGAGGTCACACCCCAAGGCAAATTAAGGTGTTAATTAGAGAGGGTGATGAGAGCTGCCACGGGGCCGCCAGGCACTGCCCCAAGACTATCCTGCATAGCGACCGCTGTTCTTGTCACCCCTTCGGCACCCTGAGATTGTCCCGGAGCCTCGCACGTGGGATGCGGGCTGGCTTCCCCCCACTCCCGCCTTGTCCTTTCCGCTACAGAGTCACAGAACCACGGGGTCACCTGGGTTGGAAAAGAGCTCTGAGATGATCAAGTCCAACCTTCGACCGGACACGGCCATGTCAACTAGACCATGGCACTGAGTGCCACATCCAGTCTTTACTTAAACACCTCCAGGCATGATGACTCCATCACCTCCTTGGGCAGCCCATTCCAATCTCTAGTCACCCTTTCTCTGGAGAAATTCCTCCTAATGTCCAACCTGTACTGTCCCAGCACAGTTTAAGACCATGTCCTCTGGTCCTCTTGCTGGTTGCCTGTTGCAGTTTGCACTATGTGCTACAGAATCTCCTTTTTTGACTCAAAATCCTATGGTTCTTTGTTCCTCTAATTGCAAAAATGACCAAACAGCTGCCAGAGGGATGATACCTGTCCTCAGACAGCCCAACACTGCAGTCTTTGAGATTTAAGCAACCCTAACTTTTAAATGTAAATCCTTTCCATGCAGATCATCGATGCATGGCATTTCCAGAGGCTCCGTGAAACTGATGCCCTCTTGACCGATTTCCCCAGTCAGCACCTGCTCAGGTGGGGATGTTTACAGAGGCAGAGCTGCTGGAGATGATCCCATGCTTTGGACACGTGTATTAATTAAAACCTGTGCTATGGAAGAATGATGGTTATGTCACTGGACTCCCTGCCCTCATCAGTTTTCCAAGGGAAGGACTTTCTTTCAGAGGCTGTTTGAGCCATCACCTTCCTTCCCTACCCTGCTTCCTCCTCCTGCCAGGGGCTCCAAGGGCCCTCCCAGCCCTGTGGTGCTCTGAGAGTGAGGGTCCCCACGGCCCCTCATCCCACAGGCACCCACCCGTGGCCCCACTTGTTCAGGGTAGATGAGTCAGTCCCAGTAATGACCACACTGACCCTTTTGCACAACACAGAACTGCTTTATTTTGCCATTCTCTTATAAGAAAACTTCAGCCTGAGAATTATCTGGATATATGGCAGTGTAACACAAGAAATGGAAGGCCAGAACTTAAAAATGTATTTGTCTGTGTTCCAATGAAGCATTTCTCTTTAATACATTTTATCTTTTAATTGTTTTTAGTTTCACTTATCCGTGCATTTAGAAAATGTAGCAGAGGGTAGGAAAAGTGTCTTGCAGCAAAAGCCCCCATACTTTACTGAGTGGTTGGGGCAAGGATTTTTTACAGTGTTTAAAATACCAGATCAAACCATCTGCAGAAAATAATTATCCTTTATGCAGACACTCGATCCAGTCATTATCTGCAAACATTTGAGAACAGATGTCCCTCATTTGAATTATGTTTTCTTGTTGCCCTTTGTTACGGGTATTTTTAGCAGGGCATTTGAGGATGAGCTCCATCCAAACTTACTGTGGGATGCATTGTACCAGGAGTAGGGTGTTTAGTCATATGACACATGTTTTAAAGCAGAGATGACTTCTGATACAATGAGTTTGTCGTGTCAGATTAGCTGTTTTCCTCCTGATTGTATCAAGGAAAATATACGGCAACTGGCACTAGGAGAATTACTGGTGAAAAAAAGTAAATCAGACAAGGAACATCTATTTCATTTATCTTTGGTATCATACCGTCCAAGGGCACAAGGCCTTTATCTATATCTCACCTCAGGTGATCATTTTATAATGTTTTTTTCCATTGACATTACACTTCCACTGACATTACTGTTTTGTTGTTTTTTTCCTTCTTCCCTCAGTCACTGGAAACCGCAGAAGTCCCTCTGGCAGACCGAGCATTTCACATTCATGCCAGTTCAGTCAGGCCCCTCCGTGAGCAGCTCTGAAGAGCAAAGGATGTGCCAATCCCAGAGCAGCGTCCAGTGGTTGTCCTGCAACTCCCCTTCCAAACCCTCTATAAAATACATCACAGCGATTATTTATTTGATGATAGCAAGCCTGGAAGGCTGTGGGGCTCCTTTGTGCTAAGCCCTATGCACATGGACAAAGAAAGGGTGCTCCCCATTTAGGGCTTGCAGGCCCTGTAGGATATGAATATAAGGTGCTTAACAAGCACTGGTCCCTGGTGTACAGATGTGGTAGGAAGCACAGAGCATCCAGGAGGTTTATAATGCTTGATGTTGCAGGGTTTTGCATCGACTCTTCCCTGGATTACTGTTCCACAGCTTACTCGTGTCTAACAGGATTTAAAATGTGAGATTATTGACAGGCAGTCTGGGCAGAACATGCGCCCCGTGGGCCTGTGGGACCTGGACTGTAGGGCTTTTGGCCTGTGGCACACTGCAAGAAATACTGCATTCACTTGCACCTCTCCTCCTTGTTCTGCCACCCAGATCCCCTGGCCTGGCTGGCATAACAGGAATCCAAAAAAGCGCATACCCTGCTCCTCCTGGCCTCCAAGCATAAAGTGGCTTTGTTCCTCAGCAGCACCAGAGCTTTTCGGAAACTGATGGGAGGCTGGAGGGGATCCCATGCAGACCAGACCACAGGAGCTGGGGCAGACAAACATCTCACATGAGGATGTGGCAGTCATGTAAAGCTCCACAGGGCTCAGTATAAAAGCCAAGATACGAGATAGTGTGTACCTGAGGGCTGTCCTTGTCTGTCAGAAGGCTCTGTTATGTCCCATAACCCCTGAAGAAAGACACTGCAGTCCCAAAAGTGACTCAGTGCTGGCTGAGAGCTGCCTTGAAATAGCAAGTGTGAACATTTACTTCCTTATTTTTGTCCCACAGTTCTCATGACTAGATCTGTGCAAAACAGGACGTTTGATAGCCGTCCAGACAACAGCTGCCATATCTACCTGGTTTTCACGTTGGCTTTTAGGCGGCTTGCTCTTCCCGTCTGATAATAAAGTGGTACTGCAAAGGGTGAGAGGCTATGAGGAAGTAATCAAGGCACCGGTCTCTTTGCAACTGTCCCTTTACTGCCTCTGATTTAATTGTCGTTACCTCCTGCAGTGGGAACAGTGCAACACACAGGTGGGCAAACACCGCCTTGCACAGCCAGCACTAAGGAGTGCGAGTGGACTTTGCTCCTTTATTGGCTTATTGCATCAGAAACACCTGTCCCTCCTTCACCACCCTGTACTGATGTGGGGCCAAGCAATGTCAGATGTGATACCTTGACATCAGCCTTGCTGATGTTCCCTCTTCTCTCCTTGCGCTAGCGCTGTAGGAACGGAGGAAAGAAAGCATTGTTTAGGGCTGTATGAGTTTTCCTTCCCTTGGTCTGAAGCAGTGTCATTCCCATGGAGCTCGTCTTACCCTGGACAGCTGAGAGGCCTCAACAGGCAGAGATGTGAACCCGTTTGCCGAGCTGAGGCATTTCCAGTGGGTGGCAGAGAAGCAGAGCAGGTGATGGCTGCCCTGACACAGAGGGGGTGTGACATTTTTCAGCAAGCTGCAAATTTGCAGCTCCGATCTGGGTCTTCAGCAGCAGGAGGAGATACACCCTATGCAGTGTGTCTCCAGGAGATGTGGCAGGCTGATGGGCTTGGGTGCAAAATGATTCTATTTGGGAAGCTCTGAATGCGGCACTGGCTCTTTAAGTCAAAAACATCCACACACTCCTTCCCTGAGACAAAACGTCTTTGTGCCTGTGCATGAAACATATTATGGTTCAAATTCCTGCAGAGCCATTAGAAAAAGCAAAGTGCATGAGTCTGACAGCGTGGGCCTGCCTGAAACTCTGAATATGATTATTAATCATGCTAGATATTAATAAAAGCATCTCTTCTTGGTTGGAACAATTGATTTTTTTTATAAATAAACACTGTGAGTGGTTATAAATATTGATTGCTGCCAGTAATAGTAAGACCTTTTACATATAGTCTTGCAACAAGATGATCAATTCTGCTGAGGACCAGATTGGAAACAATAAATGGCATTTTGGGTCCTGAACTGTCTGGGAAATATGGCTTTTATTCTGATGTCTGAGAGAGGGATGAAGCTTTAGGGAAGAGGGCTGCAAAATCTGTCCTTGGGGTTCTGCATTTCTAGGGATGCTGACCAGTTTCTCTCTCCCCGTCACAGAAGAGCAGAATTATTAGGTATTTCCTCTTTCAGACAACTTATGAGTGGTTGTCAAAACATGAGACTGATGGTGACTGGCTTTTAATTTTCCCGCCACTAATTAGGTATTACTGAGCAGTGTCTGCCTTTTGCCTCAGCTTCCATATCTGGAAAACTAAAAAAAAAATCCACTTCCCTCTGCATCAAGTCTTGTGAGAGATGATGTGTAAAAGCTCAGAAACCTCCAGTGCTTAGGAGTGCTAAAAATTAGGTGGATTTCTCTGTTCCTCCAAGTGGGGAATACAAGAATTATGCTAAAATGAATTGAATTCATTTCAAAGAAGAGAGAGTTTTAGTTTCATCTGGGAAGCTTGGGAAATGCCAATGGCCACTCATGGGGTCAGGATGCCTGGGCTGATCTGCATGTGTCAGAGAGCTCTGCAAGGGGATGAGCGTGGGTTTCCTTTTGTCCCTGTGCTGGCAATTCCGCGTCATTGTGGACAGGCTGTAACCAAACTGACGCTCTCATTATGCCTGACCAATACCAGCCAATTTGAAGGGCCCCTTGGAAAGGGGAAGCAGAAGACACACGCCAGCTCCATGGTGTGGAGCTCTCCTTACTGATAAGCTCTTCCCTGAGTGTGTCGTAATCTACTGCCTGTGTCAGGGTGGAGAAGAAGGCACAGGATGAGAAGTGGAACATATATTCTTAAGTTTGGAGAGGGATGTTCACTGTGGGGTTGGGATGTAGGCTACCTGTAAGGAAAAGATGTTGCATGTAACTGGAAGCCAGGGCTTGTCCATCCCCAATGGTTTTGCAGGAAGATGGAGACAGTGCTGGAAATTGTTTGCATTATTTTCCTAATGCTGCATCTCTCGCACAGAATGGCAAAACTCCCCCTAGGCCTCCTCCTCAAAAAAACCCAGCAGGCTGCAAAAAGCCTGCAAGACTGTTTTTTTTAGAATCCTGGATGCTTTTAACCACTCCTTGACATTATTTACAGAGGCAAGGAACAACTGTCTGGCATGTCTTGTCCTCTGGAACAACTGCATTTAATGCAGTTCACCAAATAACCTTTGAAGCACCTCAGAGCCTGTGTCACATCTCCTGCAGACCAAGGAGGTGGGCGGCTCACCTGCGCACGCACAGGGCTCTCCTCATGCAGGGTAGAGTGTGCCCCCCACAGCCAAATGCCCAGATGAGAGCAGCTGGATTTGCAAGCCACGGGAGGACGGTCAGACTCATGCCAGGATCATACCGAGGGGTTTGATTTGTGGGTCCAGCGTGCCCGGCTCGGAGCGAGCTGTGAGCCCTCAGCCTGCTCGTACGAGGCGGGTGAGGACGGGCAGTGCCTGGGTGCAGCCAGCTGCCCTCTGCCCCCGCTGCCGGGGCTCAGAATCCCGCAGGCACCGTCCAGCCCGGCGCGGGGTTGGTGCCTGCAGTACAAATGAGGCCTCCGATGGCTGCATTAAAGTGTTCCCAGCCCCCACCGATTACAAAGGGTGCCTGGCAGAACAGGAGTCTGTTTGTCTGCTGCGCTCTGCACAAACAGTCGCTTCTGTAAATACATCTCACATGAGCAATTAGCCCCGACAATAAAGAGGTCCCATCTCTGCTGAGCCATTCGGGGAAGCTGCTCTTCACCGGGCACCTTAGAAGGCTCAAACAGTTAGCAATCCCCCACCTGCTGCCTTCCCTGGGAGACCACGGCTCTGGGTCTGCAAAGCATCCCCTCCTTTCTGCTCCAGCCCTCTTGGCTGGGTCTCGGTGCCTTGGCACGACACCGGTGATGCGACTGCTCTCAAAACAGCCCCTGGATGATAACTGAGCACCCAGCAGCGTGGGGCTGCACAGGGAGGGGGCACGCATTGCTCTTCAGCTCCTGTGACACCCTGGGGTCAGGCAGAAGTTATTTTAAGAGTACAGGAAATACTATGCTGTGAAATTGAAGCTGGCTCCCACAGTGCTTGGAAAGCACCCAGCCCAGCTCAGCAGCCATTCTTATCAGTGACTAAATGCACTTGTAATTATTTCTCCTTTCCCTCCTTCCTTACGTTACTAGCATTTTTCTCCTCTTTCATCTTGCACAATTAAATCTGAAAACCAGCCCAGGAAAAGCACTAATCAGTTGTTATTCATGCGTATTTGCAATGCCAGGTAGAGGCCTCAGCTGGACAGCGGGGCTCTCTGTGCCAGGCTCTGGTCATTGCAAAATCCACAAAGAGAATTATTAGTACCAAAGCCCTGGAAGTTCTGGCCCCACCTATGGAGGGGAGATGTCAAATGTGATGATGAGTATATTGTAGGCAACGTGCCTTGATGCCTCTTCTTTTTACAGTGCACTCTGTGCTAAAAAAAAAAACCCGCAAAAAAAAAACACCCCAAAAAAAACCCACAAAAAAAAAAAAAACAACGAAGGGAGAAGAGGCAGGGAGAGGTAGAAATGAGACAGTCACCCCCAGGCATCGGGCAGCCTGCTGCCTGCTGTCTAACTTTCCAAGGAGGGCAAGTCCTGTATTTCTATTCCATATATCGCTGTTGTGGAGGGAAAAGGAGCTTTTGGTAATGCTGTTCTCTCTTTAATTTCTAGTCTTGCTGTACCTGAAAGCAGTTCGTCCTCACTTAATCTTAAGCAAACACACGTCTTTTTTCTTGGAGCAGAAATTGAAGTGCTCCTATACTGCTATGCGTGTTCCTACGCTGGTATCACTGGAGTCCAGCTCCAAGAAGATAGCCAGTCTTGCAAGACTTCTGAAAAAAAAACCAAACGGAAAAAACAGTGACACAGATCCTTGTTAATTTATTTGAGAACAGCAGAATATTTGTATATCAGTACTTGTACCTGAAGAATAAAGTGCTATTCCCTGCCTTTGAGGTGGAGCAGGAAGCCAGTGTGATCCCTGGTGGCAGCCTGCTGTCCTCGGGGCTCCACATCCTAAGAAGACTCAATGGCACCATCTGATGGTTGAGAGGAAATATTCATATTAATGAATATTCATTCATTCAAAGCTATTCCAAATCAGTAACAAGGTTTCTAGCTAGGTGCAGGTGGGTTAGTGGTCTTTCAAGGAGGCTTTGGGAGGGATTCGGGATTGTTGAGAGGTGGGAGGGTTTGGCCTGCATGGGGGGAACACTACCCTCTTCCTCACTTGGCTCCTTCAGTGCTGACACAGGGAAAGCAGCAGCACCTCCGGAGCAGGTATGTGGAAAACGGGTGAGTGACAGTCAGCTTGCAGGGCACAACCACAGAAATGTAGGATGCCCCTGAGGCTCCCCAAAATCACCGCAGTGCAGAGTGCACTGTGCCAGCACTGATGTGCTGGTAGAAACAAAGGAAAAACCCTGCCAAAGCAGACCAGACAAGGGAAGGCTGAGCTGGAGCTGCTGGGGAGGATTTGGGGTGCAACAGAGCCATGTAAGTCTCTGTTCATGCAGGTGGTTCAGACCAATGAGGATTTGTTTGGTAAGTGCACTCCATTGATTTTTCTATGTATAGGAAGTGTTGATTTCTCCAGCAGAGGCTGTAAAGGAAGGTCGGGTTTATTCCATGTCTACTTTGCAGTGTTAGCAATGGAAGGTGACCTGTCCTCTTTCTCCTCTGACTCTGATGACTGCAAGGGCAGTAAGTGCAAGGAATCAGCTAAATCTTGCCCCCTGCTCACAGTAATCTGCTACTACATGAAATCCAGGAGGACAGGGTGACAGGTAAGAAAACTTTGTCCAGGGCAACTTCTTCAGATTTGCTGGGATACAATGCTGCCATCAATGAGTCATCACTTAAAACAGATACCATCACTGGTTACCTCGGCACCATGATTTGTGTATGTGGAACCAGCTGAAACAACTCCCTGGAGTTTATCTTCGTGGGAGTATGGAAGTACATCCACTGGTCTTTTCATGGGATCAGGCCTGTGCGTCTCATCTGCAAACTGGGGCCGCATGAGCAGATTTTAAAGGAAGAGATGAAAACCCCTGTGCTGGGCACGCTGGGGATCTGGCTGAGTATAGAGGTTTCTTCAGGGCATCCACAGGCTCCAAGGCTCTGTTGTCCACAAACCCACCCAAAAATTAGTGACTTCTCTCTGCTAGTCCTAATCCATCTCCAGGTAAAAACATGGCCATTACCGAATCCCTCCCAGGTCTGTGATGGGAGCTGTAGCAAGATGTGAGTCTTCCTCCCTCTGCAAATGGTCCCTCCTTCCCACACAGTGCCAGCCTCAGCCCACCTGGTCAGGGCACGAGGCGGTTGTTGTCTGCCTGTTGCTTAATCTGGCTGTTGTCAAAGGGAAGTCTGCTTCCCGGGTGGAGCTGATGGATGCAAGGGAAGGCTTGATCTCAATCTGCTTCTGGCAGCCAACACCAGTGCTAATGCTTGCGATGGCTCATTAGTCATTAATGGAGTGCACCCAGGCACCTGAAAGTCTTCCTGGGGATGTGGGGAGAGTGAGGCAACCCATTTTATAAGGGGCTGGGCAGCAAGTTGTTTGCATCATACCTAGGAAATCAGCCCAGAGCAGATATGTGGTTTCTGGCTGTAGATCCAGCAGGTTTTTTTGGTGCCCCAGCTGCCCAGCATGGTTCCTCACCCTACCACCTGGTTGCTTGGTCAAGGTGAACCTGAAGGGATGGGAGAAGCAGCCTGAGGGGTGTAGGACTGTCCTTCAGGAGTAGCAGGATGCCACTGAGCTGATCATTACCATAAGTAAGTGCTCCCCAGCAGACTAACAGACTTATCTGCTTCTGCCATCAGTGTGAGTCTGCACAGAGATGCAGTCACCTGTTAACCAGCTGGTGCAAGTCATGCTGACAGCCCTGAAGCATGGGAGAGGGCGGAGGGGACACTTCCATGGACGCAGCCCCTTCAGAAAGTCCATGCCATGGGTGAGCAGAGACCACATAGGCTGTGTTCCCATGAAAGGCACCAAGTTTTCCCTCCCTTGATCTGCAACCCTAACCCAGGGGAAAATGTCCTTCCCTTCCTCCGCTGAGGAGGATGGAGATGATTAATAAAGCACGCAGTCAGCCAAAGCAAACAGGCAGTTCTGGCCAGGCTAAATCCCTGGCCATCTCACTGCAGTCCCAGTTACTTTTCCCTTAACTCCCAGCTTCAAGGTCCCTCAGAAAAGCAT
This sequence comes from Cnemophilus loriae, assembly GCA_013397755.1. Taxonomy (NCBI): domain Eukaryota; kingdom Metazoa; phylum Chordata; class Aves; order Passeriformes; family Corvidae; genus Cnemophilus; species Cnemophilus loriae. The sequence continues at coordinate 569,452 of VZTF01000258.1, forward strand.
TCCTGGAGGTTGTGGTGAAGAAACAAGGAGAGGACAGGCAAAGAGGCTTCCTGAAACCAAAGGCCTGAGGGGGACATGTAAGAGGCATGGATCAATAGCTGCACTTCTGAGAGCCTCCAGGCTCCCTGGGTCAGCGATAATAGCGGGCTGAGCTCATTGCTAATAGCTTTGGTGGGTGAGAGAGCCAAGGGCAGCCTGTCTGCTTCGGAGAAAGCATTGATGCTGTCTCTATGCCTCTGTCAGCAGCACTGCCTGGTGCAGGACGAAGCAGGAGGATCCTTTTTCATTACTTCTCTGTGCATGGACTGTGTTTTTGGTGAGGAGGGGTATCAAGGCTTGGTCTTTGACTGGGTGCTACCACATGAGAGTAGAGCTGGTGAACCCGCAGAGGTTATGTGAACTAGATGACTCTCTGCTGTGATCTGAGTTATCTTGCTGGTTGTATTCTCTTTAATCCATTCTGATATAAAAATACCCCAAGGAAGGATGATTGCCCTCTTCCTAAGAGATCTCCATAGTCCCACTGCTGCTCTGCCAGGCACCAGATTGCCTGGCTTTGAAGGAGTACAAGGTGCACACTTGTGGGACTAGGATGAAACCAATTACCATAAGGAGTCCATGCCCAGGGCCTGATACAGAAGGCACCTAAGCTTCAGTTATTCCTGTTTACTGCCTGCTCCTGCTTTGCCTGGCAAGGTTTGCCTTCTCTGTGCCAGCCTTGCATCCAGTGCTGCAGCATGGAGAACCAGGGTAATGTGGTTAATGGGATTTTCAGAGGAATACTGAATTTTCCTTTTTTAAATTTTCTTTTCCCTTAGGTTTCCCCAGCTAAACAAACTCATTGGGGATGAAAGCACTTCAGGAGCTCTGAGTGATCTAGAGGACTGATTATGTGGCCAAGGGGGCAGAGGCGAGGGCAGAAAGTTCACAGTCATCCAAATGCCATCCCACTGTGCTGTCTCAGGGACACTATGGCCTCAGCTACAGCCCTCACAGGCACTACTTAGCCAACTCGTGTCTTCACTCTGATGGAAATTGTTCTTCTTCCACCTCCAACTTGTCCATACCCTCTGTGCCCTGCTCTCAGCGTGGTGCCCAGAGCTGAACCCACGGCTGTCTGCAGCAGGGGTAAGCACCACAAAGCCCTGGGTGCCTGGGTGTTTTCTCAGGGGCTGCACAACAAAAATATCCTGATCATCTGTGCCAGTCTGTCCCAGAGGTTTGTAGCAAGTGAGAGGCAGGCATGCCAGGTGCCTGTGGGGAGCATCTCCAGCGCATCCCGGCTGTTGTTCCCTAATGGATGGTCTAGTCAGCAATTAACAGGGAAAGCAAAGCAGGGAGACGCAGACCTGGCAGCGCTTCGACTTTATGATGTACTTTTGCTTGGCATCAGCAAGGTCTGAGGAATGTCTCTGGTGGGGGAAGGTTAATGCTGCCTGGCTGGAGACAAGGCAGTCTGGCCCTTGCTTGGGCACCACCAAGTCTGCTGGACAGTGGCTGTGTGGGGGTTCCCGAATGCAGACGCTTCGTCACAGCACTGCGCTCAGGGGATGCCAGGGCAAAGCCAAAGCCAAGCTTTGAAGACAGGCTGAAGGCAGCAGCATTCCTGCCCACCCCAGAATGATGTGCTGAGCCAGAGAGGATTGCTGCTGAGCGTTTCTCAGCTCCTGAGGCTGGAGACTGCACATGTGTGTCACAGATGGCACGTGGAATCTGTAAGGCAGTGGTCTCTTGTCACTGACCTCTCTTTCTGATGAAGAAGACAGGCTGGGATGTCAGTAAAGAAGTTTTGAGGTGCAGAGCAGGGTCTCCTAGAAGTGGACTTTAGCATTTTTTACAGCCATCTGTCCACAGCCCAACAGTTGGTGTCTTGAGTTAATCAGTGCTGCAACCCAAATCTGGTCCTCAGTGGGTTCAGAGATGTAAAAGACTTGAACCAAATGGTTCAAGTGAATGAAGCAGGACACATGTGGCACTTTGGAGCACATGGAGCCCTTCCCTTCTCCAGTACCGTACATAGCCTGGAGATGAGATGGGAGCTGGATGCTGGGAACATTAGAGTCGATATGTTCTTCCCAGCCAGGCTCATGAAGGGCAGGCTGCTTGCAGAGGCACTGAACCTCCATAGCCTTGCTCTTATGCTCTTAGTTTGCACCTGTAGGCTGCAAGAGATTTCAAAGCTGAACTACTGAGTGGCACTTGCCCTTCCTCAAGTCACACAGCCTGGTGGGGACAGAGCCAGGCTGAGGGCTCCTGGCCCATTGTGGGCTGTTGCCTTGCCGACATCTTCACTCTCCAGACTTCTGTCCTGCATCAGTCCAACAGGATGTGTGAGCAGCTCTTTGCCTTCGTCTCTCTTTCCTCCTGCTCCTCTTCTTTGTACCAACATCTGCAGCAGTGCTTCAGCACACTTGCAGAATGGGCTTTGCCCAGCACCGAGGGTCACCCCGAGCTCCCCTGAAGGACGTGAAACGAGGGTAAACTTGTTTCCCTAGTGTTGCACAGCTAGAACTGCGGTGGTGTGAAGGCTCCCGAGGCGCCGGGAGCTGCCAGTAGAGGCTGCTCGCTCGCCTCGCTGCAGGACCAGTGCTCGGCACCTGCGATGGTACAGCTCAGGGACTCCCCTCCAGCACGGCTCAGGTGCCAGGGAAAGCTGTCCCACAAAGCTTGCTTTGAGCTTGCCCCCTCTGACACGGCCTGGCTTTGCTGTGGCCTCAGCTCCCGGGGTTGGAAGCAGCCATTCGACAGCCCTTGGCAGTGTGATAGATGCTGTGGGGTGCCCGAGGGGTCTATGAGACAGGACCAGACTGGGCACATTGGTGCTGCTCTCCTACACCGTGCCCCCAGATGGCCCCAGGGGTTGTTATTGAGGGGAGGTCACTGGGATGGAGGGAGCACACAAATATTTATTTTCCAGGACATGCAGGGCCCCATTTCCAGCCCACGGGCAGATGTTCAGGCTCCTGCTTCCCTCTGTCCTGTGCTCCTGGCTGCTGTCAGCCTTGACTGAGCTGGGGACACCATCTCCTCTGAGGCACGAGCCCCCAGCTCTCCTGTGCCGGGCTTTGGGGAGAGGCACTGGGAGCCCACTCATGCTGGCTGGATGGAAAGGCTCCCTTGAGGTTAGCAGTGCAGGATCAGACCCTCAGCATGTGTTATGTGGCGACCCAGGGCATGGTGGTGAGGAGAAGTGCCACAGCCACAGCCCAAATCCAGACCGACTGCCCACTTCCATGCAAGGTGGATCTATTTACACCCAATATGCTTCTCTACAAGACACAAACCAGACCTGGCTTGGGATACTCAGGTGTGCCTGGCATGGAGGTTGTGCCTGCTCTCAGGAAGCCCTCTGGGTACTGTTGAGGCTTCATGAAGCATCTTGGAGCAGAGTGCTGGGCTCCCTGATGACAGCAGGGTTGAAGAGTGATGCCATGAAGCAGCAGGATTGGAAAAACAGGAAGAAAAACCTGAAGAACGACAAAAGAGGGAAACTATGGGGCTGAAGCAGCAGAAAGAGAACAAAATTCCATTCCAACACACCTCCTCCAATTCTTCTGCCAATGCCACGCTTTCCTTATTCCAAGCAGCCATCCCTGCTGTGGCAGGGCAGCTGTGTCCTCCCCCAGCAGTGCTGTCATGGCAGTGCCTTGCAGACACAGATGTGCACTGGTCAGGATGCAGCTCTGTTCCCAGCATGACTGGCTGTGACTCAGAGAATGCCTCAGGGGAGCAAACCAGACGAGGAAGATGCTGCCTTTTTATTGTTTGGAAATGAAGCCACTTTTTAACATGGAGGCCTTTTTTAATTTGCTGAGGTGCTTTGCCCACTGGACAGTGACACACTCTGTGGAGAGGAAGGAGGATTGCAATTAGTGTGGGCTGTGGGCAAGACGGGAGCAGCTGGGTCATGCCATGGGCATCTGAGGGGCCAGCTGGATTTGGGCACAGCCAGATCCACACTGGTATTCAACACAGATGGTTTCTGCAGGAGAGAATTTTTGTTTTCATTGTTACCCTGGTGCCATGAAATGCAATTTTAGGAGACATTATCATTTGCCATGTTCCTGCCGACACAGCTCCTTCCTGGCAAGGCAGTGAGATGGAGCAACACCTAGGGGCTGCCAGTGTGATCTATAGGGGTTGCAGCATTTTGGGTCAGGGCACACATATTTAGAGGTAAATCTACAGCAGGAAAACTACCTCTCCTTGTGCACGGCAGCTTTATTAAATAGAAATAAATAAAGGATGTTTAAAGGAGAGGCAAACGAGAGACACAAACCCCATCCTTGGGGCAATGCAGACAGATGAGTAATGGGGCCCTTTGAGTAAGTGCCTGCCTGGCCAGCTCTGAGTCACTGAGCAAACAGCACCAGCCTGGAGCCAGAGGCAGGGCTATTCTTAGCCGCTCGCTTGTCAGGAGATGCTGCTGAGGGAGAGGATGCAGGTTAAGGGGTGTTGGGGGGGAAAACATTTGATTTCCGACTAGAAAGCCCCGAAAAGTCAGCCTGAGGCTCAGTTGCGGTAACTCAGACTGGAGATGGCAAGCGTGAGGATGAGGAGGGTGACCACTGCCGTGCCGGGGAGCTCAGGACGAATTTCTCAGGGAGTTGAAGGGAGGTAAAAGGACACCTGGAGGGACAAGTGCTCCTCTGCTGTGTGCATTGCCCAGAGGGAACTGGAGATTCCTCTGCCTGGGGAACATCTCATGGCACAGACTAAGCATCACTCTCACCTGCCTCCTAACAGCATCCCTCTTTGCCACCTGCCTGGCAGGGTTCCATTTCGAGGTTCCAAGAACCACCTCTTCTGAGGCAACCTGATGTCCCTGCTGCAGATGGGATTGCATCAGCAGGGAAGGGAGGTGGCAGAGGGGTGCTGCAAAGACCTGGACTCAGTTGCACTTGGGCTCTTTCTAAATAAAGAATCTCCAGTCATACTGGCTCGAGCTGCTGGCTCAGCCCAGAAGCCTGGAAAACTAAATGACATCATCTGGGTATTGACAATATTTCCACTCAGACACTGAGTGCCTGGGTTTCAGCTGAGGAGTGTGGCCAGTGAGCATTGATGGCTTTATGGAACCCCCTGAAACTGCCCTTTCTCTCTGCAAAAGACCCAAGCAAGCAGTTCACCCTTGTTTTGGTCTCCACTTTCACCTGGGGCATCCTAATCCCGACCCTCTGTGCCCTAGGAGGGACCCCAGCAGCATCTCAGCCCTCTAAGTCAGCCTTGCTCCAATGCCACATGGCTGGGACAAGCCCATGGACCATCACATCAGCTCCTTTCCCCCCTGGGGTGCTCTGGCCACAGCTGTGGAGGCTGCTCACCCAGTGGCTGAGGGCTGGTGGGATCTTCCACACATGGCAGCGGGTCTGGGGCTGTAATTCCAGAAGCGGAGGTCGTGTGTGGGAATTTTGTGACTTGCTGCAGTAGTGCTCCAAACCAATATGCTCATGAGCCTTGTCAGCACCTACTGCCTTGGAGAGCAGAGTCTCTCTCTAACCACCTTGTGAAGTGACATTTCGGACAGGAAGGTAAGCAGCAATACAAAGCATCTCCCTTGGGCATCCTGCTGGTGAGGACCTGCAAGGGGACCAGAATTACCCTGTCAGTTGTGGAATTACAATCTGGTGTGCAGGAGAAGGACTGGGGGCAAGGATTTCTCCCCCCCACACTCCACAGAGGTTCCAAGCCTGCCTTCCTGGGTGGCCTTTGGCAAATAACCTGCCATCTTGGCTCCAGGTTTTCTATTTGTACAAGCTGGGATGAGTAGGATTCTCCTTTGATTTCCAGAGCTCTCTGGACTAAGTAGAGTTGATCCCCATCTGCAGGGGTACACGGAAAAGGAAAAATTAAGCCCAATAACAATAATTACTTTTCTCCTTCCCATGGGTGTTGTAAGGATTAGCTCATGTTTAGCAAAACCCTCTGTAAGTGCTAAATGTTATTAATGTTCTTGGATTGCTCCAGGAGTGAATGTGGCTTTCCAGAGAGTGACAGGGTTTTTCCCTTGCCTGGCATGGAGCTGCAGTGAATTTCTCATAGCCCAAGGTAAGCAGCATCCTGTTTTTGTTAGGCTCAGGGTGTAGAAGAGTGTCTGCAGCACAGAGCAGTACTCACCTTGCTTTCCATCAGTCTTGGAGAGATGAAGCCCATCCCTTCTTGCATGAATGCACAACCAACAGTACTCTGGAGGAACATGCATCCCAAGGAGCATCTCCGAGTGTGGTGCCCTAGTAAGGGCTCATCTCACCAGTGTGGCAAATGGCCTCTCCCAGGCTGCCCCCAGACACACAATGAAGTGGGAGAGACCCGGGAGGGGACATGGTTGCAGCATTGCCTGAAGACCACCCAGCAGCTGAGGCCAGAGACCAGGTCAGAGCCACAGCACAGCTTACAAGTTTGAGTGTGCTGGCTCAAGTAGGGGTGCAAGGGTGGGGGTCAATTCATGTCCTTGGCTGTCCTAAGTGTCCTAACACACAGCAGCTCTGTGCACCAGGAGTATTCATGCTCCTGCAAAGTGTGGAAAAGCAATGCATGCCACCTAATGCTGGAAAGCCTGGGGGAGGTGATAGATAGAGTCTCTTTTCCAGGCTCTGGTGCTGGAAAAAGACACCAAGTCCTCACAGGAGAGGAAACTGGCTTGTGACTGGTTCAGCCCCTGCCCGACTGCTCCAGCAAATGCCTCTCCTGCGGACCGCCATCTCTCTGGACAGGGGTACAGGGTGCCGAAGCTCCTCCGGCTGCCAGACCCTGTCACCCTGGCTCTCCAGCCCTGCAGAGCTGGGGCTGACTTTTTGTGACCCCTTCTCCCCGCGCTGACTCAGCCATGCCCCCGTGGTGGGTGGCCGCAGCCCCGGGTGGGACGGCACGAAGGTAAAGGCAGTATGGACTGGCAAGCTTTCAAAGAGGCTACAAGCGAAATAAATAGCCAGCAGCCTATTTCAGTGGCTGCTATATTTAGCTCAAGGAACATTTATTTATAGGCTTGGCAGCCATTCTGAGTCAATAAAAGCCAGAGAGCTGGAAAAAGGACGTTCCTGGGTTTCTCGTTGCAGTAATGGTTTCTGCCGTGCAAACCACAAGGAACAAGAGAAGAGGCAGCCTCAGCACCAGGGCAGGGGGAGGAAGCTGTGCTGGCTGCACACCCATGGGTGCCTCTGCCAGGGGACAGAGCCTCTACATACTTGTAGCCCCAGCCTCAGCTAAGAGCAGCTTCACATGGGTTCCCTCCCACCTGGGTGCTGCTGCCACTCCCCTGGCCCAGAGTGAATTTCTCTCTGAAACACGAGGGGATTTAATTGTGCCTGTGGAAGTAGCAACACAAGACGTCAGCTCTGGGGACTCTACTGCACCATCTTCCCCTGGGCAGTGAGTTTGGAAAAACTAAGCCAGGTGCAGGTAAATTGGGAGGGAGATGGGAGCAGTGTTCATGTTTCTCTATTAAATAATTGTCCCTTCCCATGTCACGCACAGCAACAAGTGGTTGAGAGAGGAGGACATGCAAACAGCCTCTCTGGAGCTGCTAGTGGTGTCAGATGCACAGGAGGCCAAAGCGTCACACTGAGCTTCTATCCCAGCAGCAGGTGATGGCAGTAGTTTCGAGAAGCTTTACAAAACATCCAGCAATTGCAGCTGGATAAGGGGAATGGATTTATAAAATACATGGGGATTTAGCCCAGCCTGTGGAAAGCAGCTGTGAGGATGGATGTCCCTTCTGCACATACGTCAATAAGTGCTGAGGCTTTCTGGAGCCAGAACTGCAGGGAGCCTGCTCACGCCTTCTCCTCCCTCCAAAGAAAACCTGCTGCAGGGGGGAGCAGGGAAATACCTCCACCGGCTTCCACTTGAGCAGAGCACAGCCCAGCCCAAATGGGGCTGCTGCTTGGCACCCACCAGCTGCCCCCTGAGCACAGCATGGCTCAGTATGCCATGGGTGAGCGGGGAATGTTTATAGGGTTTTGCTGTAGTGCACAGCAAGCGTGTGGCTACACGCTGCTATTATGTCAGGAGCAAGGTGAGAGCAGAGCATAGCTGGGAAGCCAAATAATAATAATAATAATAATGATAATAATAATAATAATAATAATAATAATAATAATAATAATAAAAACCCAAACAATAGTATATTTCAATGCAAACACTCCATGTCTTTGTGCTCTTTAGCTTGGCAATCTGTACCATTCCCTACAAATGTGTATCCCCATCTGGAACAGGACTGGGACAGTCCTTTCCATTAGAAAGGGGATGCTCAGGCACCTGGCTACAGCTTCAGAGCCCCTAGAGTGGCGGTTTGCAGTCTGAGAGCCTATGAATGCCCCAATTAATTTTTATGCCACTACTCTCTCAGCCATGAGCCTTATTTGTGCTTTGAATTAGTCCAGCTGCAGCTTTCAGCTGCTGGGCCCTATACATAGACACGGGGTCTGGCTGTGCATCCAGGTCTGGCTGTGTCCAGGTCTGGCTTTGTGTCCAGCTCTCCACCAGCTCCAGGCCCCATCACTGCAACCAAAGGTCCATTGCCCTCCCCAAACTCCCAAAGAGCCCCATCCTGAGAAGGTCTGACCCTCAAAAACCAAGGCTGACACCAGCTGTTAAAACACCTATTCGGGTATTTATTACAACACGTTGTTCCAAAATACAAAAGAAAGGAAAAGAAAGTAGAGGGTAGAAAAGCACTGCTGTTTACAGCCTCTGGTAATAAATAAATAAAGACGAGGCAGGGGCAGGGTGTCTCCCCGGGTCCGACGCCGGCGCTGGCCAAATGGACAGCGAGGAAGGGAGTGTGGTGGGGCTGGTGGCCAGACCCTCTCTTCCATGTTTGGGAGTCCCCAGGTATACCAGGGTGGGTACAGACCCCCTCTCTGTGTTGTGCTTGCTGAGGAAGGGTCTGATCCTGCAGGGATGAGGAAGGGAGAAGAGGCTCAGTCCCGGCATGGTCGGAACCTGCCTGCTCCCTCCCTGTCCACGGCTGCTCCAAAGGCAGGTGAGGTAGGAAGGGTGATGCTGGACCGGGACCCCAACAGAGATCTACCAGGGTCCCCCAAGAGAGGGGTGAAACCTGAGCTCTCTCCTCTCCTATGTGGTCTCAGAGCAACCTTGGAAATGTGTTCAGCACAGCATGATAAGAAGGACCCCAACCCATGACAAAGCAAAGTCATGACAGAGACAAGAAACTGTGCCTGGGCCGCTTGGAGAAGGGCAGTGTTAGACCTCGCAAATTAAAATTACTCTTCATGGGGCTGGCGCAGTACAGGGAGTGTTTTGTACCACGGTGCAGATGGGATTCCTCTTCCCTTCCCCTAATGTCTCCTCCTTCACCTTAAAGTCATCTGGAAACCTCCAGGTTGCATGAGGAGCACAGGCAATGGGTGCAAAAAACCAGCACCAGCCTCTGTCTGCTCATGACACCATGATTTATCAGTGTTTGATAAAGCCCATATCAAGTCTCATGTTGGGAGCTATTCCCAGTCCCTTTCTAAATCCCTCCAGGTACTGGAGGCCACTCACATGTCTCCCTGTGGCTCTGCCACTGGGCTTGCTCTAGCACTGGCCATGTGTCCTCCCCAGGCTGTGCTGCTCCTGGGCAGGGAACAGCCAGCACGAGGAGGACACTCAAACCCAGGAAGCCCAGGGCATGTGGCTAAAGCACCAGCCTGTGCCCCAGGCTCAGCTGAGCAGGGCAGCTTTGCAAAGCAGCTGCGATGCCAAAGCAAGAAGCCCCTGTGGGTGAAGATGCAGCCTGCAAGTGCAGCCAGCTGAAGAAGGTGAGAGGACCACGACCTGGAGGGAGCTGACTCCATAAACTGGATGCCTGGCCAATGCTCCTTAAAGCTTTAAGCTTTTCCCATTTAATCCTCTGTTGTTGGTGCCAGTGGGTTCCTGCCTCTTGCAAAAATGAGCAGGAACCTGTATGGGGGAGAGGAGCTGCAGAAAGGGAAGGGAAGAGTTAAGAGAATGGATCTGCCCCGGGTTTGGGTGCCTTTATATCCTTAGGAAGCACCTCCCTCCAGCTCCTCTGACAAGGGTTTGCCTCCTGAGGCTTGGGACAGCCAGGAGCTGTGCCGAGTCAGCCACAGCCGGGCTGCGGGGAGCAGAGAGAAGGTGAGATGGGGCCTTGCTTTTATTCACAACAGAGAAACAAAGAGCAACGTACAAAGAGTAAGAAGCAAAAAAAGTACAGAATCATAACCATAATAATCATAATAATAATCATAAATACTCAAATCTATCATTCATAGATTGCAATGACAACACTGATAGCTTATTATCATTAGTATTAAGAATGGGAGGGGAAAGGGGACAGCAGGAGGGGTTTCTGTGGGACATTGTCTCCTAAGGGGCAGATGTAACGGGGATGGACATCCAAAGAAACAAGCAGACAAAGAGAAGGGCTGGGAAAGCAGCAGGGGCTGAGGATGCTGCTGCCGAGGCCAGGGACGAGCCTGCTCTGACCCAAGCCTCTGGCTCAGTGTTGCCAACCTGATCACTGCCCTCCCGCCAGCTTTGCTTAGCTGGGAAGGAGGCGGCTGGGAGGCTCAGCCCTGAAGACAGGCAGAGGCTGGAGGGAAAGGTGCAAAATGCCCTTTCTAGTCTCAAGGAGAGCTGTGGTTTGCTCAGTCCTTCATGTGGTGGAAAGCGCAGGCATTGCCACTGCCATCGGACACTCAGCAGCTTTGTTGGTTCCTCTCTTGAAAGAAGAGACCTTTTCTCTCCTCTGCTCACACTTCTGCCTCTGTAGATCTCCACAAATGAATGCATCCTCATCAGATCAGCACGGTAAGGTGATTTTTGGTTCCAATGAGGCTTTGGGATGGGTCATCTGGCTGTGAGAGCCCATAAAAAGACTTGGCTGACAGATGATGTGGAGGATTACCACCTGGCACATCCGTCCTCATGACAACTCACAGCTCTCTGACTCATGGACAAACTGGTTTATTAGACAGAGCTTGATTTCAAAAAACACAAACCTAATTTAACTGCAAGCCACTTGCAATCAGGTGACTCTGATGGCTTTGGGTCAGGATGGGCAGGAGACACTTGGGCAAGGCTGCTCCATCAAGGCTTATTTTCTAGATATAGACTTAAAATATTGTGTATATAAGGGTTTCTGATACACATACCCAATGTAAAGGAGAGGGATGAATGCAAAGTACATCAAAATAAGGCTGCAGAGGTGGGTCATGAAAGTCTGTAATCTACTAATCTTAAAATATACTTATCTTTGCTCTGGTTTCAGAGGAGAGAGCAGTCCCCAGTGCGTAAAACCTCAAACATGTCTCAGAAGCTTCCAGGCGATGGCACAGTGGAGATGACAAAAAGCAAACCATGTATCTGCCTCTTTGCAGACATTCAGGGTCTCATTTACAACATGCGCCCTCTCCTTCTTGACTTGCTCCATCTGCTTTTTTGTGCTTGCAACACACTGTGTCACTTAACAGGAGGAATTAGATGGGAGCTTGCTAGTGCTTTGTCTCATCTCCCCACCTGGTTGTGCCCACCTGTTGTCCTTTCTATTACATCCCTTGGGAAGTCATTTGAGCCCCTCTCCATTGCTAAAAGCTACACCTAGCCAGCTCCTGCCAGCAACTTGCCTGACCTGAGCTCAGTAAATCCGTGCTGGCACCAACCCTGGAGGACTATGGGACGGGCAGGGACCAAGTGCTATGGGGCAGAGAGCAGCAATCACCACGGGCATGCTTGGGAAGAGGTATCACCACTGAGGGCAGCAGAAGGGAAAGGAGGACCAGAAGCACTTCTTGGACAGGAGGCAGGTGATACTAACACTATGCCCAGTGAGGAGATACCAGAGGGAGGATGAAGCCTTTTCCTTCTCCCTCCTTGGACCTGACATTGATGCCTACTTAGGACAGCCTGCTGCAAGTGGAGCTCCTGAAATAGCTGCCTGGCTCACAGGATGGACCTAAATGCCTTCTGGAGTCTAGAAAGGGAGCTTAGAAAATAGCATTATCGCTGCTTCCTGATGAGAAGAGAGCAATGTTCAGGTTGGCAACACTGAGCAGGTTTGAGGTGGTTGCTGGAGGCAATGATGGGTGGTGGTAGGCTTTTGAGGACTGACTATGAGATCTCTTACTCATCAAAAGTGATATGGGGAGAGGAGCAGGTGGTCCCCAGCTCTCCAACCACCCCCATCCCTCCCTGCCACACCTCGGGGAACCAGTCAGGAGCATGTGGGGGTCCCCAGCATCTCACCAAACAGCTCCATGGAAAACCAGAAAAACTAAAGCCTGAAGAGAGCAAGGAGTCTCCAGGGGGACTTGCCTCAACTGTGAACACAGAGGTGGTTGAGGAAGCAACGAGCTGAAGTGAGCAGCCCCTCCTTGCGTGATTGCAGCTCCTCACGCCTCTGCTTTATGTTCAGTTTTAAACCTGAGATCATTTGGTTTTGTCACGGGTAGTTTGATTTAAAGATAGAAACGAATGACAAGAGGAGGAACAAGGGAAAGGGAGAAACCATGTGGACCCAGAAACGAAAAAAAACAACACTCCAAGGATGACACAGGACACAGACATGCACGAACACAGAGCCCTGAGGTATTAGCTTTGCAAACTAGTGCGACACAAGGGAGAAAGCAAAGACAGCTGCAGGGAGAGATGTGCTTTGCCGTGGAGGCAGCTCAGTGCCTCCAGTTTCAGAAAGCAGCTTCTCAGCAATCCCGACATTGGGGTTTGGGGGCAAGATCTTGGATTCCCACCAGATGGGAGGAAGCAGCCAACCATCTCTGAAAATAAGTCAGTTGTGCCCCTCCATGTGCTTGCAGAGCTTCATGTCTGGACAGCTTATCATCCACTGGATGGAGGGGAGCCGGCCTGGAGGGCAACAGGACTGGGGGAGTCCTGACACCTGCAAACACGCTCCCCCTGAGTTTCTCAGATGTGAAACAAAGGATGTGGGAAGCCAGAAGAAACGCTGCCCCCAAAGGGAAAGTGGTGCCCATACTTCCCAAGCAAGGTAGCTGAGGTGAGGGGGAGCTGAGGGGCTGGGGCAGGCAGGCGAAACACCTCCCAACAAGAAATCCCAACTACCACCAGCCTCCCATCCCTCCCTCTGCTGTGGCAGCCTCCGACGCCTTCCCCATGCAGCTGGAGGTGACATCCTGCAGCCTTCCATCCACTTCAGGTGACTCCCACCTTTCCCTCTCCAGCAAGGATGGGCAGCCGAAAGGAGGGGAAGGGAGGGGGCTATGGCTGGGATTGGGTGACGGCCAGGATGGGGACAATGCCTAGGATGGGATGATGGCTGGGATGGTGGTAATGGCTGGGATGGAGATGAGGAGAAACAAACAGAGACCAAGGTGGGAAGAAGAGGCAGCAGCTTCCAGAAGAGTGTCCTGGCTCAGTTTGTGTCACAAGAAGGTTTTATGGTTTGCTCGTTCACTTGTTCATTTCTAGAAAAAGTGCCCAGAAGAGTCTCCTGTCCCCTTGTTGGTATGCCCAGAGAGAAGGGGGAAAATCTATGTCGTGGACATTAACTATAGAAGGAGCCACAGGCCTCAGATATTGCTTAGAAACTCGTATTTCAGATTTAAATACCATACACAGTAAAAATAGAGCTGAAAGTACCGCCCCACATTGTCTGCAAATCATTGCCAGAATGAACAGCTTCAATAAATTAAAAACAAAACAAAAAAATTGAAATATTATTTACGTCTCAATAAAAATTGCAGTAAAACCATTTACCTTTTCTTTTTTGTGTGTGTGTTTTCGGGTTTTTTTTTCTTTATATTATATATAATATATATTTATATATGTATAGGGCTGCTCCAGTGCAGCATTTTTAGGATACTTAGCCAGAGAAACACAGGGGAGCATGCTTAGTGCACCGGGGTGCAGGGAAGGGGCAGCTGTGGTCCCCCCTCCAGGTGCTGTGCCGATCACCACAGCTAAAATTGCAACCCCTGCCTCTTCCCGCTTGAGTTTTAGGCCCAAATTTTGAGTGCGGGTCTCTGAGGGCTGGGGCGCCCTGGGGATGGGCAGGAAGGACCAGGGTNATGAGTGTCAGGACACCTCGATGATCTCCATGCTGCCCGAAAAGCTGGACTGTTTGCTGATTTTGCCCAGCTCTTCCCGAGCCCTGCCCTCGGACATGGTCTCCTCGAATTCCATCTGGCAGCTCCTCCGCTTGAATTGCTTCTCGGCGCCGGCCTCCTCATGCCAGCTGTGCCGCCCGTCCCGCGGCTCGGCCCGCGCCTTGTCCCTCAGTCTGATCTCACACCCAGCCGCCACCGCGCCACAGCCGAACGGCGGCGGGTACGGGCCGGCGCTGGCAAACAGGCCCCCGCCGCTGCCGCCAGTGCTGCCGGAGTCCTTGCCAAAGTACCAGCCAGCCTCGCCCGAGGGAGTGCTGGGGGACTCCAGGTGCACCCCACTCCAGGCAGCGGTGGCGGTGGTGGCACTGGGCGCAGTGGGCGGCTGGCTGAGCCGTGGTGGCAGCCCGTCCTCGGCGCCAGGGCTCTTGCGCGTGGCGCAGGTCCCGCCAACGTTGAGGCTGAGCCCGTGGGCCGGCGAGCCTGCCGCGTGCCGGTGCTTCCGCCGCTGCCTCACCTTGGCCTCCAGCAGGAGCTCGGGCCCCGTGGGCCGGTCGGGGCTGTCCGCCCCTGGGGAGAAGGGGCTGAGGCTGCCTGAGCCCGAGGGGCTGTCCAGCTTGCACAGTTTGGGGGCTTCCCCGGGCCCAGGGGGCCCAGGAGGGTCCTGCCGCAGGCCGGGGGAGTAGGCAGACTTGATGTCCAGGGAGAAGGAGCGTTTCAGGCGGTTGGTGTCCTGGATGCGCTCGGAGGAGAGGTGCAAGCCATTGAGCCCCTGCTGCAGGGTGGTGGGAGACAGGACCTTCGGGGTCCCGCCTTGCCGCTCGGGGTCACTGGTGGGGGACGCCGAGCCGGTGCTCCTCGGCACATCCTCGGCCTTCTCTGAGGTAGGTGTTAGGGGATGCCGGCTGCCCTCAGCCACCTCTGCTGGGTCCTGCTGGGCGTCCCCCTCGCCCCGGTCACCCTTTGACTTCAGGGCCTTGAGGAGCTTCAGACTCCTCTCGTACTCCAGGAGCTGGCCCAGGAAGTTGAAGTTGGGAGAGATGGATGGGCGACGGTCCTTAACAAACCTGCCAAGAGGCACAGACAGCCCTGTTGGTGCTTGGTCCTTCAGTGGGCCACCCCTACTCTCTCAGCCTCTTTAGGGAGAAGAGACATCATTGAGAACCTTCTGACCAGACCTTCCAAAGAAAAGGATCTTGGGCAACCATGGGGCCTTGGGATGCCCCAGAATTAGAGCTGGGACTGCCTCCCCACGCCCTTTTACCATTCCTTGTTGCATGCATTTTATGAAGGGAGGTTTCGTTTCGTTACGTTTGGTTTGGTTTGGTTTGGTTTCGTTTTACTGGGACCCAGCCAAGGCAAAATAGAGCTTCAAGGAGCCCTGACCCTCTCCTTCTGGGCTCAGCCTGCTTTCCCTCCCTGGAGTGAAACATACTGGCATAACCCCCTCCCCCCTCCACCCTCAGGGGAAAACTCACCTGTAAGCATCGTCTGATGACATACCCATGGTCTTCATGATGTAGGCGATGGCAATGGTGGCTGACCGGGAGATCCCAGCCAAGCAGTGCACGATCACCTGGCAGCTGGACACCTTAGCTTTGTCTGGAGCATGGCAGAGGAAACAGAACAATGATGGTGAGCAAAATGGCTCCAGTCTCCCTCCCCAACCCTCAGCCCCATTGTGTGAGAGGGAAACGGTTGCTGGCAGCAAGACCAGGGAGGACAGGAGAAGAGTTCAGGCTGTAAGGGCTGAGAACTGGAGGGTCTGCAACCATTGTAAGAAAAGCTCACCGATGAATTCAATGGACTTGTCCAGCCAGGGAAGCAGCTTCTCACAGTAGTTGTCATTGACAGGAATGCGCATGAAGTGACTATCACAGATGAAGTCTGGCTTGGGACAGGAGTTGCTAGCATTTAGGACATAGCTTATCCCATTCTGTGTCATCAAGTCCTGGTGGGAAAGAAGCCACCAAATGATCAGCTGAGTTTAGCCAGCACTACATACTGAAGATCTGTCTTGCCATGCACACTCCCTGCCTTTTCCCATCCCAGCATTTTCTCCTGTGGGTCTCCTAGTGCTGCCTTGGCCTAGCTGATGATAATACAGCAGAGACCAGCTGAAAAGGTTGTATCAATTTAGATGACATAGGTTTGAACCTCAGCAGATCTTTATTTTGGTCCAAGTAAAGTAAGCAAAGCCAAAGACACCTGGGAAAGGGGTTCCAGAGGGGAAAACCCAAGAACCCCAGTATGAGAGGAATAAAACAATACAAGAAAGAAAATTAGCAAGAACTCCGGCTGAAAGCTGTGAAAGTATCAGCTGAAGGAGAAAGGAGACATCTCACCAACAGAGTGGCGTGAGTCACTGGTAGGACCTTAAGTTAACCAATGTGGCCAGAAGATGCTCTATCCACAGGCAACAGAATGAGGTCAAGAGCAGAGGCCATGCATGGGCAATGCTTCTCTTCTCCAGCACGTGGCCACATTGTGGGAATGGCAGAAAACAGTTCCAAAAGATGAACAAAACCCTCCAAGGAGGTGGGGAGGGAAAGAAACCATCATTTTCCCCACCTGGCATTGGGTCCTCAGGATTCTGGCCCTGGCTCTCCAGTGGCCGGTTCCTGCCCTTCCAGCAGGCTTGATGGAGCCAGCCTAGCTCTCAGGCTCACATTCTTGTCATTTTTCTCTTTCATTTCCTTCTACTCCCTGTACATAATTTCTCTCTCTCTCCTTTCTGTCTCCAACTCCCCCCTGGTATTATGGTCCCTCTCTCTCCTTGCCTGCCCTGGATGAAGATGCCTGCCTGGCTCCCTCATGGCTGCAGTAGGCAGATTCCTGGCAGCACTTTAACTGCAATTCCTCTTTCTTTTTTTCTTCTCATCATTACTTTTCCTTTAAACAAAATTCCTTCTCTGGTGTGACATCACAGCACAGCCTTTCTGGCACCTTTAAGAAGGCACTGTGTGGTCTTCCCACTAGGAAGGAGAGGAGTCCTTAATACTTTCACCTCTCTGCATGATTGGGGTCCCCAGTGGGACAGGGCAGACGTGTCCCCTTGACACGGCTGTACCTTGTTCAGGACATCCTTCTGGGAGCCCAGGTAGAGATGTGGCAGGATGCGCGTGGGGCCAACGTTGGCCACAGGCAAGCATGGCTGGGAGATGCTCATCGGCAGGATGGCAGCTGGCTTCCCCTCGCAGAGCCCTGGGAAGCAGGATGAGAAGGTGGCAAATCCTCCTGTGGAGAAAATGGGGACATTGAGCTTGTAACAGCAAGGCTGAGATCATCAGTACCTGGCACCCTGAGGCCCAGGCTGGGTACAAAGTGGTGATAACCCTGCAGCACTGAGAACAGAGCCTCCAGTAGCAACAGCCACCAGCCACCACTAACCAGTGCAGATACATTGTGATGGCTGTGACACGCACACACACGGAGAAAGGAATGGAGACCCAGGTCTGATTTTTCCCTGTCGTAAGTGGATATTCATGCGACGCATCCCACACCCTCTCCAATGAAGATGGCTCTTCTCAGCTTCATTCAGACAAGTAACAGGAAGAGACAGTCCTTTTCTTGGCTCCCTACTATTCTGAGGACAGAGTCACCTTTTGATAGCAAAATCCATCAGGGCAGGATGACGACAAGCAAGCCCACTGAGATGCAAAGCTCCTAATGTCTGGGAGGTCAGCCCAAACCTTGCTGCTTTGGCTACACTTACACATTGTGGTTTCTGCCCAGTCCTGCCAAGGCCATGATTTCTGCCACACCATGGTGGCATAATGGTACTTGCAGGCCACTGCTGTTTTTCATGCTCTGACCTTACCGAATGTGACAGCAAGCAGTGTCCAGCTTACTGCACCAAGCTGCTGGGCAGTCACACTCAGCTTGAGCATCCTGAAGCCCAGTGTTGAAAGAAAACCCCCAGCTGAGGTTGCAGTAGCTGGCATGTGACAGCCAGAGCTATCGTCACAGTGTCTGGCATGGTCAAAAGCCTGAAAGCCAGTCCTGAAAGCCTGAGCAGGGCTGCAAGCCTTGCCCTGCTTGCACAGTGGTCAGCAAGGGAAGCTGGAAAACCCCCGGTGCTGTTCCATGTCCTGCACAGTTGCGTAAGACCACTGGTGATCTTGATTTGCTCTCACTTGCTGATCCCGTACTCCGGGGTAGAGCCAGGTCTGGCTAGCAGTGGCATAACCTCACTCCCCTCCAGCTGAGGACGTCTGGGTGGCAGCTTCATGCAATGGAGAGGAGTTTGAGTCATATCTGCCTCAAGTCTGCCTTGAGGTTTTCCCAGTCATGTGAATGAGCAGATGCAGCCTGACATCACCCAAAGGGCAGAGAGGACTTGGTGGCTTGACTGCCTTTGACTGTTAAAGGGACCAGGATGCTCCCACAAGATCCTTTTGAAAGCCCAAGTCTCTGGACTGAGCACCATGAGAATCCCTGGCCCATCTCCACATCTAAACAAGACCTTTTAATGAGCCAGTCCCTCTCCCCTTCGGAAGCAGGGCAGCCTTGGCATATTCTCACTTCGCCATCTCCAGCACTTTGACAACATTTCTGCTGATCCTCCTGGAGCACTTTTCTGGCTGCTGGTGTGGCACCCACGCTCTGGAGAGGCATGACTGGTGCTGCAGACAACACACCTGACCTGTTTGTGAGATGAAGGTGATGGAGAAGCCAAAGCAGCGCACACAGTCATGCTCACACAACCTGGGAACATCCAAGGTCCTCCATCACACTCCATCTCAGCACCTCCTGGTGTCAACTCCCACTGGCCTGAGGGGAAGGTGTCCTTCAACAAACCTCTTTCCTCCCCTCTCTTCTGTTTTCCTGTCTGGCAGCTAACACAGCTCCCAGCTTCAAAACCCAGTCAAGACGGGAGGGGTAGAGTTAAAGCACCTTATCTTTTCCAGCACTTCCTTTTCTCTGGCTCCCTCCGAAATGACATCACCTCTCAACTGGGACATTAAATCACAGCAAAAGTAGGAGGCCCAGCACAGGTGCAGCATAGCTCTGGTTACTGCTCATCCCTGCACTGTGTCCCCATTGCCAAGGACTGTCCATCAGTAGCCAGAGCTCTGCACAGACATGCGACCTCCCTGCCCCGTGCTGATGCCTGGGGGATGCTGGGGCAGAAACCCCATGGGAAGTGTTTCCTCCAATTACCCCTAGGGAAGGCTGCAGCACTGGAGTTTGAGTGGGGCACAGATCTGACCCTGGGCTTGTGTGAAACAACATGGTAATTTTTCTGAAGGAGTATGGCACATTTTTGGGGAGCAGTGTGCACACAAATGCAGCCCTAGGGATGAGTGCCTGTTCTGGTCCGTAGGTGCCCAGCCTCTTGCACTCCCTCACATCCATCAGGAGCTGCCCAGGACAGTGGATGGGTTTGTATGACTTTTTAAGGTGATCTCATAGTTCAAGCAGGTCAGGGCATGCTGCTCGCTCCCCATCGCCCGCCTCCGCCACATTCAGCTGGCAGCAGATCCTCTGCTAGCCCTGCCTAGGGAAGTCCAGGCAGGAGCTGAGGGGGCTGTGAAGCAGGCAGGGATGTTTGTAGGGTGGCAGCGGCACCCTCAGCTGCAGTGCCTACCTGGGCAGGCTGCCACAGCTGGAGGATGCTGGCACCTGAAATGATGCCCATAGCTCACCTCACTTGTCCTAAGCAACGCCTCGACCCTGTGTCCGGGAGTCCAGGCATGCTCCCAGCTCACCTGTCCTCATTTTCCCCATACTTGCAGCTGCTGAGGGCAGCCTGGGCTTGGGGGAAACCCTAGAGATGGGGCCAGGTACTCAACACCATCCCAATGTGGAAATGACGCTCACCCCACCCTGTAGTGGCTGCTCCAGCATGTCTTTCACTTTTAGAAAGCAAAGCAGCTCTTCAAACAATCCCAAAGGCAGTGAATGTCCCTGGCTGGGCTCCAACTGATACCTGGGCTTTCCTTCCCTCTATGCCCCAGGCCACGGATGCCAGATTTTGCTGGGAGAGAGCAGCAGAGCCCAGCGAGGTGAGGAGCCAGGGTAGCACCAGTTCTAGCCTTTCCTCTGTTATTCGCAGTGCTGGTGCCAGGAGCACCACTTCTCCTGGCACGTGTGGAATTAAGCTCAGGAAGGATTTGTATCTGTCATGGAGTGGGTGTTTGGGGATCTCTGGTTTCTTCTGGATGCTCCCCTCCCCTGGTGAGGGCTTGCTGGGGAGGAGCTGGTCCTTGTGTGGCACGGCCCAGTGAGCTGTGCATGGCTCCAGCATGGAGAGCTCTCAAAACCATTCTCCGGTAAAAACAGTGTCTTCCTGCCTACTGCAATTACCTGAGGCAGAGATGGTGCCCAGAAAGAGAAGCGGGAACCAGAAGGGAAGGGAACCAGAACAAAAGTGGGGATGCTTTCACTGTTCCTGCTGAAAATGGAGAAAAGAGGAGCCAAGAACCAGCACCAGGCAGGTTCTGGGAGGCCTAGGAAATGAAAATCACCCTCCTAGAAGTGAAAATCACACTGAGGCACAGCGTGTTGCAACAACTTAGCGCCAGAAGAGTGCAACAACGGAGACCTTGTATCTCCCTCATCCCAGGTTTCACTTACAGGGTGCTGACCACCCTTCCATCTCCTGCTGTGCCCTGCAGAGACCCCTCTGGGCCAGCCCCCAGCCCGGCTCTGCATGGCCCTTCTGTCAAACAGAGAAGAAGGGAAAACACAACTTCTCCCCTATCCCCATCTTTGCCAGGCCCTCCCCCCTGTGCACATTTTCCAGCTGAACATCTATGATAACCTCCCAGTGAAACTGGATTTACTGTGAGAACAGATGTTGCAGAGGGAAGGCAAACAGCCTAGGAATCCTCCCTGAGCCCGTCCATCAGGCCGGGGGGAGATGCCAGCAGCATCTTTGAATAGGCTCCCGTGGTACCTGCACTGCCGCAACTGCTGGGAGCCGTGTGACTCCTCCCCTCGAGCAGCAAACTGAGGCCCTTTGCCAGTCCCTGCACCAGGCCCTGAGACAGCTGTAACCAAAATGAACAAAAAGACAGACATGGAAGGAGATTACAAGGTGCAAGGGCAGAGATGTTGGACTGCTGAGCTGGGAGCCTGACACAGCTGGGGAACCTTCCACTGCCCTGGCTGTCACCTTCAGGTGATCTCTGGGGACATCCTAGTCATAGCTGGGTCACTGACAACATGGCAGGCAAAAATCTATCGCCTGCGAGTTGCACTGTGCCCTTCTCTGCCAAGGCTGGGCAGCAGTGGTGGTGCAGAGAAGGTGACACAGAAGGTGACAAAGTCCTGCCTAGGAACAGGGATGTGGTGTGGCATTATTTTCCTTCTGGTGGTAAGCCTCAGCTTTAGGGATTTACAATCCATTAAGCTGCATGAGATGTTAACAGAGATGCTGCTGAGGATAAAAGGAAGGTGTGGGACACATGAAGCACGGATATCCCAGCTCCCTGCTGTTCCCTGTGCCCCTCCCTGCACTGAGGCCATCTTTCTAGGCTAGAAGTGTAAAGTGAAGCTGAGGCTTGATAAGCCTCTCACACCTTACTCTGATGGCTGCCCTCTGCACATTCATCTCCAGCCCCATGGACTCACCACCTCCTTCAGAGGCTTCTGAAACAACCCAACAGCTCTGGCCTTAATACTGTGCCCCACTGACTGCAAGAAGCTGTGAAAGGGCTGCCCAGGGCACCTGCCTCACCCCTAAACTGCTCTTCAAGAGAGCCACATGCCTCTGGAACACCCCCAGCCCCGTGTGTCTCATGGAAGTTCCTCTAGAGACGCACCAAGCAGCATGTCCTGTTCAGCAGCCTCCCCTGTGCATTGCAGGCTCAAAGGTCCCCACCAAGACACAGGGAAGCGGTGACACGTCACTCTGCTGTGCCATCAGTTTGTGGCAGCGAGGAGGAAGGGAATAGGCACATCTAGAGCTGGAAATCCTCCCTGGGCCAGCAGCTGCCACACCCCCCTCCTCACCCTCAGCTCTCACACTGGAAGCTGGCAGAAGACCTACGGGGGTATTAAAGATGTGTTTTACAACCCACCCTCTCATTGCTGCAATAATGAGAGTTAGAGAGCAGCAGCTGGAGCTGTTCAGAGACTGGCTCCCCATGCAGCTGCTGGAGGTTTTGCAGCAGCCTGCAGCCCCACCAGTGGGTTTTGTGCCTGTGCTCATGCTGGAGACCCTCTGCCCTGCTAAAGCTCCTGGCAGCTGAGGGGGCTGAGAGAGGCCAGGCTCTGCCCAGCTCTCATTAAAATGCCTGTGGTGGCTGAGAGCTGCTGCCAGGGCGGCACGTGGCAAGGAGCAGCGGGGCATGCAAGCGAGCACGCGCCTCGGCTTGCTGCTGGAGCAGCCGCCACGCCGGCATGGCTCCCTCACTGCTGCGTTGTCTTGGTGGCCAGGATGGTGCCTGGATACCCCCTTCTTCATTAGCCCAGCCCCTTGGGGGACATGCAGCTCCCAGCACTCTGACACATCCATCCTCAAGTGTTAAAGCACCTTGCTGAACTGAGGTACAGCAGGAGATGACAAGAGCTGGGGGGACCTGCAAAACCCCAGCCCTCACCTGCATCATGCTCAGCCTTCTTATGACAATGAGCCTGAGTGCTCTGCCGAGCATCTCTGCCGCAAGTTGAATTGAAGGACAGAAAATGGAGGGGCCTGGCAAGCTGCACATCAACCCCCAGAGCCGCTGGGAAAATCCCTCTTTGCAAAACGCCATCTCTCTGACTCTCGCGCTGGGTGGGAGCCTGTTGGTGCCGGCAGCTAAGCCGGGCGGCGTGATGAAACACTGCTTACTGCCACCCTTACTCACTGTGCTCCAGGGAGCTCCGGGGCTTTGTCAGCATTTCCCGCTGCCTGGGATGTGTCTGAATTTTCCCCTTGCCTCCATCCTCACTGTATCAATCCTCCCCCAGCTACTGTAGTCCCCTTTGATTTTGCCCATCCCTCTCAGCAATGCCTGATGTGGACACAGCCCATTTGCTTGTGCATCCTTCCCACAAGCCTGGTGAAAGCCTGATGCTCCGCAGCCTGCCCAGTTTGTCCTCTCCCGGCTGATGCTCCTTTACGTCCCCTCAACTCAGTGCATTGGAGAGAGATGTCCAGTTTTCAACCAGTCTCTTTTTCCACTCCCTTGTGCAGGTTTCACCATCCCCTCATTTGGCACAAAATTTCATCACTCTGCTGCTGGCTTTTTTTTTTTTTTTCCCAAGCAGTGTGGATGAGAAAGCCGATGAATCAGCCCTATTATGGATTCATGTGCATTCCCTGTTTCCCCAACGGTCACCCCGAACAGCCTCTGTCCATCTGCTGCTACAGTGCCCTGCTGCCTCCCAACCTGTGCCAGCCCCCCATGACTTGCAGGCTGGTCCCAGACCCTGCTCCCATTCTCCCAAAGAAACGGAAAACATCTTTAAAAAAAGGAAAAGCAGCAGAAAGGAAGCCCTCCGCCCACACAACCTCGGACACACTCCTCGAGCTGCTGGGCTTGATTTTCCTCTGGTGACTCTGCCTGCTTTGGACCAGCCTTACTCGTTCTAAGTAAAGAAAAATGTGTCATTTCCAGGAGTGACTTATTACTAATGACACCATCACTGGGTTATGTGCTTCATGCCACAAAAACCTGTCAAGCACTTTTAGCAGCCTCCCATTTTAAGTGGTGATGTAGGGGAAGTTGCTTGATTCAACCCTTCGGCAATCTAGGTCATCCCAGGCTCGGCATATTTTTAAGGTGCTCCAGTTAATATCCCCTTCCTCCATGTGCCCTTCGCCCTGACACTGGGGGGTGGAAACACCGCAAAACCCCTTTCTGAAAGAAACCACCCAAGATGGGAAGGCAGGGCAATGCTGGTGAAGGGAAATGGCTCCGGCGGGCAGCTGCCTGGGTGCGGGCAGCAGCGCAGCGCTCCGAGACGATNGAGATGCTGGCGGCAGATCCTGCCCCGGCTCCCGCAGCTTTCCTCCTTCCCTCCTCCGCTCCGTCCGCGCCCTCGCCAAGCTTGCCTGGACGGCGAAGGGTTCAGGGGAGCCCGGAGCGGTCCCCGCGGCCAGACAGCCTCACCGGACCCCGCACTGGGTGGGAAGGCTGCCTAGCGCCGGGGCCGCTGCAGATGCCTCTGCCCGCTGCAGGCAGCCGCTCACCTGCCTGAAGGAGCTGCCCTCTCCGTGCAGCTCCCGTCCCAGCCCGGCCGCCTCCGCCAGCGCTGCGCACATCGCCCCTAGCTGGGAACCGGCCATCGCTCCGCTCCGCTCCCCTCCGCACGCTCCCCGCTCGCTTCCATCTCCCCGCTCGCCAGCTGCCTGCGCTCTTTGTATCGCCAGCACCGCGCTCCGCTCCCCGCCGGCCACTCGGCAAAGGCAATCTCCGGCCCCCAGGCAAAGCAGGGCTCCGGCGGCGCAGCCCCCTCGTCCCGCTCCATCCCCATCGGAAGGAAAGGCGCCGGGCCGGCTGACAAACCTCTCTTGTCCCTGCTCTCCTTCATCCTCCGCACCCTTATTTTCAGCTTCATCTGCCCCTCGCGCATGTCTGTCCAGAACTGGTCCTCCGAGGGAGCAATCATTACATCCACGGGCATCCAGGCAGCTGGGCTGCGGCTCGCGGGGGCACCTCTCACCGTCGCCAAACAACAGCTGGCGGGCAAACAAAATACTAAAAAAACCAAAGAAGCGCCCCTGCGACAGAGCAACGCCAGCCTCCCCCCGGCTCCAGCCTTCAGGCTGAAATAATAAAAACCATTAAAAAAAAGCCGAGCGGGGTAGGGGGGGCTCGGCGCAGCCCCCTTTCCCCGGCCGCCCCTCTCTTCGCCGCACGCTCCAGCCCGAGTGAGCTCAGCCCGGGAGCAGCCGCCCCATCCGCCGCCGCGCTCGCTGCGCGCCCGTACCGCGCTCATAGCTAACGGGTCAGGCATGCGGCCGCATTCCTTACTCAGCACACAGACACGCAGCACAACGCCGGGCTGACATATGCTTCTCTCCCTGCTTAAAGGCGCAACCGCGATTTTCTCGCCTGCCCAAAGCCCCCCGCAGCGAGCGGCCGCGGCGGGAGATGGATCGCTGCACCACGCCGGCTTTGGCCCCGCGCAGCGACTATGGGGACGGGAACGTGGTGGGAGGAAGCTCATGCCCACACCTCATTTTAGCACCTGCCAGGGCGGTGTGCGATCAAACCCCCATAGCGAAGGGGGGATGCAGCACCACCCTCCATCCCGGCTCCCTGCTGCTCCTCGTACCGTGAAGGCAGCCCACGGCTGCACCCCGCCTCACAGCTGCTCCTGGCAGGACCAGCGTGCCTCCCTTGGGCGATGTTTAACTCTGAACCCCAGCACCAGGAAGGGCAATGCCAGGATCTCAGTTTCCCAAGAGGGAAACTGAGCCACAAAAAAATTGAATAACTTCTCCGGGGCTTTTTGCTGCGGAGCAGAGCTGGGAACGAGACAGCAGGTCCCTAATCACCAGCTCATCTTGTCCCTTAATGCCTCCACTGAGAGCATCACCCAGGAGGATGCTCACCCTGGAGTGGTCCCAAACAGCTGGAGATGAATGGATCCCAACAGCTGGCAGGAAAAGGGGCTGCTGGCACTGGGCTGCTCACACCTGTGCGTGGCCATGTCAGATGGAGTTATCTGCCCGGTCCCAGCAAAGCAGGACCATGGTCTGGAGGAGATGTACCCTCTGCCAAAGCCTTCTCACGTGTAAAACTCCAGCAAGAGGGGACATATAGGAATGGCCTTTCCTAGTCTCACTGAGGGTCTATCCATCTCTAGTGGCTTCTGAGGCAGGTGGGGAGTGATGTATTTTCTTCTTCATTTGTTCTGGGGGAGAAAATTACTTGTCCCCCACTTCCCACCCGCAGGACTCCTTAATACATCTCCACACAGCTCCTTACGAGTTTATTGGTCTGAGCCCAGGCCTCCAGAAAATCATTCAGGATTATAGTAAGCGGGGGAGAGAAGGGGGGGCATGTATTGTGCCTTTGAAAATCTGAAGCTTTATGGGCTGAAAAACCCCAGGCTGAGCCATATGTGAGTGACTTCAGTGTTTTTCCTTTGAATGACATCACATGAGATGAGGTCATTGGCATTAACTAAGTGCTGTCTCCTCCCCCCCACCCCGAGCGGAGCCAGCCTCCTAACGAGCCTTGTTGTTGTAACAAATATGGTTTGATTATTATCAGATGTGGGTCAGAGGCTGGATAAAATTCAAAGCGTGCTCCAACTAGGCTGGAAGAGAGAGAAGCAGCCTTCCCCCCAAGCCATGCTCGGGAAGTGACTACCAAAGCAGGTCCCCAGGGGGATCTGTGGTCCCCCACATTTGCCACCACTGTCACTACAAGGGAGGGCGCATGATGCTGGTGGCCAGTGCCAACGCCTGCCAGGGACAGAGATCCCTCTGTGTCCCACCGCCACCGTGCCAGCAGTGCTCTACCTGTGCTGGTGGGTGATCCAGCTGTGACCCACTCTGGTGGCTGTGGCTGGGGGTCTGCTGGGGTGGACATAGTCACTCTGCCGGGGTCACTGGGTCATGCAGGGGCAGTGGCCAAGGGGGATGCTGCAGGAAGCATGTGGTGAATTAGGGGGTGCAATACTCGACCTGCCACTGACCCAGAGATGCACAAACAAAATTTGCGTTTCCTCACTGCCTTTTGGTTCTCCATCTCCCTCAGGCTTCCAAGAGCCCTGGGCACAAGTTATTTTGGTAATGTCAGGGTCCTTCAGGATGTGTTTGGACTGAGGTTTCAGTTTATGGCTACTAGGAGCAGCAGGTGGGAAGCTGGGCATGACACCACCAAGTAGACCTCAATGCAGGAGGCTTACCAGCGTCCCACATGCCTCTGATCCTCAGCAAAAGACAAGCGAGCAGTGATAGTCAGCCACCCCCTTCCTCCACCAGTGTGAAGTCCAGCCACATGGAGATGCCACTTGCAGCCACCATTTGCCAGGCATCCTCCTCCTCTCTGCTGTCTCCCCATTTTCTCCACCCTTTTGCCAGAACCAGTGTAGGGGTTGGCACCTGGGGCAGGGGGCAGCTGGCAAGCAGAGAGATAAAAGGCAACATCCATAGTGCAGAAATACGTTCCATGTATCAGCTGCTGCCCCTTTTCCCCAGGTGCTCCTCCTGGCAAGGCTGTCACGTGTCCTGCCTCCAGCCCCTATTTAGAAAACAGAGGTGCATCACCCAGGGAGAGATGCCCAGCTTCATCAGCCTCACTTCACTCTCATTGCCACAGCACTCACTGGAAAAACATCTGCTGCAATGGGTTGGAGACACTCATGTAATCCTCCTGCAAGAGCAGGGAGCAGGATGAGTCCCTGCCCAGCACCTACATACTCTGTCAGGACAGTGCCTATAGCCTGGCACAAGCCCAGCTGGGCAGGGCCAGCAGTTCCTCTCTCCACCCAGCACTGGGACCTGGTAATAATTGCCAGTGACGACCTTTTGCAAGCATGCAGCACAGGCCCAGGGAAAGGGGGAGGCGGATGACGGGAGGCAGAGTTCTCAAAAGGAAGGAAACTAACTGGGCAGTGGCTCCTGCCCATCAGGATCTCTTACTGGGGAAGCTGCCTTCCTCCCACTGACCTTCCAGAAATAAGAAATGAAATTACACAGCAGTTTTCTAAGGCATAGCAACCAGAGGGCTGCTCTCCCCCAAGCCCCTTCTCCTCTGTCCCACTCTGCCTTTGACCCTTTTGCTTGCCTTTTCTGGGTCCAATGGTTAAAAACATAGCCAGAGGGGGAGGGGAAGCTCCTCAGGGTAATTATAGAATCGGGAAAACAAGTTGTCTGACGACAGCGTTGCTAAACAGGGAGGTTTAGAGCATAGGTCTGGAATACAATCAGCCTTGCACATACATGACCTGGCTTAACCCTTCCTCGGGATGCAGTCACTGGTCCCGCCGGGCCGAAAGCCTCCCAGGCATCTCCTGGTTGTGGTTCAGGGTGAGAAGGGGGCACCTTACTCTGCCTCTGTGCCTTGGACTGAGGAGACTGGGAGCACTCCCTAGGGAACCCGCCAGGCTGGGTGTCTGAAGTCGGATGCCAGCACCCACTGAAGAGGGGCTAGAGGGCAAGAAAACACAGTCCTGCCCTGGCTAAAGTGGTCCCAGATGGCTTTGCTGTACGAAAGGAAACAACTCCTCCAGGGATGTTTTGCATGAGAGGGAAGGAGGTTCAGAAAGTTACCTAAACCTCCAGGACTGTAAAAATCACAAACCTTGATGTTTCCATTTGATTTTCTAAAAAACGCCTTTCCCTCTAGGCCGGTATCAGTGTCCTACCTCCAGTCCTCTGGACAGTCAAAAGAAAAACATCACCACAGGTAATCCCTGTGCACGTCACCACCTACAGCCTGAAGAAAAGCTGGATGTAAGCCCCTGCACAGCCCTTCTTACCCTTCCATTCCTGACCATCATGTGGGCAATTTGTAGATGAAGAACAACCAGAATCCCCATTCACATTATTTAAAAGCTGGTTCTTCAAAACTCCCAAATCTGGGAAAAGCAATAAATTGAGAGTCCTATGGGAGCTCTTTTTCCTGTCTCATCACACTCCCATGCCCTCCTTATTCATAACCACACTCCTGCCAGCCACGCATCTGCTTCTTTTGGTTCCTCACAGTATGCTATGGGATGGAGATGGCCACAGATGGACAGAGGTGCTTGCAAGAGGTTCAGAGACAGTAATCAGACTTCAAGAAAAATCTTGTAGGTACATGTGATGGATTCATGCCAGTAAGTCCAAAAGTGCTCTTAGACTTTACAGCCTGAGGGTACCTGAAATAGCCCTAATGCTTGACCTGCAAGGGCACCTTCAGGCCCACGTACTGAGCAGAGGCTCTGCTGGAGTCAGGGGACAAAACGCACCAGCTAGTGCATTCTGCACATGCTGTGTCTCCAGCAGACACACTCACGCCCCAGACTCAACAGGTGAAATCGCGATGCTGTACAGAGTGGGTGATGAGGAACGTGACCATCAAATCACCAGCTGCAGTCGGGTCCTGCCTCCCGCTCCCATCAGACAGCTTGTGACTGATAAACCTTGAGATTGTTCATCTGGCTAGAGCATTCTGCTAAAGACACCCAAGGCTCTGGGTTTGAAGGTTTGATCCCCATATGGGTCATTCACTTAAGAGCTGGACTTGATGATCCTTGTGGGTCCCTTCCAACTCAGAATATTCTGTGATTCTGTGACCAAAGTGTGGGTATTTGGGGTATTTTCTTTCTTAGGTTTTTTCTTACATTGGGTTCGTAAAGACACCTCAATCCTGGTTCTGGATTCTGCTAAGCTTTTATCTTCAGCGTATGCCATGACAAGCTTTGGACGCACTCCATCCTCTGAGATTAGGACTCAAGGCAAGCCCCCTCTGCTCTGCCCTGCCTCTGCCCTGCTTTCACACCTGCCTAGCTTGGCTTCTTTCATTCATTTTCTATTTTCCTCCAGAACAGCCCCAGCCCAGTATGTTTCAAGAGAAGCAGGCAGCAAGGGAGATGTGTGGCTGGCATGTGGCTTCTCACCAACACGACACGAGAAAGCATTATGGAATTTTCAGCCAAGGATGAGCAAAGTCATGTTCAGTTGCCCTGATGTTTAACCTCTTTTTAGGACTGTACCTATACAGAAGAAAAAAAAAAGTGTTTTCTCTTTCCTTCTTTTTTCTTTTTTTTTATTAAAATCATCTGTCTCTGAGTCCTTGTGTCTAAAATAATTCCAGCCAGTGCTTCACTGCTGAACCCACTCATGCCTGGGCAGCCCAAGTCAGCTCCTGCAATGGAAATCCCCTCTCCTTTTTCGCTACTTCTTTTTGCCTGCGGCAAAGTCACCTGTCTTTGGTAGATTCCCCCAAAGTCCCCGAAATCTCAGCCCCTGCCAGATCACTGCAGCCATGCAATTACAACTCTCTGCAGCCGTGCTGGATGGCCATGGCACCGCCAGGCTGGACAGGATCTGGGTCGTGGCCAGCCTGCTCACTGAGAAGGATGGTGAGTGAAGGGCTGGGAGGGATTTGTCGCTGATGATATTGTTACATTCTTTCCGAATCCTGGGAGTAAACAGACGCTCCAAATTTAGAAAGAACAGGACTGGAAAATTTAAACATTCCTTGAAGAATTGGTACAAAAGCAGGGGGAGGGGGGCGCTGAAGATGATCTCACATGCGCTCCCGAGCCAGATGAAAAGCTCATGACTCGAGTTCAGAAAGCAATTGAGGGGCCTGTTTCAGGTCGGAGCACGATATCGCAGCCGCAAAGCTCCCCCAGCACGTGGAACCGCAGCAAAAAGAGCCTCTGTCGTGCAAGGGGCATCCCAAGCCCCGCAGCCCAGGCTGTGGGGCCACCACTGCTGGCCACACTGCCATCCTGGCTTTATCTCCAGCTGGCACACGGCTTCAAGCGCAGGAGAGAGGAGCCCGGTGCTCAGCCTAAGGACCAGAGGTAGGGACAGGATGGGTGACCGAGCATCCTCTCAGGATGCTGGGACCAGCATCCCAAGCCCTCAGCTGTCGCTTTTAGCCACTGAGTAGGAGTAAAAGAAAATCTCCACACTGTCCACTGCAGCTGGACAAATGGAGAGGAGCTGGTGAAGCTCAGCACCCACCGGTTCAGCACCCACATATGGCTCTGGACAGGCTCCAACACCAGAGCTGGCACACGGGAGCTGTCAGGGAGCAATGGAGCCAGACTGCTGCTGCTGCTGCTTCATAAGCAGATAATGCCTCTTAATAAAAACCAAGTGGGTGATTGCAAAGGGGAAGAAGAAGGGAGGAAAAATATAGGAAAGTTAAAAAAAAAAAAGGAAAAGAAAAAGCAAAAAAAGCAGGAAAAAAAAAGCAAAAAAGCAAGGGTTTGTGCTGAAGTAAACAAAGGTTAAAGAACAGTCAGGCTCCTGCAGGAATAGCAGAGCTGGGCTGGGAGGGAGGGGGCATTACGTAATGCAGGAAAAATGTTGGCTCCATTCAGTTTTCCACCACTTCATGTGATGTCAGGAAAACCATATAAATCAACAGTCTTTCTGCTCCCACGGATGGAGGGCAGCAAGCAGCACTATTTATACTTACACAATTAAAAAAAAAAAAAAAGAAAAAAGAAGAGAAGCCGATGATTTCCAAGACTGGGAATAATTGACTCAGATTCTTCCTTGCCAGCCACTGGAATCGCTGCTTCTGGGCTGTTAACCCTTGAGGAGTCCCTGGCACCAGTCCTGCCACCCTCAGCTCCCCTGTCCTCACCCATCAGCCTCCATCAGCTGCTTCAAGGGTCAGAAGGTCACTGGCCTGGAGGTGAGCAAGAACAGCCAAGCCTGGTGTTTGCACGAGTTGGGGACACGGAGGCATGGACCCCGGCATCTGCTGGGGCTGAGAGAGCTGGGCAGCACACAGGGGCTGTGTAGGGCTGCCACGCTGAACTGGGGACCCTCAGGACAGGTTCCCTGGAGTAATGGCATCCACTGAGGGACAGGCTGAGATTTCAGCAGCCCTTGCCAACCCACTGGGGTCACAAGGCACCTCCGAGGAGGACCCAGGCACTTCTTCTGAGACATCAGATGGTTTGGGGCAGGACAAGGTGCTTGAGGCTGGAGTGGACAGACTGAGGGGTTAAACCCCACAAGGGCAAGGGTTCAGAATCAGGCCCACTCACACATCCTGCCCCAGACCTCCCAAGCACTCCAGAGTTGTCTCTACACCAGCCTGGTGCTGCCCGCACCGCAGGCAGGAGGAAGCTGTGCCTGTCAGCAAGCGTGCCCAGCCTGCCCTGGATGCTCTGCACAGCCATTCCAGCCATGTTTTCCATGTGAAACACTGCCGCCATGACCCAGTGTTCCACATTTCAGCTCCAGTTTTTTCCACCTGCTGGTGGCCCGTGTTCCACATCAGACTGAGGCCCTGCTGTACTTTTAATTTGGGAGGCTTGAGCTTTGCTTGGTGCCTAGCACAGCCACACTTCTGCTTGGGACTCAGGGGGATGGAAATGGCTGCCCTGATGATGGAGGAGGTGTGTGCCCAAGTGGGGGACAGCAGGTTTGCTGGCAGGGGGTTTGGGGGTGGCGGTGCTGATGGCTGAGGGGGTGGCACGCTGCTGGTGCATGCTGTGCATGCAGCTGGGGGGCACTGGGACTACGAGGCTCCCCCAGGCCTCCTCTTGCCTTAAGGCAGGAAAAGGCTCCGGGGTTTTCAGGGCCACCTCGCACAGCCCTGTCCTGGCTCCAGGAGGAGTCCGGGGGCAGGGGTTTGCAGCCAGCGCATGGCACTGATCCTCACCCAGCCCTGGGAAAGAGGCAGCGGGTTCGGGGGTGCCAGGGTCACACCACCAAGGCTGTTTCCTGACCCATCCCCATGACTAAGCAGGTTCCTTCCCAGATGCAACCGAATCCACCTTTTCCTTCTCCTGCGCCATATGCCAAGCTGTGCCCTTGTTTATGCCACGGCAACCTTGGAACTGCAGGCACAGCTACTGAGGCAGGCCAGGGGCTGCCACAGCAAGCTCAGGGAGGCATCCTCCAGCACTGGCCTCAGCAGAGCTCCTGCAACCCAGGCCACAATAATTACCTTTAACGTGGTTTCATGTAGTCCCTGCTTGATTTTGTTGCTTGAACCCGGGGCGGGGGGGTTAATCCCGCTGTTTCTCTGCTCTATTCTCCCCACCACAATGCAGCTGCTCTAATTCAACAGCACTTACCCCTGCCTTACATGGGCAGGGCTCCCTGAACGCCACTTACCTGTGCTACCCTCCCCCTCACAATTACCCCTCCCCAGGGTCTGTCACTCTGCGGGTGTGGCAGTTCCCTCCATCCCTGTGGAGTCCCAGGGCACAGAGGTCGGTACTCTCTGCCTCAGCCCCAAAGCAGTATCCAACTGCTACAGGATGAGGACAGGCTTGAGGGACAGAGGTGATTCCCATCTCTGTGCTTTCGGCACTGTTGAGGAGCGTGGCTGAGCTCAGTGGGACTGAGGGGCTGCATGGGGCAGTGCCTGCCCACTCCTCCATGGGCAGAAAGCTCAGAGGTAGGCAGCCATCAGGGTGGATGCTCAGCTGTCCCAGCCAAGGGGAATCAAATGCATCTTCAGCTCTCCCTTAGGCAGTTCGCTGCCTCTCTCTTCTCTCTGCTGGGTTGGAGCTTTTCATTCATCAGTCGCCTGCCTCACTGCAGAAGTGCCATAATTAGGGCAGCACGTGCCTCCTCCTGCCTGCACATTTGTGCCCGGAGAGCATAATCTCCAGCAGACCCTGACTCACTCAGTGATGACCTTCTGCTCCTGCCATCTTTCTCCTTTCCAGTACATCCATGGATTTCTTCTCCTGCCCTCCCTTTAACAGCAGCAAGAGGGAGCAGAGTGCCTGAACCAGGTCTGGTCCTTGGCACATTCACCAGGGATGAAGCAACGCAGGGATGGGAGAACAAAGGGCAGCTTTTGGAGGCTGGATCCATGCCACCACAAGCCCTCTGTACATTCCTCTTTCACTCACCCTGGCTGGTGGGTGCAGCGGCAGGGAGACGGACGGTGCAAGGAACGAAGGCACGGGGAGGACCCAGTGATGCCAGCGTGGGCTGAGCCTCCTCAGCCTGCATGCAGGGCTGCCTTCCTCCACCACAGCCACTGGTGGCCAGGAAAGCGGGTGCACATGGACAGGGATGGCCACAGCTCCGTCACTCCAGGCTGAGGGCATGAGCGTCAGATGAAGTGGTAACCCAGGGTTCCTACCTGTGAGGATGGAGACGCTGTGGAAACAGCTGTCCAACTTGCCCAGGAGGATGGAGAGGAAGCTGTCAGCAGCCAAGCCGGTCACATCCCGTGTGCTCTGGTCATAGACCACCACGTCCTGGTGGTCCTCTGCCTCCACCTGCAGGGAAGCAGCAAAAAACGGGCATCAGAGAAATGGGCTGAGCACTGAGGATGCTGCTGTCCACACCACCATGGGAAGCAAAGCTGAATTTAGTGGTCACACAAGCAGGAAATTCCAGCTCCACACCACTTCCACAAGCTGGTTTTGACCACCAAATGGAGTGTCCTGCCAGGCTGGGACTCTGCTCCATGGCTACAAGCGAATGTGTCCGTAGAGGTGCCCACTGGAGCAGTCTCACCAACTACAAGTGCTTTTGAGCTTCCCACCCAAAAGAGGGTCACTCCTCCCCATCGCCCCCCCTCAGTTTGCTGTTACTTAACTGCACCCCAGAAATTGCCATGACTTCTTCCACCACCTCCTCCCCAGCCAACTTTTGCCCTCAGATACTCCTCCTCAGCCTGGCTGGTGTCACAGGGACAGGGACACAGGGATTTGAGAGTGGTTCTGCAGGCAGGGGTGCTCCCAGCACAGCCCTTGTGCTGCAGCTGGATCAGTGGGGCTGGATCAACAGCTCTTCAGGGCTCGGCCTGGAGACCCCATGCCTAGCACAGTAACACCTCTACAGGCACTACGCCTCACCCCAAACCTGCAGATCACCCCTAAGGGCTGAAGGGGAGAGAAAATCTCTTCTTTTGCTTGGTGGATGTTCAGGGTGATGCTCTTTCTTCCTTTTGTAATATGTGCTGAGGTCTGCACACTGCAGGGATAAACTGGGGAGAGGGAAAGGAGCCCCTGGGCTGCTCTGATTTTACGTGATTTTACATACCACAAACAGCACCCAGCTGCCCACCACTGCAAGGCCTCTGGGGCAGGTGAGATGGTGGGATAATCTGCAGGCAGGCAAATATCTGCAGGCAGGAGTCCCCCCACGCCCGGTGACGACTGGATTGCAATGAGAGCACTCAAGGCACAGCCAGACATTCCCACACCTACCTGAAGGTCCATGCACTAAAAGAAGATAAAAATCCTCACAGAGGCACCACTCAGCTCATCTGCTGAGGGTGTATGGCATACGCCTGCCGTGAGAGTGCCCGCCCTCTCAGCTGGTGGGGTAAGGCACATCCATGACATCATGGGAGGAGGGGAAGGCAGCAGCAAGCAGGGAAGGAGGGAATGTGCGTAAGGTGCTCTCTTTTCCAGCTAGTGCTGGAGCTGCCCATTGGCCACCCCGTGCCAAGCCCTCTCCAAAATGTCTTTAGGAGACCACTTGAACAAGGTACCACTCATAGACACCCACCTCGTTCTGCTGTCTCACTGCCAAGCCCTATCTCATCACCGGAGCAGATTCGCTCAGGGTTGCCGTCACTATTAATGCTGCTTTCACACCCTGCTGCAGGTGCTTCCCTGCTCAGCAACGTGAGCACCATCCAAATAAAACTGCAGAGAGCACTGATTTAGCTGAGCTCATCACATCTCTGCGCCGCAGCGGAAGGACAGCCCCGCACCAAGAGAAATCCCCGTCGGGGCACCACGCGCAGCTGTGCGCGAGCAAGGGGGGGCTCAAAGGACCCACCTGTCCCCAGCCTGGCACCAGGGCCTGGAAGGCAACGCTGGCCCCACGGCTCAGCAGGATGACAGGAGGGATGAAAGGGCAGGATAAGAGGGAAGAGAAAAGGACACGGGAATTCTAAAATAAGACACTGAAAAATGACTGAAGCCACCCGGGATAAGCCAGATGAGGATCTACCCCAGCATCTTTTCCTCAGCCAATCCTGACGCAGGACTTTTGTGGGAGGTCATCCAAGCACAGCTGGAGGGAAACACGGTGGCTGACAAGCCAGTTCAGAACCAGGAACCTACCAGTCCTCAGCAGCTGCCTGGCCCTTCAAGGCTCCCCTAGCACATCCCAAAGACCCAGTTCTCACCCTAAAGCCCCATGCCAGCAAAAACATGTTCCCACAATAGCACAGTGAGGCAGGGACCACTCTGCGGTGGGGCAGGGGCTCATCCCAGCTGCATAGTCCAGGCTGAGGAGGCTGCAGGAGAGATACCAGCTCTGGCTGAGCAGAGTTATCCCACAATAGGATTTAGCGTTCCCTCTGCACGGCAAGGCTTTGTTTGGGCCATTACTGCAGGGTTGCTGAGCGACGGCAGAGATGTGCGACACGGTTTACATCTTATTAAAGTTATAAGGTTTCACTCAATGTAAATGCCAAACAAGCGCTGGCCTCGCATGGCCTGGCTGCAGAAAATAAATACCCAGCTTGCCAGGATGAGGATACCTGCAGGAAGGTCCTGAGGAGCCCTCACAGAGCACACAAGGAGCCTGCACTGGCATCCCTGGCATCCCTCCTTATCATGGAGGGAAGTAAGACAGAGATGCTTAATCAAGCACATGGGTCTCTCATTAATCTCATGCTTTTCTGAAAAGCCACAACTCTGGCCTTAAACATAGGGAGGCTAAAAGCTAACTGGGGCACAGGAAGAGGGTAAAGCTGAAGAGATGCTCCATAGTAGATTCCTGCTTCTGCCAGGTGCTGGCATAGGACAGGGACACAGCTGACAACAGAGGTATCCTTCTGAGAAGCAACACTTCCACGGGTGTTGCTGTCACCCCAAGACTGCTGAGGTAACTCCAGGCATCACCCTCCAGACAGGGTCCCCACATCCATCTAGCAAGTAACCGCAGGGCCAAGATGCAGCAAATCTTTTGGCTCCAAGTAGATGTTGAGTGGAGCTTGCAAACCCATGTATGCCTTTGAAAAGCTGCTGGCCCACTCCGGTGCTGGAGGTGCCCCAGAGCAACTCCCCAAAACAAACCTCCTCCCTGCTAAAATCTCAGCTGGAGGGGTATGACCAGCCTGGAGCAAGGACCACCTGGCCAACAGCTCCAACCAAACCCCAGCTGAGACCATCCATTCATTGCCTTTGTGCCAAGCCCTGTGCTCCCCATCACCGTCCCCAGCTCTGGCTGGAGGTAACTCCCATATGGACATTAGTCCCCAGCACTGTGTGGTTCAACACAGCTTGGGTCCCAGCTCCATCTCTCCCCAGCTGCCAAGCAGGGATAATGATGCTCTACAGGTGATCCAGGCTAAGATAAGAGCGAGCTATTATTATTATCCCAATTACTACTGACATCTCAGTCACGTATTGTTTCAAAACACAGTGAATCACCCCACTGAAATAACAGGGCTTCCATCAACATAAAGAGCAGCCAGGCACACGGCTCAAAAATAAGCCCCGGCTTTCCCTCAAGCAAAACAGCTGCTTGCAGAGCCAAGCTCCTAATGCAAATAAATAAATATTCCCATCGCCTGAAGAGACCCTTGTCTTGCCTCAAAGCGTGGCTATAGCTGCTCTGGAGATTGCTCCATTTCAGGAAGCGAGAAGTGGTGGAGAGGTGGACTTTCCAGGGGGGATCTTGAAGAAGTAAAATTTTCAACATTTCCCTAAAGAAATGCTAGTGAAAAACCCAAGCAGGAATTTCCCATAACCTCTGCTCTCCAAACTGCACTGAGGAGCTGAATTATTCCAGTTGTTATCGGAATTTATTATTGTGAGAATTTATTATGGTCAGCACTGGGAGAAGGGTTCAAAACCAACCAGAGTAGTTACGTTGGTACCATTTCTGTGTGGAGGGAAACAACTGTGAGAGGAATTGCTGCTGCTGCTTTTCCCAGATTGGGCACCACAGGAAGATGGTCCACTCCACACCAGGGCTTGGGGAGCAGTGGCTGTGGCAGCTATAGCTGCCACAATCGTAGGATCATAGACATAATTAATTGAAAAAAAGAAAGGGATTTTAAATATCTCCATTTCTTCTTTCCTCCCAAATGGTCCTTTCCTCTCCTTGCACCAAAAAAAGCCAGGAGCTGCTGCCATCCCACAGCATCACTCGAAACTGCAGCCCACAGAAGCATTGCTAATGGTACCCTTCCTTAACAGCAACATGGAAAAGAGGAGAGTAAGCACTGGGAAAAGCAAATTAGACCAATCCTCCCATCCCCCCCTTGCCAGCACGCAGGCAGGAGGAGCGGAGTTGGCGGCCAGGTGAGGTTCGCCCAAATGCTTTGCAGTGTATCACCCCGTCTCCTTCCCCAAAAGGCGAACAACACCCTTAGATTAGCCGGGGTGGGATGAGCAGGTTCAGCTTTCTTTGCTGGAGGCGAGGAGCAGCGGGACGAGGCGAGGGCTCGGGGCTGCCCTTTGGCTGCCCGGGCAGCCCCACGTCGCTGCCAGCCGCCTTTGTCTCGGCAGCCCCGGCCGGCCGGGAGCAGGAAACAGGAGGAGGGCGGGAGGCCCGTCAGGAGGAATAATGGGGCCGGACAATCGCGCTACTGATGTCACCCTTCCTGCCATCTGCTCCCCACACCAGCCGTGCCCCCCGCCCCCCAGCCCCGGTGCGGGGAGCCAGGGGCAGAGCAAGGCTGGGGGGTGTTGACCAGCGGAGGCAGAGGAGGCAGGGAAATGACACAGGGTATCAGAGGTCTAAACCAGCTTTCAGCATCCTCTTCTGAGGACCTGTGCACCTCGAGGCAGATTAGATTGATTTCTGGGGGTCCCAAAATACAGCCATGACCTGAGTGACTGAAATGGGAGGTGAGGAGAAGGAGACGGGGCGGGAAGAGAGTTTATCACCCCAAAATGCAAACACACAAGTGCACGCACAGAAAGGCTTAGACACCCCAAGCCACAGCCACCACCCCTGCTTTATGCCAGATGAGAATACGGCAATGATCCTCCCCTAGTTCCCCCCGCTCCAGCTTCCCAGGACAAGTGGCTTAACCTCTCAAGGGTGTCCTGAAGCTTAATTAATTCCTGGGCTGCATGTGCTGGGAGAGCCAGCAAGCGGTGGGCATGGCAGGGGCTGTGCAGAGCAGCAGCAGCGGGGACATGCAGCCTCCCGCCCACGGATATGCCAGGAGGGATTTCAGCCGTATCGAAAAGAAAAGCAAAAAGGAATTAAAGACGATGGCAACGCCTCTCTCCTCCTTCCCTAGCATCCCTGTTTACAATCACATCCCCAGCCAGTACGTGGACCATTATGCAATCATCCGGGAGCCGGGAGAAAACGATCCTTCTAAGCTTCTTCTATGGGGACAGAGCAGGGAACGCCAGGAAGGACCAGCCGATCCCTTTGGGAGCCCACTGCTCCGCTGCAGCTGGAGAGCTGCAGGTTTGCAGGCGGATGGCATCAGCTGATGTTAACTCTTCCATGCTTCCCCCTTCCCTATCATCCTCCTCTTCTTCCTCCCCCTTGCGCATCGCTTGTTCTGCTGCTGCTGCCGCTCCACGTGACAGCGGCCACTGCAGAGGTGACCCTCGCCGGGAGGAGGGCGGCCGCTCCGCTCTCCTCGGAGCTTGCGAAAAACTGATTATTCTGCTTTATTCTCCAGGGGATTTAAGAGCAGCTAAAGCCGTTCAGGAATCAGTCTCTGCAATCCCCTCCAAATCGCCCAGCCCGGAGCATCACCGAAGCAGATTGGCGCGAGGCCGGCCCCCCCGCACTGCCAGTCCCCTTGATCCCGCGGGGTGATGTCACCGGCAGCCAATGCGGACAGCGGTGGCTTC
>VZTF01000258.1:609337-623921 GCA_013397755.1 Cnemophilus loriae
TGGCTCAGAGCCACCTCTATTATTTAACCAGGAACGATAGAGAGAGGAGCCTGGGAGAGATAATATGCCATGACACCGGATAAGAGCTTCTGGCGTCACAGGGGAGGAGGATTACATGTCCCTGAATGGAGTTAGAGATGACAGAGGGGAGGGGAAGAGTTTTTAGCAGGGGATTAAGCTTACAGCTCCAGGAAGGCTTTGGGGGGTTGTTTGCTGCCGTAAGACAAGTCCTAAGGCTGATATACCTGTCAGACTTGCTTGGGGAGGGCTCCTGAAGCAGGGAGCCACGTTAGTGGGGTGGGGGCAACGAACACGTCCCTGTGTCCTGTGTGCAACGAACAGGACAGCCCTGTGGCCAAATGAGCTCACACTTTAGTTCTCCAAAGGGTGTCAAAGAGATGCTGGCAGATACCAGAGTCAAGGGATGCAGGGGAAGGTTCCATTTATTCCTGCCCCTTAGGAAGTCTGCATCCCACAAGAGAAGAGGGTGTAAGCACCTACAAGGAAAGCTGAGGGTCAGATCCCTTACCTTCATCTTGGAGGCAGGCTGGATGAGCTCCGTGATGGAGACCTTGTCCTGCTGGAGCCTTCTCTTGACGAGCTTGGAGCAGCAGATGTTGACGGAGCTGAGGACGTGCCAGGAGTTGTACTCCACGAAGGAGCGGCTGTCGATGACCAGGGTGCCCTCCGCTCCGTTCCTCAGGAGGCTGGCCAGCTTCTTGGGGTCCATCACCTTGCGTGGGAGCCTGTCCCCAGCCATAACGGGCCAGTCCCCTCTATGGCAAGTGGGGAGCAAGGGGTGGAAGGGCAGGGCAGGGACGCCAGCACCCGTCTCCCCAAGGGGAATGAGCGAGGGGTGAGGGGTGAGCACGGCAGAACCTGTCCTATTCTCCTCACGCTGCTAATGCCCAGAATGCCAACTCATTGTGCTGAACCTGGAAAGAGAAGAAAGGAGATGACAACCCATCAGCTGGGCAGAATGACATCTGGATGTCTTCAGAAGAACCTAAGAGTGCAACAAGCCACACTTCTGAGGTGTGTTCTCCCAGCCTGCTGGCATGTGCCGCTTCAGAGCTGCCCAAGCCAGAGGTTTTCTCTTTGTATTTAATAGCCCTCAGTGGAACTTGCTTCCATGAATTTGTCTAATTGCTTTTTGAAGCCATGTCATCTTTTAATTTAACAGGCACAGTGGCCAGTGGCAGGGAATAGAATGGCTTGCTAGTTACACTGAAGAAGTCCCTCCCCCTGGTTTGCTCCAAATCTGCTAACTGACGGCTCCTCTGGGTGACTCTTACTACTTGCACCAGAAAAGACCACATATGCCTGTTCCCTAATCTTCTCCACAGTTCTTACCACATTTAGACCTAATTTAAGGAGCTTTTCAGGTCAAAGCATCCACAGAGCTGCCAGTTACAGAGACAGACCTTTTGCCACACTGGCCAGCCCCGATGTGCCATGTTTGAGAGCCAGGCACATCAGGGACCGGCACAGGGCAGGATGTCACCTCCTTTCCCTATTCCCAGCCCAACAGCTCCTCGCACTCAATTTGCTTTTTCTGACCTCTGCTGAGCCCAGAGCTAATGGTTTCACAGAAGCAGCTTAGCTCAGCTCTAAGGTTCTGCTGCTGCACGGTAAAAGCTAGTTCAGGGCCCATCACGCACACCTCCAAATCAGGTTTGCTCACTCATGTTCATCACTTCACACTGGATTTCACCTGCCTGTTTATCAGAGCCTGCTCATGGGTATCTCTGCCAGCTTGCCTCCTGGCAAGTCAAGAGAAGACAAGAAGTCAAGTTGACCTTTACTCCTGTCTTCAAGAAACAGGCCAGGCATCAAGGCAGAGGTGCTGGGAAGCTGCACTTGGACTGAGATGGCCTCAGAGAGCCTTCTGCTTTTCAGCATCTAACTTGCACAGAATTAGAAAGGGTTCATATACAGGAGTATCCAGTATACAAATACCCTGTATTTCCATCTTGGGAGCTGAGGGGGTCGAGCCTGGTGCTCTCTGAGGTGAAGAACAAGATTCCTCCACGTCCAGCCACGAGGTCTGCAAGAGCAGTAAACAGGCTAGGGAGCATTCAGCTGAGGGTGTCCTCTTAAGTTTTAATGGAACACGTCACTGCAAGTATGTTTTAATGGCATTAGGTTTTAATGCCACTGCAGTCATTCAGAAAATAAGCCTGGGCTACTACCAGGCTCCTCTTGTTCCTGCCAGACGGTGTTTTAGAGAGAACCCACAAGCTGCTTCATGGAAGCTTTAATGCATCTGAATTAGGAGGACTATGAATAACGTGCCTGAAAAGGCCAGCGTAAAGATTTTCATTGACCTCTGCAGGATCAGGATTTGGTCCGTGGACTAGAGGAGGCTTACGAGTCACCCTGATCCGAGTAAGCCAGCAACTCCCATAAGCTCTTACACCTGCAGGAACCTACTGCAACGGTAGCTCAAGATACAAAAAAGATGCTTGAGTCAGACACGCTACTGAGTGACATGACAGGGACCTCAGTTACCTGCCACCAAACCTGGATGACATTGCCAGCTTGTAGGAAAAGAATGGAAAGCCATAGGATGTGAGGATGGGAGTTCCAGCATTTGCTCTGGCTCGTGACTCCAGCACTAACAGCCCAAACTTCCCTGGGCTACCAGACCTGCCCCCCAAAGCAGGAGTAGATGTCCCAGGCTTCAGCCTCAGGATCCAAGGTCCCAACAGGAGGCCACATTAGGATGTGCAGTACTTTTCTGCCCTTGTATCACACCCCTGCTGCCTCTGCCAATGTGTTAATACAAATTACGGGAGGGAAAAACATCCCCTAGAAGCTGCGATAGTGACAGCTCCTCCTGGCACAAAGCATTTTGGCAGCCCCTTGGCACTCTGGCATTGCTGTGCCCGGCCCCACGGAGCGCTCCGTGGCTCCTCGCTGCAACTCCAATTAGAGCAGCCCCCTCGGCGGGCGTCGGGCGGTCCCCCTGCTGCAGGAACCCCGCTCCCCCCGGCTCTCCTCAGGGGGGCTTAAAAATTGAAACAGTTCTAATTAGGGGGTCTGAGGGGGAGCGAGGCTGGCTCCTGCTGGGATATGACACACCTCATTACGTTGCTACCGCCTTGCCAGAAGCCCCCCTGCTGTCCCTTGGCTATAGAGCCAGGGCACTCAGAAAGGATGCAAATTAGCCAGCTTTTCCCCTTCGTCTTCCTTTCACACCCCACTCCCCAAATCACTTTCTGCCTCCCTTACCCATCAGGACACCAGGCTGTGAATGCTTCTTGGCTCTTCCAATTACATACAAGAAAGAAAAAGGGAGTAGAAAGAGTTGACAGACAAAAAAACCTTGAATAATACTGTGGCAGAGGGATGAGTGAAGTGGGAGGAAGGAGTGATCCAACACTGCAGAGTTCCTCCAGATATAACATGGTATCCAATCTCCAGATAGTGAGCAAGGGGTAAGCTCTGGGGGTCTCAAACGCAGAGAGGTCTAGGAAAGATAACAGATCCTGATGACCTTATCACTCTAAGAGAAACCAAGGCCTTCACGAAGTTTGGCAGATGACCAGAAGCTTGGGTGGAAGAGATTGGAGAAGACAGACGAGGTTTCCCAAGTCAGCTAATAACCCCCCTCCTGCAGGACAACCAGATAAACCTCTGCAGACACATGTGACACATCAAACAGGTCCCACTCCCAGCTCCACCCAAAAGATGTGGGGGAAGGCAGGGCAAGGTTAGGCTGTTCTGCCCCTCTTTCCTTTACAGGAGATGGAGTTGGCCAGCTCAGTGTGGTCACGGGGAGCTGTAACCTTGGCATTAGAACCAAGACATGGGGACTTCTCTGCGTAGGTTCAATCAGGTCAAAGGCAGACAAGCAACCACAGGACATTTTGAAGCCAGGCTGAGGGGTGGTGAGTTCATCCCCAGGTACCAGCAGAGGCTATGAGACCTTCACAGTACCTTGCAGGCTGTGTATGAGGTGGTCTCTGAGAAGAACAAGCTGTAATGTCCCCGTACCTGGGGAAGACCAGGGAAGGAGGGAAGATGTCTTTCTGCTTCTGCGCAGATGGGTCAGAAGGAAAACTGAGGGAAGAGGCTTAGCCATGGAGCACTGCTGAAGTAAGAGATCTTCTCACCCCGGTGAGAGGAGACCAGGGGAAAAGGTTAACCTGGAACCTAAATTAGGGTTTCAGAAACATAGCTATGTTCTTCTCTTATCAGTTTATTAAAGCCATCTTAATCTTCTTGAGTGTTCCTGAAGAACATTATCATAATCCTCTAATCCCACCTCTCCCTGGAGTGCCTGTAATGAGGAGATGGGCACATGGCTTAGCTGAATGGGGACAGC
The DNA here is from genome assembly GCA_013397755.1 of Cnemophilus loriae. Lineage (NCBI taxonomy): Eukaryota > Metazoa > Chordata > Aves > Passeriformes > Corvidae > Cnemophilus > Cnemophilus loriae. The sequence continues at coordinate 613,668 of VZTF01000258.1, forward strand.
CAGCAGGAGAGGCCACACTGCAGCCAAGGGACAGAAAGATGGGCAGAGATTAGCATAGCGCTAGGGCAACTGCCCACTCAATGGGACTCTGTCTCCAGTGTCACCTCCACAAACGCGTGTGTAGGCGAGGGGAGCTGGCCACACGAGTCACAAGCATGGCAGAAATGCACACAGCAAGCCAGGCTATGGGCAAGCGTTCAGCCTGGCTGTGACCCTTCTTCTGGGCAGGCCAGGCAAGACAGCAAGAAATCCCAGAACATACCTCAGCCTGAGTCTATCCATGTGTCACGAGAGACCACAGGAACTCATCCCTGTGCTGGCCCAACACAGACCACCCAGATGGAGGTCACGTCCCTCAACTGCTCGTCTTGCACAAGGCCCCCACCTGAGAGATGTGATGTGGGAAGGGCACAGATCTGGTTTCTCTTTTACTGGAGACATCAGCTGGAAGGGCAGCAGGTCTCTACAGGAACCCCAGACCTCACTAACCAGCATGTCCACTCCTTGCACCAAGCTCGTGTTGTGTCCTGGAGAGCTCTACCCTCCACAGGCAGCCCCGTGGAGGAGATGCTCCCCCCACTGCCACGGGCAGGCCAGCCTTGCTGCAGGAACACATTTCCCTCACGCCTGTGGGACTGGAGCTACAGCACGCTCCCTGTGATGCTCATCCCAGGAGCACACTCTCCTGGTGGCATCTCCGCCTTGATTTTACCAAGGGATAAAAGCACCACAGAGAAACACCTGCTTATTTGTCCTCAGTAATCTGAAAGCAGCCATTCCTGAAGAACTGCCATCTCCACCAGGGACTCAGTGGCACTGACCTAAGCGATTTGGCTTTTCCCCTTGCAGACCTGGGGGCTGGGGGAAATATCTGTGCCTTGTGAGCCCTGCACTGATATGCTGCCTGGCCACAGCTCCTCCATCCATCCAGGTCAGCCCTGCCACCAGCCCCAGGCTTACTGCTGGGATGCTGGCAGGACCCCACCGGACCCTAGCTCTCCAGACACTTCCTAAAATGCAAAACACAGCAGTTTTTCCAAGCTCCACACCCTTTTTCCTTCCTCATCCCCTCATTTCTTTCAAGTGCTTCAGCACTTAGCAAACTCCCCTCGGCTGGCTCATACTGTTTGAGGGATTCCTAAATCACAGGACCATTACTAATTATTATTATTTTGCAGCAGCAATCAGGGACTCGGGGCTCATTAACAAGTTAGCACCTCTGGTTTCCCTGGAAACCCGCAGCTGCCAGGCAACGGCAGCTCTCCGGCCCGAGGCGATGCTACTGCAGCGCCTTCAGCTCATTCCCAGAAAGATGCTCGGGTCCTGCACGCGTTGATGAACCCAGCTTCGCCAATGGGATGAGGTTAGGAAACTCCAGGATGTGTCTCCTGCTCTACCCCATCTGCTGGGAACCTCAGCCCGTCTTCCCGATCCTGTTCTGCCACTCACAGCATCATAAACTGCGCAGCGGCTCCTCCCTCCCAGCGAGCCGCGCAGGCTTTCTCCAAGGGCGAGGAATTTGGAGCATAATGATTCCCCAGAGTAACAGCGGGACAAAGCTGTCAGGTGCCTGCAGCAGCCGTTTTGGAGGTGATGTAACTGATGACGATTTCTCAGCAGTTACTCAAGGTCCCTTTAAGAGGCAGCACAAAAGATTTCTCTGCTTGACGATGGAAAAATGGAGTGGTTTTTTTTTTTCCTTTGCTCCTTAAAAGAAGGCTGGGAAACACCACTAACCACATCCACTAACTCAGACACAAAACCTGCTTGTCCACCGTTCCCTAGTGAATCTCAAGGATGGGGAGGAACAACATCTCCCAAGCCCCAGCAGTATGAAGACGTAGGGGAGATGGCGATGACTTTCCTGGTGTCAGTTAAGCCAAGCTGAGATCCACTTCCCTGTTCTAACCCCTGACACCCACATGGCAGACAGAGGACTGCCCCACAGCCTCATCCACACTGATCTTACAACCCCATCTTGGCTCCCTGCACACCCCAGGCACATTCCTCCTGGGACAAGAGCTCCTGCACATGCCCCTCCATGCAGGGAGTCCTTCAGGAAGGAGGAAAAGGGCAGCATTCCCTTTTTCCCACAGCACATCACCCTGAGGCAGCCACTGCACTTTTGCCAGGGTTTCAAGCTTGCTGATCTCATGATTTCTTTCATTTTTTTTTTCTCCTCCTTTCTATGCCGCAGTCTCCTTTCAATTCCTGTAGGCTGGAAGCAGCATGCCAGAGAGCCCTGCAAGGAGCTGCATGCAACCAAACAGCACCCACTCACCTCCCCGCATCTCCCATTGCCCTTGCACCTGCATCCTGCAGTCCAGAAGGTGCTTTCCACCAGAGGACGTGGCAGAAGGGCCAGGACGTCCTTCAGCCAAGTGCCAGAAGGTGCATTCACACCGGACAAGGGACGTGGCGTGGAGCCACGTGGCAGTGCTGGTGTGGGGGTGCTCAGCCTTGGGTACGTGGCTGGCAGCATGGGACAGCTCAGGGACGAAAGGAAAGGGGACGAGTTGTACCCAGCTGCAAGGGAGTCTTTCCCATGCACCCCAACCCACAAGGCAGACCAGCTCTCCTGGCTGCAGTTAAGCCAAGCAAAGGGGTCCCTCATCCTCTCCCAACACCTGATGTCGTGCCAGCAGCTTTGGACGGGATATGACTGCAAATGCAATTGCCTCCTAGCCTATTTCCACCAAAAAAGTGCAGTCAAGGATTCATAGACTGGCCACTCCCAGAAAAATTTCTGACTGCAGTCATGGTGGTCAGTCTGGAGATCCAGTCAGGAAAAGCCAATGGGGACAGCAGGGAAAGGAATTTAGCTGCAGTCTAGATGACAAGGGGAGTATCTCCTCCTCCTAGACTTGTGCTTTTAGCATGATTTATATGGTTTTCCCCTTTAGTATAAACACAAGCTTTCATTTTAAAGCCTACAAAAGCCAAGACCAAAGGTTATCCATGACCAGCCAGCCATTTAATCACTGCCTTTGCCCATGCCGAGGATATTGCTCCCAAGCATGCTGCTTTCCAATACCAAAGCTATCCCATTTCCATTCTCACCCCGCCAAGCTGAGAGCTGGCCACACTCTCATCCCAGAGCTAAAAGCACCTTCTGCTTTGAGCAGCTTGGCACACATCACAGAGGACATGTCATGATGGAGAAGGCAAGCCTAGTCCTGTTGAGCTTCAAGGGCCCTTGCTGCCCACTGCCTGGTATCCCCATCATTTGCTGCATGAGCCCATGAGCCCAGCAGGTTTATCCTGGAGATAATGTGCTTCTTTTCCTTTTTACAACAAGAGCAGACAGAGGCAGCCCAGAAAGGCATGCAGTCAGACACTTCTGCAGGGCTGGTCTGGCTCCCTCGTCCTAAGACAAAAACCACCATAAATACCTGCTGGCTGCATTTGCAGTCTCTTGGAGAAAGGGTCTCCAGGACCTGGGTCCTATTTTCCCACAACACCTACACACCAAGTGAAAGAGACCACAGGATTAAGCTGTGGTTCTTCAAAGCTGCAGATAAATATAGCATTTCACTTCTTAAGCACAATCCCCAGTGACAGGAGCTTGTCAACCTCAGCAGAGTGCCAGGGACAGTCACAGGTGAGGCCAAAGCGAGCACCCAGCACACACAGGGGCAGTCACTGCACTGTGCAGTGACTAATGACAGTGGCTAATGCCCAGTGCAGTGTCGTTAGGCCCCCATATTCAAATAACAAATAGGACCCCTGCCTCAATGAAGAATAATGATGTTGTTGCCTTCTGTCAGGTTGTCTGCAGTTTCTGATAAGTACCAGTGCAAACTGAGTTGCAGATCCCAGCACAGGTTTGCAGCCAGAAAAAGCCAATGTCCACAGTTATGCCACCCTATTCCCACAAAACTGTAAATCTCCCTAAGAGATCCAGAATTCAATGCAGATGCAAGGGGCTATGCTGGTTTTCTATGGGATGAGACAAGACTTTTCTGACCTGGTTCAAGACTTGCTGAATTTTCTATATGCACATAATAGCCAAATTGCTCACAGGTTTGGGATGAATTAGCACATGTCAGCTCAGGTTCTACTTCATACCACAGCCCCAAAAAGGAGGCACCAGCTCTGAGTTTCGGAGGATTACCTTTATCTAGAAAAAACACACAAGACAGGCAAAAGCCCAAGCTGATGCTCCTGCCCCACTCTTCTCCTTTTCCCTTGGGGGCCATGATTCATTACCAGCTGGTTTTGTTCTTAATCTGAGGTGACACAGGGGTCAAACAAAGTGGTTTGCAGGTTTTCCTCCATCCTTATCACCCTGTTGAGCCACGGCTTACTGGTCACATGCCACAGCCCTTCATGTATGAAATCCTGCAGCCTGGCCTCCTGACTGAGAGCTGGGTATTGCAGCACTTTGTAACATGGGTCTTCTATCTGGATCCACACTATCGCTGCTATTGTGGGTGGCAAACTACATGGACTCATTTGCTGAAGGAAACAGGCAGCAATATTCCCCTCACCAACTCCAGGCAGGTGTTAATATATGACATATATGTGTACTTTAACCCCAGTTTCAAAAAAACCCCAGAGATATATCATGACATCCACCCAGAGCTTAAACATCCTCCAACTCATCTCCACGCCGGCAGGTCTCACTCAGCCCTGCTTCTGACCCTGCAAGTGAAAGCTGGGGTGATCACACCAAGCCTTGCCCCTTTTGGGCTGGCTGACCCCCAGCTAAGACCAGTTCAGTCACCCTCACCTTCCCACCTGTCCTGCTGGACTCCAACAGAGCTCGCTCTTATCTCTGCATCAGGTACTGCTGAATGAACCTTGCTCAGGTGCCAGACAAAGAGGCAGCCAAGCTCAAAGCAGAAGGGATTGTGAGGATGACACAGAATTAACAGGCATCAGCATTCAGCAAGCAAGCAGAGAATGCGCCGATCTATTTTTAATGGTACAATGAGAGTGCTTTACAAAAGGATGTGTCTGGGGAGATTCTGCCCAGTCAGAGATTTGCATTCGGGTTTTTTTGCAGCAGTCAACTTCCCTTGATGTGTGGGAGGCATTTTGTCTCTTCACCACCCCACAGAGCAATTCAGACGGCCCTGGCTCAGTTTCGGCTGGAGGCTCATCCCCCTGGGTCACCTTCCTGCCCTGCTGCATCCTTCTGACTTTCCACCAGAAGAGCTGAATCTGAGGTGAGCAGCAGGTAAGGCGTAAAGGACAGCCCCAGGCTTGCTTGGCTTCTGGGTGTCAGCCCTGCTGAGCCAGCACAGCTGCCGGGGGCATCTCTGCGACGTCCCCGACAGCAGCAAAGTGGTTAACGTGGGTTTTCATGGGCTAGCTCCAGTCAGCAGTGCTGGCACCTTCTCTGCACCAGTCCTCCACTCAACAGCCTCAAGTGCCAAGCGAGGCTCTGGCTGCGCCCGTCCGCTCCCCACGCAGGGCTGCCGGCCAAGGCAGATGAAGATGGCATGAATAACTCCACTCAAGCCACAGCTCAAGGAGGACCAGGCTGCCATCGCAGGCTTGGAAATGAGGGTTGTTAGAGGCAACGCAAAAACAATCAGATGTTGTAGACACTTCTCGGTTGCTTCTTTTCAGCAGCATGCCCCAGAGATGGATGGACCCTCTTTGTCTGGAGGGTCTGGATTTCAATGGGAGACGTGTGATTTACGCAGGAACAGGTTTAACGTGTGAAAAGGGCTTGACTTGCTCGATGCAAAAAACCTGCAATGCCCTAACAGACCGAAATTCCTCCCCGAGCTTATGCTGCATCAGCTGAATTACCATGTGTTAGCTGCAGACAGCAGAGCTCCTCAGAGAACTAAATCCCCTATTAAAAAGCCGAAAAGAGGCGAGCTGAAAAGCTGGGATGCGGGCACACTGCGCACCTCCGTGCCGGATGAGTAATGTGGGTTGACAGAGACGGACCGGAAAGACGCACTGCATCATTAGCAGGGCTGGAGGACGTGGTGAGGGAGAGGATGCCAGGGTCATGCTGTCACTGGAATCTCCATACAGGATCAAAGCAGTGGTCCACCTCATTCATGTCCCCTCACCAGCACTGCCTAATAACAGGTATCCTACAAAAGCCTGAGAGAAGCAGGACGGTGGGTATTTATGGACTAGTCATGCAATAACTCAGGTTTAAAGGGACCTCAGCAGTTCAGCTGGTCCAACCCCTCTCTCCCTTAAAGGAGAACGAGCATCAACACCAGAACAGGTTGTCTTGCCCTTCTGGTTGCCAAATGACTTGTTCCCAGTCATCAGTGGACTCAGAAATAATGCTCCCCATAACTCAGCGTGCAGAAACCCTACACAGAGAGCCTCTTTTGCAAATTGCTAGAGGACCTTCAAGGACTCTAGAGAAATTCCTGAAGAACACAAGGTCTCTGCCCCAAGAAAAGGCTTTATTTAAAAAAAATACAGTGAAGGCAGACAAGACACACATGCACACATGGGGGAACCACGAGCGCTTTCTACACACAAAAAGCAACATGGAAAAAGGCATAAGAGGAGCGCAAAGAAAAGAGGGAATCAAAGGAGGATTTCCAGCCCCAGATAGGTTCTTGGGAGTCTCTTAAGAAAGTTTCAGCTTAATGCACACAGTCCCCGCATTTCTGTCCTGTTATTGCTCCCTGTTTACAACAGGAGACTCTGTACTGGACCAGCTTCCAGTGAGCACCTCCAGGTTCTCCTCTGAACCCAGCCTGGGCTAGCACTGCACCTATCTTCTGAAATGCTGATCCTTCCAAGACACCATGCAAACAATATCTCTCACTTTAGGAAACTGAAGATCCAAAGCAGCAAAACCAACCCCAAAGAAGCCCTGGGCAAAGCAAAGGAAGAAGCCTCCTGCACACCAACCTAGATTATCTTGTCCAACTGGGTCTAGAAAACCTCAGAGAAGAGCCAAATAGCAGAGAAATAGAGCCAGCCACCCTACAGGAGCCACGGCAGCATAGTCTGGGCAGGGCTCTGTGCCGTGCACAGCCCCCCACTGTGGCCCACCTTCACTCTTACTCTCCTTTCTTGAAGTGGAGATGGTTGAGAGCCAAAGGAGCCTCTTGGACAGCACGGACCCAAAGGTTTGGGGTAGAAAGTCTAGAAACATCTCTTGGAAGAGAAAGAGAGGTTTTCCTCTCCATGAACTCATGCTGAAGAGGAGACAGGGTGACAAAAGCACCGACTATGACCAGAGCTTGGTATGTTCCACCATGGTCTCAGCTGCTGGCCCTCTTCTGGCAAAACAACTGTCCCGTGGGGATGAGACACATGTCATGGTCTCCCCTGCCACCAGATGAGCAGGCAAAGCCATTGCTGGGGTGCACTACACCACCCACTGTCCCCGCAGGAACCTGCACTACCACTAATCACACCACGAGCTCTGTCTGGCTTTGACAGCAGCCCCTGACACCAGCACTGCACAGCATCTTGGCACGGTCAGTTTCTACCCTCCCTCATACTCCCCTGGCTGTGTTATAATCCTGCACACGAAAATACACCCAGGTCTCCTGAGTAAGCTTGAGAAAATCTCGAGCGGAGAGCTTGTTTAGCTTCTTATCTGATGAATGCTCCCAGGCCACTCACCTCCCTTCCCCAAGCCTGACATAATTACGTCAGGTGCCTCCTTCCCACTGGCATCAGGCGGGACAGGTGTATCTTCAGAGAAGAAATGTAAAGCTTGAAAAACAGGTTTTAAAACCCAGAGGGCATGGGGATGCAGAGGAGTGCCGAAGCTTTCCCCACGGGATGACTGCATTGCCGCTCTGGCTGCAGGAGTTTCTCTGCATAGCAGCAAGGAAAAGAGTGCAGTGAGACCCGGAGATCGTGAGCACCTGGGAATTTCTGCAACCATCTCCCCCTTAACACTGCCATTAAACACGTGGCAGAGGGCAAAAAGGTCTACAGACTCTCCCAGTGCAGCATCCTGGCTGCCCTCCTGGGAGAGATGGGTCAGCATCCACAAGCTCCTTGTCTTCATCACCTCGTTCTCTACCAGATTCAGTTTGCTGGCACTGTTTCAGTATGATGGCAACATCCTATGAGCCTGCACCATAAATCAGGGCTGCCAAACGCTGGAGCGCCTCCTTTTCCTCCTTCCATTCCTGATAGTGTGGACATGGTCTGCACCTGACTGTGCTTAGGGCTTTGGGAGCCGAGCTGCGCACCAGAGAAATTAACCTCTGATCCCGAAGAACAGCCTTGTTTAAAGGCAAGGAAGCAAATCCAAAGAGGAAAAACCCCCATCCCTCACTTAGATTACAACAGCTGGTGCAGAGGTAAAGGGTAGGGATGGAATGGGGACTCACTCATATTCATGCCAAGAGAAGTCACTTCAGAAATCCAGAGCCACAATGGGTTCCCAGCCTTTGGGGGGGTTTCCAGCCTTTGGAGATTTCCTGGGCGAGGACAGGGTCGCACAGGAGAGAAGCAAGTTTTCTCCCACCTCTTAAGATCCAATTTGGCAGCATGGGACAGACACTACTGCTTAGTCCTAGCCAGCCCTCAGGGGTGTTTTCGTAGTAAAAGTGATGTTGCATTTAATTTTAGGTGAATATAAGCTCTCTAAAGGCTCAGTGGCTTTCTCAGCCAAGTGCCTGGCACCCAGCAAAAACACACTCTGCAAACACAGTGCAGTATTTGCAAGAATAATCTCCATGCAGACTCCCCAGTGAATGCTCCTAAGGACTCTGGCCACTTTGCTCAGCTCTCCCAAGCTTAGCTGAGGCTAGATTTTAAATAACAATGCTAGATCCAGGTTTTCCTTACCTTATGTCTAAGCAGGGACAACTGAAAACCACGGAAGGACAATCTGTTGGGTTAGAAGACTTTTGGTGTGAGCTGCTGTCATCTCAGCTTGGAAACCTTCCAGCCTCAGGTTTGCGCCTCTCAATTGTGTTGCCAATGGGCCAACAGCACGAATTTCTGCCTACTGCCACTGCAAAGAGGCACCTGGGCATCCCTGTGCTGCTCACACTCTCGACTGTCCGCTCTTGCCCCAGCCATTTGGATAATCCTACACATCCAGGCTCTGCCACTGCGGCTGTGCCGGGCAAAACTGGCGACAAGACACCTGCAAAGTCCTTCAGGGTGTTTTAAAATCCCGAATACGCTGTGGCCAGGAGGATTTTCCTGGTGCCACAGCTTATTCCGTTTTGGGAACTGTTACAAGCAAAATCAAAGCAAGTGCAGAAACCCCCACGCAGACCCAAACCCCAACAACCCTCTTCTGCAGAGAGAGTCCTCCCGGCACGGACACCCTCCAAAAACAAGCACACAGAGGCAAGGCCAAACCCAAAAGCACCAATTCCCATGCATCGAGTCCTCCTGAAAACAAAGCTTTCCGCAGCCGCGTTTGGGTGCGTAGGCAGCCATGCCCGGAGCCTTTGCCTCAGCGCAGGAGGATGAGACAATGCAAGCCAACGTCAAACACCGCTCCACGGGCAAGCTGCTCTCAAGGTTATCATGGCCCCTGCACTGCCAGGCACAATCCTCAGCGCTACCTGTTCGGGCTGCTTGGATATCTCGACCCTTTCCTGTGGGAGAGGGGTCTGCCTTGTTACCCCAAATCAGAGGGAGATGGAACCTCTGGCAACCATTCCCAACGCATTCGTCATTGCCAGCTGCTTGGGACAGGGATGGTCTCTCCTACATATGCTTATGCAGCGCCCAGCTCCCACCAGGGAGCTGTCGATAACTACCGCAATACGAGGGATAAACGCATCCATGCCTAGAAAAATCCAAATATCCCTATCAGAACAGCACTGCACCGCATTCTTCCTTCTAACGAAACCGCAAATTACTGACCTGTGCACAGAGCTCCCCCAATGCAAGCTGAAGCACTGACATCAGCTTTTGCTGTTGCTCAGGAATTTAATTCTGGGGGAGGAGAAAAAGGAGGGGGGAGCAGGAAGGAGAAGGAACTTATTTATCAATAAGGGAAATAACCAGGAATCTTTAAAAACAAACAACGCTCAGCACAGAAAGCGACATTTACCACTGTATAATGATTGAGGGTGCGTAAGGGGTGATCAATCAGTCCAGCCACATTAGGGGAGGGGGAGAGGATTATTTTAAACGAGCAGCTTAACTCATTAATCGCGAGCAGCGCCTTTGGAGCCGCAGCAGTGAAGTGTTGCATGAAAACCCCCGCTGCTGAACACATGCCGGCTTCGTTTAAACGCCAAGGACACAGGGCGACACTCCAACCTCTTTCATCATCAGAAAAACCACAGCGCTGTTAACACCGATTCCTCCATCACGAGCCCTCAGCCC
>VZTF01000258.1:624485-643054 GCA_013397755.1 Cnemophilus loriae
CGGGCGCTGCGCCCCGGGGCCGGCGCAGCTGCGGGGCCGCGGTGCCCGCGGGGAGAGCGGCCCGAGCGGCGAGGCGCCTCCCGGGGTGAGCCTCCAGCCTGGGACAACGCCGGAGCCGCGCTGCTCCTGTCAGAAAACGCGCTGCCGTGTATTGTATTTTTGGGTCATGGATGGTTCCCGGGTTGCAAGGGTGAGCCGAGCGCTCTCCCGCAGCCAGGGCCACCCCTGCCGCCCGTCAGCGCCGTGCCTGCTGAGCCTGGAGCAGCGGGGACCGGCAGGGCGCCCCACGGGACTCATTCTCTCTGGGGTGCCGAAGCTGGAGATGGACAGGCATAGAGGCACTCTGGTCTCGGAGGGTGGCATGGCAAAGTGTGACCAAAAATGCTGGGGGCTCAGGAGGAGCCTGACCCACAGGTCGGCTCCTGGATGGATGGAGTGGGCTGACCCCCATCCTGCTGCGGGTTCACCAAAGAACTGGGCAACTGGCCTGTTACACGGCAGGGGTTTTTCTCTGCCCTTGGCCCTGGCCTGGCAGCTCCAGCTTAGAGAGGGATTAGGGTTTAGAAGCTTAGGTTTTGCTGGTGCTTAGGAAATGAAGGGAACCTTCCTCCCTACCGATACGGATGCCGGATGTTTTAAAATTAACTCTCATGTCTCCAGACACGCAGCCGGCAGCTTGCTCAAGAAGAACGTCGAGCTCCCACAGTAACTGGCGGCAAAATCTTTCCCAGAAATGTCATTTCTCATAAAGCACCAGGGGTATAAAACCCTGTGATGCTAAAAAGTCTCACTCTCCCCATTGCATAAGCAATGCTGAGTTCATGCCCTTCTCCTACTGCAGAAAATCAGCTCACCCAAAGCTGTCAGCAGGGAAACTTACAAAACCAGGGCTATTGTACCTAAACTCATGGGTTTCGGCCCAGTTGTCATACTCAGTGGCAAGATGCTGGGGTAGCATAGGCACTCACTTCTTTAGCGGCACGGGAACACTTGGTCCTGGTGGGAACTGGAGCAGCAGCATGACCAGCATGGCTGGAACGAAGCCTTTCCTGCTGGTTTTCCTGCCCAGCTCCCTCCTTGTGGCCATGCAAAACACCCAGAGGGGAAAACCTGAGAGAGTTCTCTTGCCTCAGCTTCGGACTGTTTCCTCCCCTAGCCAACACCCCATTTCAGGGGTAAAATAGGAAAAAAGAGGGGGAAAGGAATGAGTCTGAAAATCCCAAAGCTTCCTCATAAAAGCTCTTATCTAGGCAGAGAGCCATGAGCTCACAAAGCCTGCTGAAAGAAGAGGATTTAAACAGTTTTTTTCCAAACTCCAGTTAAAATCAATGTTTCCAATGCTGGACCTGGCACATCACAGATGAGCATCCCAGATCAGCTGTTGGGAAGATTGCTCCCTGTCCATCCAGTGGCATGGCACAAGGGAGGACAGTGGGAACCAGATGTGAGAAGGATGTCGAGCTTGCAGCAGGCAAGGCATGGGGAGCTGATGAGGATGAGGCAGAGGATGGAGTGTCCTGAGGGACACCCTTGGACTGTTCATTCCAGCAAGAGACCAAGCTGAGCTCCCTCTTGAGCCTTCATCCCTGACAACCTCTCCTCAGCTAAACCATGGATGCTCCTGCTGCATCCCTGGATGATGAGGACACAGGAGATTCGACCCACACAAAATCCCCATTGGCAGCAAATACGAGGAACAGCTCCAGCGGGGCTGGGGACCAGTGGGACACGGGTTCTCACGGCCATGGGAGAGGCTCCAACCCACGAGCCCTGCATCTCTCCCACACCCACTGCTTCTGCGCGAGGTGCTGCAGCCAAGTGCCTGGTGGGGAGAAACCAAAACAAATGATTCACTGCTGCTAAACTGCTCCCAGGATCACAGAGGCCAGGAGCAGGCAGTGACTGACGCTTAAAAAACCTCACCTGCCTCCCAAAGCTGGGAGCTAACCCTGTTTAGATCCCAATCCTGCTCAACCTGATATTCTGGTGTTCAGATGCGGACCCACGGCTACATGGAAGTGGGCAGCCAGCCTGAGCGAGGGCAGCGCTGCAGGCACACCTGGTCAGCTCTGGATGGCTTGGGTCATCCCTATTACCCCTGTTCTCCCCAGGGGAAATTAAGCTGGGAGAGCCAGGGCAATGCTGTAATGGTCAGGCAGGCAGAACAAAGCAGCCTCGTCTCTAAGCTCCATCTACCAGATGTGAATCTATTGTCTCAGCCCCAGGGCCATCACACCCCCCTCTCCATCACAACCATCATGAGCTGAGCAAAAATTACACAGCAAGTTGCCTATGGCTAAAGGAAAGCGCTTTGTTTCAGGTAAAGCACTTAAAAAATAAGTCATGCCACTCCAGTTTTTCGTCTTTCCCAGATTTCAGGCACATCCAAAGATGGATTGCATCCCAGCTATGTGTTTCAAATGCAAGTTATGCTTGTAGACGTAATAGTTCTTCCTAAAACGTTTTCCAGGCCCCCTAATTGCCATGGCAGGCCAAGTGCAGAAGAGCGCAGCAGAGCCTCCCGCATGCATCCTGCAGGGATTAAAATTGGAACCTGATCATGAAGGAAAACTCAAACTAGGAAAAAGGAATTGCTGCCAAACCAACTTTCTCATCCATCAAAAAGGAGAGACTTTTGTCAACTTGCAACTTCTTTAAATGGCCAAATAACATTTTTTTTAACCTATCCTGGTTATTTAGATGCAGTTCCTCGCATCACGGGCTGAGCCAGCATCCCATCACCCTTGATCAGCAGGGCTGGCTGTGGCACAGGACACTGTGTTCCCACTGCAGGGGGTACTGGCACCTCAAAACTGTGCTGGTAGCTGAGGACAAAGTCAACCCTTGGGTTGGCATGGCTCTGCTTCTTCCAGGCTTAGTTGGTTCCACCACATGTGTGCCTGTCACCCTTGCTGTGATGTCCTGGAGTGAGGCAAAACGTGATGCTGGAGGAAGGGGCTTGTCAGGCTTCCTGTCGCCCTGTTCTGCAAAGAAATGTATTGACCGTGGTGAACTCTGCATCAACTTTAAGAAGGGCATCACTCCCCTTTTTGGCACCTGTCCATGTTCTCCCCAGCTCTCCCACCTCATGGCTGGGATGGAGCCCCGCACAGATCCCTGTGCCTGCCACCTTCTTCCTGCAAAGCCCAAAATGGTGTCACTCTGAAGAGAGCTGACATGCTTGAGCAGGCAAAAGGCACTTGCAGCATCACCAGGCAGGTGTGTTTCTCACACGGGGGCTGCCCTGGATCTGTCTCCACTTTCCCGATAGGAGTATCTGCCTGTGTGCAGCGTGGCTCAGCCCTCGCAGCGTGCAGAGCTGTGCGTGCACGTCGCAGGAGCAGCTACTGTGCAGTTAATCGCAGAAGGAGCGGGCTGGAGGGCTGCATGCTGTGCCATTCAGCTCAGCACATGCTGCAGAAGCATTCATTCTGTAGCTCTGACTGTGCCGCAAGGCGCTCCTGCCAAAGGGGAAGAGGAAAAGTAAACCATCATACACTGAATAAATTCCCTCTGATTCCCTCCGCCCCGGACATATCGGAGAAAAGCTGGGCAGGAGCATGGAGATGTGCCAAACGCGGGGCATGGCTGCTGAGTGCTGGCACGATGGGTCAGAGTCAGGGGATGGGAGGGGTGGAGGAGCAGGACCTTTGCACCGGCATAAGCTGTAGTGACGGAGGAGCCGAGGCTGGCTGCAGCAGCCAAGCTGCATGGAGGCTTTACAAGTAACACCCCTCAGGTGCAGGAAGCGTTCCTGCTCCTTCACCCCCAGTGCTGAAATGGAGTGCCATGTTGGCCCACATGAAGACTTGCCCTGGGTAGTGAGGGTAGGTAAGGGGCTTAGATGTGCCTAGAAGCTGTCCGGGGTCATATTCACTCCTCTGAAGGCAGAGGGAAAGAGACAAGAGAGAGGACAGGGACAGGGGAGTGGGAGAGAAACCAAATTGTTTCATTTTAGTATATCCAGGTCTTAAAAAATAATCACCGCCCAGCATTCTGGGACAAGGCATGGTCTTTCTTCTCTGTATGTGAATTGGGGATGGGAAAAACATTACCCTGGGCCAGAAGGCAGCATGGAGCTGGGCTCCATGCAAGGGTCTCTCAGGTCTAGACCCTTTCTCTGTACCCTTGTGCTGGTTTTTGTTAGGCTGCTCACCAGTTGCTAGGGTTTTTTTTGTTTTGCTTCAGTCATTTTCACTGATGAGAGCATCTGCTGCCATCTGTGCCTCCCCCTCCTCCCCCCGGCAGGGCTGCGCACCGCCGTGGTCTGCCTGCAGAGCCAGCCGCTCTTCACTGTCCAACCTGCACACGGATGAGGGGATGGAGAGGAGGGAAGAGGCAGCTCCATCACCGCCCTGCTCTTCCCCTGTGTTTGCCAACCATAGCTGGGCACTGCTGCAATTGTACCTGCCCAGGACAGCACAGTGCCAAGGTCCCAGAACTTGGTGGCTCTAAGCAAGTCTGCAGTTCCTCCTCTGAGAAGCCATCAACCCATGAGACAGTGTTGGAGGGGAAAACAGAGATGAAAGAGCTTTGGTAAGGTCACCCAGGACATCAGCACATGGCTGGGAAGGGAGGTGAGAGTTGCTACTTGCTGGCAGTGTGACTGCCTCCTGGCCCACGAAATGCCTGGGAAGCAGGGCTGTGATGCTACCGCACAGTCGGCTTTTGCTGGAGGATTACACCCCCCATAGCAGAATAGAGATCGCCATTTGCGTCTCTGACTGTTAATTTGGGTATCCAGGATAATAGCTGCTCCAGGCCTGACTCATCATGCTCTGCCTGCACGCCTAGCCCCTCATCCCAGGCAGGGGAACCGCCGGATGTCGACACTGGGCTGGGAGGTCCTTACCTGAATGAGCTCCATCTCACGTTTATTACTGCCAGCCCATAGATAAAGGAGAATTGCGGGATCGTATTTACCAACCAAACCCAAACCAGTTCACCCCAGCTAGGACTGCTGTCTGCAAACTGGCTTGGTGGCATTTGTGCAAAGGTGGCATCCCCGAGCCCTGCGTGGCAGCGGGGGCACAGGCTCGGCTGAGCACTGGGACTTGCATAAGCACGGCAGGGTTTGCTCACGCACTGCTTGGCTCCCAGCCACCTTTCCCTGCCAGCGTGGAGGGTAAATGTGTACCGGTGCCCGGGCCCTCGCCTGACGCACATGTCCCAGCTGGCACGAAGGGGCACATCCCTGCGGAGGGCTGGGGACCCGCTCGTGGCTGGTTTTAGGAGCCACCCTCACCTCACAACTGCGTCTTGCACAAGCCAGCGCTTGCCCTGTGTAGGGGGTCGCAGCTCTCCGGTGCCGGGGCTTGGGGCGGGGAGTCCCGGAGACGCGTGGATGGATGGACCTGCGCTCCTTGCCAGGGGCAAAGCGCCCGGAGCTCCGGGCCCGCCCAGAGGCCGCGGAGATGGGCGGTGCGCTGCCGGCTGCGGTGCAGCGGTGAGAGAGGGCCCTCTGCCTGCCTCCCGCAGCCTGGCAGCTCCAGCTCGGCTCGGACACCCGGCTCCCTGCCTCCGTGACCTTCTCCTGGGTGCTGGCGCTGCCCTCAGGGTCCCCCCGCAGCCGTTTCATCGCGGGGCTGAACGAGCCCCGTCCCGAAGCATCTCCTCCTCGGACGACGGTGCTCCTCACCAGCCTCGGCGGCCTTTCCCCAGGCTCACCCCAAACGCCTTTCAGATACCAGGGGCACAAAATCAGCACAGGTGTTTTAGGCACAATTGCACAATGTCGCCTAACAGGGAACAATCGCTCCCCCCGAGCTAAACAAAAAGCAAAAAGCAATCCTCATCAAGCTGTCAGGCTCAGTTTCCCGAAGGAATACAATTAAATCTTTAAATGGCAACGTGACCGTCAGTTCTTCCCCATCTCAAAAGATGCTTCTCAAGCTGCGTTCGGCTGTTCCTCTCTTCCACCCCCTCCTCACAGTTTTCCTTCCCGCGGCGGAGTGCAACAGAGGCTGCGGCTTCGCAGCCAAAAAAAAAGTGCGATTTGGAGAGAGTGGCGCGACGTTGTGAGTGGCAGAAGTGAAAAGGCAGAGAAGCAACTCTTGAAAGCCTGCCTTCTGCCGCGGCGGGTGTCAGCCTTGGCAAAACCTGAACTTCCAGAATTTTCTTGCAAAATTAAAAAAAAAAGAAAAAAAGAAAGAAAAAAAGAAAGAAAAAAAAAAAAGAAAAACAATAGAGGACCTGTCAGATTTGGCTGCTGCTTTTCTTTCCCTTGTTCCCTCAAAATGAAAGAAGTTCTTTCTTTTGCTTAACAGCACAGTTGGTGCAATCTGGGATGTACATGCCTGACAGTAAATGGGGATGTAGTTTTGCCGTCTCAGTTTGGGGTTCCCTGACACTGACAAGATGAAAAATGAATGCTGAATACCTTGATGGTGCTTCACTTGGAAGACCCGTGCATGTTTTTTTCTTTTTTTTCTCCCAAAGAAGGTTGGAAATCTATGGGTCCCCCTTATTTCCCCTATTTTGGGGGTGCTTTCCTCCTGCTGTGCATTTGGAGGGACTCCATTAGAGGGGAGACGCTAAGAGAGAGGAAGGGAGAGCACAGGAGCTTTGCTGCCCCACAGCCCAGAGCTGCAGGTGGAGCCGAGGCGAGGGCTGTTGTGGAGCTGAGCATGTGCTGGGGTCGGTCATCCTATCCTCCACGCACAGGGTTACTGCACCCTTCTTGCTACACTGTTCTTGTCCATGGCGGGTCTGGGTGGACCTCCAGCCTGCTGCAGCACAGCAATTTCACCTCCTACAACGTGGGTAACAAACAATAAATATGATGGCTACTAATAATAGTCCTCCCTCTCCATCCCCGATGGGTTATACATGCAAAAAATGCTGCCGAGTCAGTTCAATATTTCCCCTGGTTCATTAAACCAGCATCCATTTTCCTGCAGATAAGATGGTCCTTCCGGGGAAGGGATGATGATAACTCATTTGTCACACTTGTTAAATGTAGAAAAGGCTGGCTTTGGGTCACTTCCAGTTTTGTGTCAGCTCTGCCTTTATCTGAGCAGCCCCATGCCTCCATGCCAAGCAGGGTGGCTCTCTCCTGTGTAGCACAGGAGATGGGGACAGTGGCATTGTCCCTGCAAGATTTCCTAGAGCTGGGGGTGATCTCTGAGTCCAAAAGCACTTGCAGTGTGGCTCACATGAGTCCCAGCTCATAGAAAGGAATGCACTCCCTATTGCAAGAGATGCCGTTGCTCCCACAGGGATCTAAACCTGCAGCTTGGAACCCCTGGCACTGCACACATGGTGACTCTGTCTGAGTTATCCCTGAGCCCATCCAGCTGCGCTTTTGTTTGAAAACAAACAAAAAGCTGGAAAGCTTTTGAGCTGAAAAGCTTGAGAGGTGTGATGGGGAAGTATGCCACGCCAAGACCTTGGACACAGCCAATGTGAGCTTAATGCATGTGCAGGGGGCAGGAAAAGGGGATACAACCTCATCTCTGTGCCTCTTCTAACCTTGGAGGATCCTGGGATGGTTGGTCTGGGTCTTGCCTTAGGTAGCACTGGCCCAGCAGGATATAATTTGCTCCAATTACCAGGTGCCAGGTCAGGGTGGCTGCGATGTGAGTCATTTTGGCTGTATCCTCTTTGGGGGCATTGCCATCATGACAGGCCACCTCCTTCCTCAGCCTGGGACGAGGACTGGCTATAGCCCCTACATATGTTAGGGTGGAAACGCCCATGGCCATGACCCCTCAGGTCTTGGTTCAGGGAAGGGAGCAAGAAGCAACCAAGAGAGGCTGGGAAGAGCATTGACCTCTGAATGAGTGATCATAGAGCAGTTCATGGTTGAGATACTTTCAGGGCACCATACATCGCATTGCCAACTGAAACTTCGCTGCAAAACAGACCCCTGATCTGGTTTGGTGTGGAAATGCTCTCCAATGAGCAGGGAGCAGGGAGGACTGCAGGTTTTTCTGCCCATAGCTCCCCCTATAAATGAAGCCCAGGACAGGATGAAGGTGTGGAGATCTGAGCAGGAAGGAGATGACATCTTATGATGCTTTCAGGGAAGCATCTTCATGATCTGTCCCCACATCTCACTATGGCACATCCCTCACTGAGCACAGCCCAGAGACAGCCTGCTGATTTAACCATGCACTCAGCAGATGATGAAGTGTCCTATGACAGCCTGTCTGCATTCCCCATCTCTTGCTTCACCTTTGTTTTCAGGGTGGGTGCAAAGGTGGATCCTGGTGCCTTCTGCTGGCTCCATGGCTGGTCTGCAGTGATTAGTGCCCCTTGGCATGAGGTCATCTTACAGCTGGAAAAAGATGAGGCAGCTGTGGCTTATGAGATGAGATGGAGGGTCAGAGGGGCTGATAGGCTGTGTTTTAGTCCTGGTCTTGCCATTCATTTATGGGTGTTTTCAAGTCAGGGTGTGTTGATTTGCAGCACAACAGGCAGCTGCAGGCAGCTATCGGGCAGGGTTCTGCACTCCTGCCTGTTTCAGTGGCAAACACACATCGTCTCTGAAATCTGGCTCTTCATAATGACCCTGGGAAGTGCTGCAGTAGCAGCAGGTTCAGACTGCGGAGATTTATTTCTCTCTTCAACGTTGGTCCTAGCAGGAGATGGGGGCCCTGCCCGCTCGGCTGCCTTTGCCTGCTTGCCATAGATCTTCCATCAAGGAGTCACTGAGGTCTCTGCTCTTAAATCTGGGTCTGTGCTCTCCTTCACGGCTGCATGCGGCCCCGACCTGCAGCAGCATCCCTCACTCCTGCTTTAAATCTCTCCGGAGCAGCTGCTGGTGACATTAGCATTTTCTCTTGCCAGCCCATAGAGACCAGGAGCCCAGCCCTGCTAAGGAATGAATTAACCCAGCAGTATCACATATCAGAGGTATCTTTTTATTGACTGTTTACAGAAATACAGTAGCACTCCACTTAGGTGGCTTAGGCGAGTTCTCCAGAAGGTGCCTTCCTTCTCAGCACTGCTCGGAGAGATCCCAAGGAGAAACCTGCCCTTTAACACTTTGGGGTTTCTCTGGAGGCTTTGGGGCTCCCCAGCATGAACTTCCTAACACCTTCAGCTCTCCAGGGGTTGGGAGTTGTTTGAACCAGTGGATGAAATTCAAGAGAAGAAAAGGAAAAGAAACCCCCACAAGCTGGGGGTGGTGGGGCAGTCTGAACACACCTGATATGTTGTGAGCCAGCCCTGCCATGATCCCCATCCATCACAGTATGTGTCTCCAGCTCCACAGGACCCCACTGCTCCCCAGAGCTCAGCTGTCTGCTACTAAGTGTGTGCAGCTCTGGGCTTTGCACGCTCTTTTCACACAGCTTGTTGGCCATAAAATAAATATTTCTTAGTCTAGTTTTCTTCCTGTACATGTGTAAGAGCGAGACCCTTTCCTTCAGCTGTTCACATACCATTTCAGGGCAAGAAGGGTATGCTCAGCTGGGCTGATAAACTAATTTAACTTTTATTTATGTATTTAATTGATTTTTTTTTTTGGCAATCAAGGTGTAGTGGTTGGTTTGTTTTGTGTGTCCTTGCTACAAGAAACTGCAGACACTTCTGGCATAGAGGCATTTTGGCGGCGGCAGCTGCTGTTGGCCTCACTCAGTAGTCAGTGAGAGGGTATCGCAGGAAGATGAAGATAAGGATGATACAGAAGGTGGCAAGGGCTGAGCTGGTGATGTTAAAAAGCCGGGCTGTCTTGGCATCTTCAACTGCTCCATTTAAGTCATTGAGGAGTTTCTTATCCCGGACCTGAGACAAAAGGATAACTACATAAAGTAATTGCAACATGTATGAAAGATTCAACTTGTTTCAAGCAACAGCCACAAAACCCAATGCATCTGTACATGGTTAGATGTACAGCAGATGAGGGCTGGGCTGGCCCTCCTTGTATTTGAGCACTTGGGATTCCATAAAAAACCCTGAGGTGAGGTTTGCATCCCGTCTCTGCTATGGGTTGAGCTTGTGAAGCCAAGCACTGTAATACCTGGGGGCTGGAAATTCTTGGAAGCAGGGAAGACCTGCAAGAGTGACCCATTGCTGTTACCAGCCAGGCGAACCAGGTCCCCATGGTCCCCGGAGTGGGGCAGCGTCATCTGGAGCCTGAGGGTGCACAAAGGAACTGAGATGCCATTGTGCACCCCAGGCACACGGGCACTAAAGCACACTTCCCACCATGTCACAGCACCCTGGCCCTGCAGCACCAGGCTTTGGCTCACCCAGCCCACAAGGGAGAAGGCTGGCTGCAGTTTTGGTGTGCATCCCCGTGCCTCCATCTGCACTGAGGGGCTGAGCGGGTGAAACCTGGCACAGCATCCTACTGCAGCTCCAGGGCTGCGCACGAGCCTCCAGCATATTAAGTAGTCCTGGGTTAATGAGTTCCTTTCCTTTTGCAGGTCTTATGCGGATTGTGTAGCATCTCTGCCACAGGCAGTTTTCTATTCTGACACCACAGTCTACTCCCTTCATTATCCTGCGGGCTGGGATTTTTATGGGCTTGCCTTGGGATAGCTCTGCAGTGGGCGATGATTGTGCATGTCCATGTCACTAGCCTGTCCCCACCTCCTGCAGGCTGCCAGGCAGTGCATGGCACTGCCAGGCAGCAATGCCACTAGCGGGCATTACCGATGTACTAGCGACAGCATTACCAGGCAGCAGATGGCACTGCAAGGCAGCAGATGACACTGCCAGGCAGCAGTGGCATTACCAGGCAGCATGTGGCATTACCAGGCAGTGGATGGCACTGCCAGGCAGCACGTGGCACTGTAAGGCAACGATGGCATTGCAAAGCAGCAGACGGCACAGCTAGGCAATGATGCTACAAGCAGGCAGGAATGGCACTACAAGGTGGTGGGTGGCACAGCCAGGCAGGCAGCGATGGCACGGCCAGGCAGCTGATGGCACTGTCCACTAGCAGCAGCTCTGCAGTTGGATCTCAGCAGAGGAGGGGTCAGACTCCACTGCTTCTTAGCAGGGATATGTCCCTGTCCCCAGGCTGCCCCATCAGCCAGCACTCAGCAGACTCGGGCAGCTGGAGCCACAAGGATGTGGGACAAAAGGACCAGGACACTTGACCCCTCATCCATTTCCCGTATGCAAGGGGGGTGCCCAGGGTGTGGCAGGGCCTGCCCCACTGCCCGCTCTTGGGTGGGGGTTGTGGGGAGTGGGGCTGTGAGCCCTTTGCCTGCCCTCCTGCCAGCAGTGAGTGCCCTGCTCGGGCCGGATACTGGATGTTGGTGGCAAGCTGCAAAAACCAGCACCAGAGTCAGACTGAGGAATATTAAAAGGCTTTTATCAATCAGGAGCTTTCCGAAAAGACTCTGTGACAGATTCAGACCACATCTTACGGACTTCTCTTTCTTCCTCCTGCAGTGCTTACCCACAGGGCTGTCCTGAAAGCCTTCTGCAACCTGCTGGACATGGGGAAGGGTTTCCCACTGAGTCATGCTGGTTCACAGGGCCTCCAAAACTGCATCTCAGACCCTCAAGTGGCATTCCTTTTCTCCATCACACCAATGAGGACCTCTCTGCACAAGCAAACCCCGATCTTCTGAACTGTGGGTAGGGAAGCTGCTGTTGGCGTGAGGCCCACAGGATCTGGTGCTGGCAGGCACATAGGCAACAATGAGCTTATTTTTCATACTTGTATTAAATCAAACGGTGCCACGTCCTCAGCCTCTGATGTGCCCTGCTTGTGGGAGCCTGTAGCTGGAGCCATCTACCTATTGCTCTGCTGTGGAGTACTCAGCTCAGCATCCTTCTGGGATCGAGAAGAGGGGACAGTCACAAACTGCACGTGTCTTTGGGGCACACTTGGCTGGAGCTCTCAGCAGAGGAGATGATCTCTGGGAAGGCAGCAAGCCTTTCTGTATCAGCTGAATGTCCGGGATGACTCACATTTGAAATTATTCAGTAAGTTTAACATCCTTCCAAAAACCCCTGGGCTCAGCAGCACCAGGCATTTGGCAGCTCCTCATGCACTGGTGAGAAACCCCAGAGGTGCTGGATTCAGGCCAGAAATACCGCTTGCTGCTCCCAGCAGACTCTTTGAAGCTCTCACACACTTCCTTCTTCCCAGCGATGGGGCTGCCTCAGGCAAAACCTACACAGAGCAAATGCCTTTTGCCCCTTCCTCCACTGTAACCCAGTGCTCTCTGCTGCAGGCAAGCTGGTGTTTGCTGTCAGTGTTTGCCAGGCAGACAGAGGTTCCTCCAGCAGACCGCCATGGCTGGCACACCGAGCTCTGCAACCCTCCCGCAGCCAAGCCACTTTACCTTTGTGGGGCCAGTTCCTCTCGGCCCCAGGAGCTCTCTCCTACTCCTCACCTCCTGTTCCTCCTGTCCCTGGGGCGCCCTACAACCCTAATTTCCATGCTCAGCCTTCTCCAGTGCTCCCAGCAGCCTCTCCCAGTAGCACTTCCCACCTGACACCAGCTCACACTCGTGACTGGTGCTTTATAGCCCTTTCCCACGACACACTTCAGCAGCGCCTCTCCTTGATTTTCCCATGGCTCTCCCTCTGGGCCTGCTCCTGTCATGCTGCTGCTGCTGCTGAGCATCTGTGGTGAGGGGTGCCTGGGGCTGCCCTCTCCCCAGTGACACAATTTCCTTACAGTTCATTTTTTTTGTCCCTTCCACCTCTTCTCTTTCCTGTTGTTTGGGTCCAAACGGTGGTGCGATGGCCGCCTTTGACTCCTACCAAAGGGAACCCAGCTGCCTCCTCTCCCTGCACCTCCAGCTAGTTCCACCCACACACTCCTGCCAACCCCTATGGCTTCAGTGGTCACCCTCATGAAAATCATCCCTGATTGCCCATAATCATTTATATTGAAATGGAGCCTCTAAGCACCAGACAAGTGCAAGGGCCCCTGTGGCACAAAAGCGCAATGAAAAGGAGTTTCTCCTTACAAACTACTCACAGCTCCAGCCTCCCACATCTCTCCAGGGCAGCCTCGCCTCCTCCTGCATGGCCTCGCACCCCTAGATGCTTCCAGATGTCTACCTTTAACGTCCTGGTGTGGCAACTGAGCCAGGCTCTGGAGGAGCTCTCCTGGAGAGCAGATAAGTGTTTCAGCTCCTTCCCTGCTTTGTCCTTAAGGAGATGCTGGTGTCTTTCTTACAGCTCAGCTTCAGCTTTTCCTATTTTCATGCTCCTGTGGCCACCATCATCATAATGAGCTGGCAGCTGGTGCACGAGATTCTGGGAGCCCTGGAAGCTGATTCCTTCCATAGCCAGAGAGATGAAGCATGGTGAGGGACAGGTCCTCAAGGTCACAAGGCTGAACCCCCACCCCAGACCCAGGTGTGATGTTTTCTTAGTCACAGGCTCCTCTCATCATCCCTTTGACCCTTCTCACCTTGCCTAAAACTAGATGGGGATTTTTGGCCCTGCTTTGCACTGAGATGACTGGGGTGTGAGGATAAAGCACCTCCAAGCACTACGTGGTGGCCTCTTTGGAGATCCCCCCCTGGATAAGGCAGAGCTCACCTCTGATCCAGGCTGGCAACTTACACAATTTCTTTCTTCTTCCATGCCTGTCCTTACATGAAGCACAGCCAGCTTTTGTGCTCTAACATGCAAACCTTTCTGCTCTCCTTTCCCACCAGTAAAAGGTGGTGTGGCCTTTCCATCCATCCATCCATCCATCCATCCATCCATCCATCCATCCATCCATCCATCCATCCCTACTTGCCTGTCACCTCCCTGCTGCTCACTTTGTCTTCCAGTATCTCCATCTACTGTGTCCTCCCACACCTCCAGCATGCTAGTGCCCAAGGGTTCTTTCTCTCCTTCCTCTCATCACTGTCCTCTGTCCTTTGTTTCCTTGAGGTTTTACCTTCTGCTTCCTCTCCAAGTGCTCCCCTTGGCTCCTACCACCCCACTCCCTTCCTCAGCAGTCACCTCCCCTCTCTCTGCACTGAAGCTCAGCCCCTCTCATTTTTGGGAGCAGCAAACTTGCTGCTCTAGTAAAAAGTGCTGCCTCAGCTTGCAGAAGGAGACGAATGGTTTGTTGATAACGAGTCTAATGAGGCTGTTTTTAAGGCAGCCTGGAAGTCCACAGCTGGTTGTCAGTAAACCCATTTCTATGCAGCTCTGTGTCCCTACACAGAAGGAGCTCTGGAGGCGATCCTTGGATTTATTTGCTCTGTGAATTGCTCAAGAGCTCTCCAGCCCACGTGCCTCCACCACACCGGCACTGGCATCATGGGACTTTCACCCCTGCATTTCACCCACCTCCATAAAACATTGCTCCTTCCCGAAAAGCAGGATGAGAGCCTGCCCGAGAAGTTGGGTGCGGCAGCTTCTCAGGGTTAATAAATAGCTGTGGATTTGTGCTGGTCTGTTTCCACTCAAAACAAGGAAGATCAACAAGTGGCAAGAGGGGAATGCAAACAGTCGTGCCCACAGCTGTGTGCTCAGGGCTGGGCAGAGAGTAGGCAAGAGATCTTGGCATCTTTCCACAACCTCAAGGGGCAAGAAAACTCTGCAAGCAATGCTGTGGGCTTAAAAAGCCAGCAAGGCTCCTTGGCATCTTCGTCTCTATAGAGCCACGGCAAGACATCCGTACTGCAGCTCATCTCAGATCCCAGCTCCTCTGATCTACCGCCTCATGGCACAATGGGTACAGAGAAGGACTTGGCTCACCCCGACAGTCTCCAGAGACGAACCTCTGAACAACTGAAGTGAGATCTCCTGCCACCAGGCACTGATGCATCATTCATTACCACTTGGAGCTGGGAAAGGGGAAGGGAGGGAGCTGCTGAATATCAGACAACGTTTGCTTCTCATCAAAACCAACTGAATGCAAAGCGTTGCTGTTGGAGTGATACTTTTATCTGTGCTGGGCTGGGGTTAGGGTTACTTTAGGGTTTCTAACTTCTCTGGGCCTGCTGTTGATCTCTTCTCCCCCAGAATCCAGCACACACGATTAGATGCAAGCGCCTTGCTTGCACTCCGGGAGGCTGACCTTGAGACGCCTGAGATGCTAGAAATGACCCCTGGAGGGACACATGAGTTGTGTGACCTCGTTAGAGCCCAGCAAGCTGTGTTTGCTGAGGATCTGGCCTGCTACGAGGGTAAATAAAGATGAGGTGTGCTGTCACACTCCTATTCAGAGTGCTTGGCTGTGACGTCCGTCACACACAGAACCTGCCTTGTATGTCACAGTTTCTGCCCTCACCTGACATCATGTGTTTCTTTCTTCACAAATTCTTTGGTGCTCGGTTGGGGGTTTTTGACATATTTTAGTAAATGGTTATCACCATGAAATAGCATTTCCCTGCAGAAAGAAATCTAGAAGGGTGTAGCTGGCATGCGAAAGGCCAGGCAGACATGCCTGTTTTCCCAGATGTGGCTGAAACCAATAAAATAGGGCATGAGGAAGGAGAGAGCTTTACAGTAATATTCAAGTGTACCAAGGATATATCTGTCTTCCAGTGTGGGCATTGTGCTGCTGAAACCAGAGGAAATGCTAGGGTGTGCTAAGATATATACTGACACATCTCATGGACTTGGGTCACGAAGGAGATACTGCTTTATTAACAGTATGAATCTGTCAGAAGCAGGTGACCTTTATGACAGGGAATTGAAAATGCTATTTCTGATAATGAAAACGATAATTCCTGAAGTTGCTAGATGTTTCAGTTATTTGAAGGAAGTGTAAAAGCTGTAACCCAGGAACCACTTAATGGCATCAATGCACTGATGGCCCTTGAGGAAACCTGTGTTCCACTGGCTGAGGGCTCTGCTGTCAGGGGTCCCAGAAGAGGCTCAGGGAGGAGAAGGTGCAGCTTCACTCTTCTCCCTCCCATAGCACCTTAGTCAGTCCCTTCGGAGCACAGACATCCTAGAAAGGCCGGACTTCAGTGCCTACTGCTCAAATGTCTTTACATTTAATTGCAGAGGAACAAAAGAAGTCTGTTTATAGGGATATGTGTCCTCAGGGCATTTCTTGCTCCTGTTTTCTCTGAACTTCTGGGAAAAACATTATTGACGGTAAAAGAGAAGAAAACATGCTTCTGGAGAAATCACCGTAACACCCAGCCTGGCTAGGGTGCTGTGAAGATCCCTGCAGTAGCCGTGGGTAAGGAACACAGCTGCCTTTCTGAACATCCCAGTCTTCCCCAGGACAGACCTGCTACTGCCCCAGCATCTGCATTGCCTCTCACCACCCACCCCAACAGCAGCTTATGAGAGCACTCGGCATCCCTTCAGCCACTTGCTAGCTCTGTCCTCTGCCTCTGAGGGACATTTTGTTTCTATTTTCCCCCTGCCACAGAGTCACAGCCACTGGGGAGCTCCAAAACCAGAGCAGAGTTATTTCTACCCGCTCAGCGTTACCTCTGTTTGGGTACCGTAGTTACATCCCATTAGCTACTGCCTTCTCAGTCCAAAAGCCAAGGCTGGTTTTTGACAGCCATCTTCTATTCTCCATTCTCTGATTTGGAGCAAATTTGCCCATCTGCCTTCCCTCACCACAGCCTCTTTTTTTCATGCTTGAGTTTGTGTCCTCTAGATCTTTGCAGACAGATGCCGAGCCCACACCTCTGTTCTGGCACAAGGCCCTGGGTTACTTCTGGGCTTTGCCCTTCCTTCCACCCCATGTCAAGGATAGTGAAGGGTCCAGCCTCCAAAAACTTTGCAGGTGGCAGACACTACTCTATCCTGTCACCTGGGGATGGGTCAGCCCTGTCCTCAGGCTGTCCTGCCCCACTGCAGCAGCAGCAAGGAACCACATGTACCCAGATACTCATGGTAGCCTCTTTGATAGGAAAGGTGTCAATTGTTAAAGGCAAATACAGACAAGGAAAGGCTTAAACAAGTAAGGAGGAAGCCAGTTTTTTCTTCCCTTGCTGGATCAAGGTGTGGGGGGTGTTAAGAGACTTGTTCCCCCCACTCATGTTAGCCTGCTGCTGACTGGATTTACCCTTTGCTCATGGTGATGCTTTGCCCCAGGATGATTTAAGTTACTAAGTGCCTCACCCAGGGCAGCAGAGCTTTCTGCATGGGTAATGGATAAGACCTCGCCTCCCATCTTGGGGAATGAGAAACTGAGGCAGGCACCACAGGGCCAGTGCTGGGTGAGCCCAGGACACGAGGCCGCAGACTTGTCCCTGAGCCTTTCTGATGGAGACCCTGACAGTGTTGCGAGCAGCCTCCTTGCAGTGCTGGGTGCTCACAGTCCAGCTCACAGCAGCTGTATGGGGTTAATTGATCTGCTTCTGTGACGAAGCCCGTCTGCACCCCGGCCTTCCTCTAAATGCTGCCTGCCAAAACAAATCAGCCAGCTCCTCTCCAGGCCACCCAGCCGCCCCGGGCTCTCTGCACATCCATTCAGTTAGTTTTGCATCTGGCAGGCAGGGAAGGGGAGGGCAGCCCAGGCCCCTCTCTCCTGGCAGCTGCCAAGGGGCTGCCTGTTTGCCAGGCACCATCCCTGCTGGGCTGCTCTGCCCTGCAGCTATCAGGAATAATAACCTGGTCCCATTCCCATCATGGGCTGTGCTCCACGCCATCACCCTCTCCAACAACACAGCTCTGTATTCCCCCAGCCCTAACACTGTGGGAAGCCCCCTGCACTCTCTTCCACCTCCTCACCGTTCCCATGATGCTGGCAGGTCTCCAGGGCTTGTTTTGGCATTTATAGGGCTTGAGGTGGGGGAAGCTGGCCACCAGCTCTGGTGTTTTAATTACAGAGAAGGCAAGAAAGAAACAGGCAGGATTGCCTGTACTTTGAAAGCTTCTTACCCCCTGCAACTTGCCAGCTGATGGATGATCCTGGCTGGCTGTTTACTGTTCCTACCTGGCCATCCAATGCTGCTGGGTCCTGTCCTGATGATCTCTAACAGCCAGGATCCCGAGCAAGGGACCTAGTGCCGGCGTGCCTGCAGGTGCAGCATGAGCCAAGTCAGCCCTGTGTTGCCTGCCTGTCACCCTGCCGCCGTGGTACAGAGGAGCCTCTGAGGGTACTCGGAGCAAGTGAAAGCGCCTCTTCCCCACCTGAAGTAACATCCCAGGCTCCTTAGCTCTTCCCATCCCCATCCCTATTGTCTGCAACCTCTCACTTGGGTGGCAAAGATGTGTTTCACATCAGGCACAACCCCCAAACGCTTCCCCCCTGCCCGGTCACCCCTTACCCCGTGCCTCGCGCTCAGTACTCACTTTCAATGAATAGGCCAAGGCGATGAAGCCGAGGCAGCAGAAGTTGAGGTATACAAAGTTGAAGATGGACCAGAGATAGTAGTCGTTCACCTCGGTGGTGTCAGGGTAGATTTCGATGACAGTGGTGGGGTTGGTCATCGTCTTCTTCTCCACCGAGTGCTTGCACGGGACCGCTGGCCGCAGGCTGTCCCCTTTGCAGCTCTTGCTCTCCATGAGATAAACGGCAGAAGAAGGAGACAAGACGGGCGAAGCTTGCCGGAGAGCTGGGGGCTTGGCGATGCAGGCGAAGCAGCCCTGTGGGGGGCCTTGCGGGGGTCTCGGGGTCCAGGCCACCCCCTCAAAGGGGCATGGCGGGCCCAAGGGGGGGTCCTGTGTCCTCTCCGTGGTGGCTGCCGCGGCGTCACCGCTCTCTGCCCTGGCAAAGCGAAAAGCTC